>NTMA01000007.1:0-445293 GCA_002917075.1 Hawksworthiomyces lignivorus
AAACAAAAAAAAAAAAAAAAAAAAAAAAAAAGCAAAAGAAAAAAGAAAACTAAATAAAATAGACAAATAAAAAGGCCACACAACACGATAGGGATGCGCACTGTACGGAGTAGCCCAAGCTTAGACCTCGCCGCCACCAACTTGCCTGTTTATTAATAGCCCTCTGTGCCTTGTGCCTGGGTGCCTGTGCAATTTTTAACACTAATTTTATCTATGCTATGCACAGATTCTAAGCTCCAATGCAATGACCACATGGAGCACAGCTCATCCTAGGGTTCGAGCATTAAGCACCGGCGTATGCCTTGTAGCCATGTAGGCTATCCTATCCCCCTTTTGCCTTACATACGCCACCCTCCTAAAGCCCTACATAGATAATCTCTTTGTTGTCCTTTATCTTATCAAGTTTACCGACTATATCGAATAGATACGATATGTACAGTAGATCCCTTACGGCAATTCGCAACAAACTTCTAAATCCATACGGAGCTCAGCTAGTCATTCTTAGGTCGTCGGCGGAGTAAGCTCGAGATGTCTGGTAGTGCTCATCTGTCTGTTGAATAGATTGGAGTCTAGCGGACCATCTGTGTGAACGTGTAATCCAGCCTCGGCCTTTTTTCCTATTGGGGGCATTGAGTCGTACGCTTAGTAGAAAAAGTCTCCGTAGCCAGCTACTAGAGCGAAGATTAACGGAGGCTATGCCGCGCTGTACAGCTCAGTACTTTGGGCTGGTGGGCGAGAGTAATCGACAGATAGCACCCTAGCTTCCTGAAGTGTATGAACCAAGATCACAATTGCCGGGTTTTTTATTTATTTATTTATTTTGGTCTGGGTTTTGGTGCGGTGTCTAAAATACAGCGAGGGCTGAAAATACCCACTAACAAGGTGCTATGATAAAGGAAGAGAGTGGAAAAATTGGTGATCCAGAGATCGCTGGTGGAGTTCGTGATCTCGCTGGCGGAGCTCACGATCTCGTTAGTGCGGGCCGTGCGGGGCGACAGGGCACTGGCGGGTCCGATCTCGAAAAATCGCCGTGGACCGAATAGAAAGTATCTGCTTTGTTCGCCTGGCAAGGAGAACAATGGGAATCAACGATATGTAGCAGTGACAATGGCGCCGAATACGCTGATTATGCCGATTATGCCGATTATGCTAACTAGACGCTTAAGAGATTGTAGCAATTTCACTTCTGCACGACAAGCTCTAGATAAAGGAGGACGAAAAAAAAAGGACCAGAGTGGCGGCCGCCTGAGCCATTTATAATCACAGCTAGGAAGTCAGCCACGATTTATAGCAAATGCATTGCCTGGAAGAAGGGAAACGAATCCAAATAGCACATTGCTGCATGATTGGAATTTATCCGTATAAACTCTATTTCTGCCTCCTTTTTTTTTTCATTTTAAAAAAATACTACCACAGCTGGGCCCTTGTACCGGCAACACCGGTCCTCACACAGCTCTCAGGCAGAATCCGGTTTCGTGGTACCTGAGACAATATGTTTTGTGGAAATGACTCAAGGGATAATTCCTGGATGATGCTGGTACCCTGGGCCAAAAAGTTGGCGGGAATGCAAATCTGGCCAATTCGCTTGAAAAAAGGTACCCTAAAATAAACAGACAAATAAACTGTATGATACTTGTTTCTGACAAAGCACGTACTATGCGCTCTGCAGTCTTCTCGTTTATAGGGCAGCTTCACGAATGAAAATTTCTGCTGGAGTAAAACGACCGATTCCCTTGCAACGTTTTCATGTGCCGGATTTATGTCAGGAATGCGGACTGTGGCATTTAAACTGACAGCTAAAGAGAATGCTAGATTCTAGGAGAAAAAGCAGAGAGAAAAATGTAAAAGGGGGCAAAAAAAAAAAGAACCTTCCCGCAATCTTGCTATCTTCCCTTCCCGCTGCCTGTTCTGTTTTCCTTTTCCTGTCCGTTTCCCTCCCTTCTATCTTCTCTGCCTATTTTCTTTGCTTCTTTGCTTTTTCTGTCTCTTTTCTGTCTTCTTGATATATTTGGTTTCTTTTTTCCTTTCTTTTTTCCTATTCTTTTTTTTTTGTGCCCCTGTTGCTTTCTTTTTCCTATTCCTCATGCCTCGTGTTCTCCCTCTAATATTCGTTACCAAATTTGATCTTTCATGCCCACCTACATCTTCGCTCCCTTATTCTCTTACATGCTTTCATTTTTATTTTTAAATCCCCCCTCGGGTCTATGAGTATATTTGCTGTTCTTTTTAAAATTATTTTTGCTACAAAAAATCTCCTCAAGAATGCAGATACGAAGAAAAGCGTATGGGGCTGGGTCCGGCTCTAGGATCTAGTCTAGCACTTAGACGGCTGCCTCATCTAGGAATGTACATGTAGTGCTGAGGAATGTGGGCGCGATCCACCTCCTTGCTTTGCACGCTGGCCGCTACGTAGTGGGCCATATAGCCCCTAATCTAAGGCTACTTGCTGAAAGGCATTTTTGTGTGTTTTTGTTTTCTTTTTCTCCCTTTTTTGCAGCTCCATTTCTTGTGGAAATCATCTGCGCCTTTTGGCATGCCCAAACCGCGTTGGGAAAGGCTGGAGTCTCCAGCAAGGTGCGACCGTCGATGCATGGGACGAACGTATTCTCTTAGCTCTTTTCTTCTTCACGTTGTCGAAAGGGACTTGTCTCGGAAGGACGTGTCGTCATAGAAGAGTAACAAAAATATGGCTTGTCTGACCGTCCGCGTACGTATCTATATTGCCTCATTGTCGAGCGGAACCTAGATCGAAACTCGTAGCTCTCTGGTAGTATAAAGATTACCAGCCCCCTTTCCATTCTTTTCACCTTTCTCCTTGAGCCCCAGACACTCGTTGACTGTCCACTCCCCCCATCCCTTCCCCCGGTTATTCGTAACTCTATATTCTTCACCCAGACACTCGTTTTATTTTCCATTTGTCTTCTGGACCCTGCTTATAGCTTGGGTTCTGCCGCCTGTTGAGGATTCATTTCTCCGGGACTATATTCTCTTAACTGTTTTATTAGTTTCTTTCATACATCAAGTCAACAAGCCCAACATATAGTGGACGCCACACGGAAGAAATATGTTTGTCAAGTCCGTTTACCAGCTGTTGGTGCTGGGTCTGGCGGCCGGCTCCTTGGCCCGGACACCTGGCTCCAATGTTATCCAGGACCTCCAGAACCGGGAGGAAGACGCCCGTCGCCTGCACTGGGGGCGTGGCATCGCTCCGCGGTTCGCCAACGTGTCATCCAGCTCTGTAGCTTCGTCCTCGAGCGTTGAGCCTGAATCTAGCTCTTCTCTCAGCTCTATAAGCCTCGCATCCAACTCTTCTTCCAGCTCTGTGACCAGCTCTTCTGCGCCCAGCTCCTCAAGCCCTGCATCCAGCAGCTCGGAAAGCTCTGCATCGAGCTCTCCTTCTTCCAGCTCCGCCGCGCCTGGTTCATCTTCGAGCATTGCTTCCAGCTCTTCTAGCTCTGTCTCGGGCTCCTCCGCCAGCTCTGCATCGAGCTCCTCTGCAAGCTCGGCCTCTGGTTCCTCTGCCAGCTCTGCATCGAGCTCCTCTGCTAGCTCAGTCTCTGGTTCCTCCGCCAGCTCTGCATCGAGCTCCTCTGCCAGCTCAGTCTCTGGTTCCTCTGCTAGCTCTGCATCGAGCTCCTCTGCAAGTTCGGCCTCTGGTTCCTCCGCCAGCTCTGCATCGAGCTCCTCTGCCAGCTCCGCCTCTGGTTCCTCCGCCAGCTCAGCCTCCAGCTCTTCTGCAAGCTCGGCTTCTGGTTCTTCCAGCTCAGTGTCTGGCTCTTCTGCGAGCTCCACTTCTGGCTCTTCTGCAAGCTCCACGTCTGGCTCTTCTGCGAGCTCCACGTCTAGCTCCTCTCCGAGCTCCGGATCTAGCTCTGTTGCTAGCTCTTCTGGTAGTACCACTGTCCTGTCTACTTCTGGCTCTTCCAGCACATTCTCCAACAGCACCAGCTCGTCTGCTCCCAGCTCTTCTGCCCCTAGCTCTGTAAGCTCTGGATCCAGCTCCGTTGCCAGCTCTTCTGCCAGCTCCACTGCTAGCAGCTCTTCTGCTAGCAGCTCTTCTTCTGGTAGCTCTTCTGCTTCTAGCCCTGCCAGCACCGCTGTCTCGTCTACCGCTAGCTCTTCAAGCTCTTTCTCCAACAGCACCAGCTCGTCTGCTCCCAGCTCGTCTGCCCCCAGCTCCTCTGGCAGTTCTTCTGCTCCTAGCTCTTCTGCCGGCAGCTCTTCTGTTGGCAGCTCTTCTGCTCCCAGCTCCTCTGCTCCTAGCTCCTCTGCTCCAAGCTCCTCTGCTGGCAGCTCTTCTGGTAGCTCTTCTGCTTCTAGCCCTGCCAGCACCGCTGTTTCGTCTACCGCTAGCTCTTCAAGCTCTTTCTCAAACAGCACCAGCTCGTCTGCTCCCAGCTCTTCTGCTCCCAGCTCTTCTGCTCCCAGCTCTTCTGCTCCCAGCTCGTCTGCTCCCAGCTCTTCTGCTCCCAGCTCTTCTGCTCCCAGCTCTTCTGCTCCCAGCTCGTCTGCTCCCAGCTCTTCTGCTCCCAGCTCTTCTGCTCCCAGCTCTTCTGCTGGCAGCTCTTCTTCTGGTAGCTCTTCTGCCTCTAGCCCTGCCAGCACCGCTGTTTCGTCTACTGCCAGCTCTTCGAGCTCCTTCTCCAACAGCACTAGCTCGTCCGCTCCCAGCTCTTCTGCTCCCAGCTCTTCTGCTCCCAGTTCTTCTGCTGGCAGCTCTTCTGCTCCCACCTCTTCTACTGGCAGCTCCTCTACTGGCAGCTCTTCTGCGTCCAGCCCTGCCAGCACCGTTGCCTCGTCTACTGCCAGCTCTTCGAGCTCTTTCTCCAACAGCACCAGCTCATCTGCTCCCAGCTCCTCTGGAAGCTCTGGATCTAGCACCGCTGTCAGTTCTTCTGCCAGCTCTACTGCTCCAAGCTCCTCTGCAATCTCTTCCAGCGTGCCTTCCAACACTACTAGTTCGTCTGTCACGTCTGCATCGAGCTCTGCTAGTTCGATAATTTCGGCTTCCTCTACGCCAGTCCCCCCGCCACGTATTGGTCGCTACAACTACCGGGGATGCTTCGCCCCACCGTCAAACCGGACATTGGAGCCGGGCCTTGTGTCAGCCCTGATGGATATTGAGCTTTGCATTGCCTCATGCAACGGCATTGCGTTTGTTGGAGTTTTCAACACGTGAGTACCCTCATCAGAATAAGGAAATTCCGAACTCAAGACTCGTGAGACAAGATAATAGCTAATAATACAATCCCCGTTGAAGTGAGTGCTTCTGTCTCGGCGAGATCACCGATGAGACGCAGGAGCCGGATGGCTTTTGCGATCTGCCATGCCCTGGCAACAGAAGAGAGCCATGTGGTGGCTTTGGACCTAGAAGCCGTTTGATGCGTCGCCAGGACACGACTTTCCTGATCACAGTGTATGAACTGGAAGCGGCCGTATCCTCCAGCAGCGGTGCCGTAAGCTCGACAGCCAGCTCTTCAGCCAGCATTGCGTCCACCTCGGGGGCTACCTCCGGTGTTACTACCGTCACAGCTGTGTCTACTACGACCGTGACCGCAACGACGACGGTTGGCGAGCTGACGACGACTTATACGGCGACTGCTACGGTGCCGGCTACGACGGTGGAGATTGACATTACCATCTACTTCGTGTTTGTTGCTTGCACGGCGCCGCCAGCTGTCACCGAAGTTGTGTACGAGCTAGTGAAGTGTGGTTGCGCTGGCGGTCATGCCTATGTGCTAGTTACCGACGTAGCCACTGCTATTTCCAAGGGCGTCACTCTCTACCGTGCCACCGCTTGCGACGCCTACACCATTTCTACCACTGAAGTTGTCTACGTTGCCCAGGCCTGCGACAGCTGCGCTGGCGGCTATACCTTCGTTGTTGCTACGGTCGGCGCAGCGGCGGGCTCTGGTGCCTATGTCACCGGTGTCACCGTTCCTGCTGTTCCTGGGGGCAAGACCGTGTACACTTCCTACACTCAGTGCACTAACGGCGTTTCTGCTGTCACCTACACCGTCTCTGCTGGTGCCACTGCCACGGCTATTGCTGGTGGTAGTGGTGGCTCCGGATCTGGATCTGGATCTGGATCTGGCTCTGGCTCTGGCTCTGGCTCTGGCTCTGGCTCTGGCTCTGGCTCTGGCTCTGGCTCTGGCTCTGGCTCTGGCTCTGGTTCCGGCTCTGGCTCTGGTTCCGGCTCTGGCTCCGGATCTGGTTCAGGCTCCGGATCTGGTTCAGGCTCTGGCTCTGGTTCAGGCTCTGGTTCCGGCTCTGGCTCTGGTTCCGGCTCTGGCTCTGGTTCCGGCTCTGGCTCTGGCTCTGGCTCGGGCTCTGGCTCTGGCTCTGGTTCCGGCTCTGGTTCCGGCTCAGGCTCGGGCTCTGCCGCGGTGGTTACAGCTGGTGCGTCCAGCACATCCATCCAGACTGGCCTCTTCCTGTTTTCTGCCGCCGCTCTGGCTTTCCTGCTCTAGGCAGGCAGACAGACTTGACCACCTTTCTTTTTGGGATTTATAAATCATTATGATTTATTTTTTTTTCTTGGAGGCGTATATTTCGAGGAAAATTTGGTACAGGTTTAGAAACGAAGCGTGCTTTAACCATTAAGTGTGATGTAACAATCTATTTTCATTCTATTGGCTTCGGTGAGGATACTATATATGCACATATAGTAAAACGCTGTCGCTGTGCAAGGGAATAGGCTATAGAAGGCTGTCTCAGTCGGATCGGCCAGTCTTTTTTTCTTGTCTTTCACTTACCACTTTACTTTCAACTAATTTCCAATATAACATGATCTTTCGTTTTGGAGACACAAATTATGAACTGTATGATGCGTCTTTACATAATTTTTACGGAAGAAGCATATCCACCATCACGACCAAAGAACCCAAAAGCTAACAGTATACTAAAGATGTCTGAGTAACGCAAGAGGGACTTTCGTAAATAACAAGTCAAATCTTATATGCTGGCTTTTCCTATTTAGGACAACACTACTAAGAATAGCTTAAGCCTCATCCTCTAGTAGCATAGTGTGCAGAATAGTAGTCTGGATTCAGCACTAGATGTAGGATCGTCAAAAAAAGGAGTGTGAATCAACTGCTCTAAGAAAATGTCCTATTGGTCAAGTCTGATGGCAGTGTCCTGGAGATCCGATTTGGTGATTTACGCTCGTACCTAAGAAAAATACGGCCAGGAATTCCGTTCGTGGTGGGAGGAGACCCGATGCTTTTACATACTCCGTATATCAATATTCTCACTTTGGCACTACTGCTGCAGTTAGTAGCTATTTTATTCGAGTAATGGAAGGTTCTACTCTCCGCCTTGCTCTTTAGTTGACCATGTGCTTCGTAATTCTTTAACAGCCATACGTAAATATAAGTTTTTTTTTTCTTGGACCTTCTCATTTGTATTTTCAACGTTTTAACAATGTCGTATAAGTCCGAACTGTAGATAGCATATGAATTATGCCACATGTACACCAGCACAAGTGGTTAACAAAGTTTGCTTATGCCGTGAGAGTGCTCGGCGTTAATAGTGTCAACTTTTGGCCTTATGGTTCTCGGGATGCAGAACTACCGCTGCTAAAGGCGTTGATTCAGGTAATATACGTCGCCGGCAAGATGCGTTTAATATCGTCCTCTTTTAGCCATAAGAAAGATGCAAAAAAGGGTCTCGACATCCACTCCTTTCTAGTAAATTTAAGGAGTACAGTCAAACAATGTATAGGTAATAAAACGAATAAAAGCAGCTAGATCTTCCTTTTCTCGTAATTTTGACATGAGTGCATATTCAAGCACACCTGTATGACAACAATGGCGGCCAAATTAAATATTCGAACAGATGGACTTGTAGTCGAATCAGCGGGCGCAAATTTTAAACTGACCAGTGTTATTCTGGCCGATATGAACGATGACGAAGTGCTGGTTCAAATGAAGTATTCAGGAATATGCCATACGGTAAGACATCTGTGACCAGGTCAGCTGGGGAAAGATCTAGGTGTGAAGATCGAAGAGGAGAAAATTATGTTATTTTCAATATTTCTAATACATTCGCTAGGATGTTCTCCTCCAGCGAGGTCTCCTGGCACCAGACGGCTACCCTGCCATATTTGGTCACGAAGGGGCCGGCATTGCGCTACAAGTCGGGTCCGCGGCTGCAGCTCGAGATCCGTTGCTGCGCCCTGGGGCCACAGTGCTGCTTTCCTTCAACACTTGCGGCGCATGCCGAGAGTGCGACGCCGACCGACCCTACCGCTGCCACAACCATATGCGTGCCAACGTAGGCTGCGCTCGCCTGCGGGACGGCAGCTCGCCCGCGCGTCTGGAATCGGGCGCCCCGGTTCTGAGCCAGTGCTTTGGGCAGTCGTCCTTTCTGCGGAAGAGCGTCGTGGCCGCGCGGAGCGTGGTGGTGGTGCCGCCGCATATCCTAGACAATCAGCTGCCGGAGCTGGGCGTAGAGAGCGCCCTTGCAGCTTACGCTCCGCTGGGATGCGGCTTTCAGACCGGCGCAGGGACGATCCTCAATGTGTGCAAGCCTGGGCCCGATGACAGTGTGGTGATTTTTGGCATGGGGAGCGTGGGACTGACAGCGCTGCTCGCGGCGCGTTACCTCAAAGTTCGCCAGCTTATTGCTGTTGACATAGTGGAGACAAAGCTGACAATTGCAAAAGAGTTCGGTGCAACTCACACTTTGAATTCCAAGGAGATTGGTGATATAGCGACTGTGATCAGGGAAATTTCTGGCGGCGGTGTCGACTACGCTATTGATTGCACTGGCGCCGTTCCTGTTATCCAATTGCTCATTGGAACCCTCCAGGAGGGCGGGACTGCTGTGGCTGTCGGTGTTCCACCCCCGGATATGAAAGTAGATATCCAAATATTGTCGTTCTTGTTGAACAACATTCGATTTCTCGGCGTATTAGAAGGGGCATCACTGCCACAAAAGGTAAAAGAACCATGGTGATCTGCCTGTAAGGGGCACGAATTCTAACCTCCTGACAACAGTTCATTCCCGAATTGATTGAGCTTCATCGCCAAGGTGACTTCCAGATCGATAAACTCTGCAAGGTTTATTCTGTCAAGGATTTTGACCAAGCTCTGTCGGATCTAGAATCCGGAAAGGTTGGGCTTCCAAAACTTTAGGACTGAAGCTCTACACTTATCGGTAACTGACGCTTAAAGACAGGTTATCAAGCCCATTATTAAATGGGACTAGAATCCCTACCATGATAATAGCTTCATCAACAGATATCCTATAGCGGGCGACGATACAGTTTCTTCTGTTACACGGCCTTCTTTATGAGATTTTATTCTCCTTCCTCCTTTTATTAGCATAACTCCATATAGAGTCGATGACATGAGAATACATTAGCTGTCTTGCAACTGTCTCTTGCCATACGAGTAGAGAACTACCCGATTCTATTAATTAAAGATGACCATACAACACGAACTAGCTCGTCAAAACATGCTGTCAACGTGACCGCGCTTCATCAGCTTGGCCATCCGAGTGTACATTGATCTCATGTGCAGGGACTATATAGCTCTCCAAGCCATGTGGAATTTTTTTTTTTTATTTAAATTGATTTTGATCTAATTAGTATTCTATGTTGTACTTCTAGTTTGGTTGCTAAAACCCGTACAAATGAGAAAAATTGATAGCGCTCGCCGGTGGCCCATGCATTGTCTCCTTAAATACAAGGAGGCATAAAAATCAAAGGAAAGAAAAAAGACAAGAGAAAGAAAAAAAAAATATTAGGGAATATGTGGCAGAGGGTCGCCTAAGGTGGGGAAGAGAATGGGAAAATGCGAGGTAAAAGTACAATAGTACACTGAGCAGGGGGAGAGTCGCTCAGTTCGCTGCGGCTGCTGTTGCTGCTGCTGCTGCTGCTTCGGCGGCGGCCTTGGCGGCGGCGGCAGCCTTCTCGAAGCGCTGGTAGCGCTCCTCGCGCCACTGGGGCCCCCAGCGGCGGACGATGTAGACGCTGGGGCTGGCGGCGAGGCAGATGAGGCCCATGAAGAGGTAGGTGTAGCCGTAGCCCCAGGCGTCGATGATGTACTGGACGACGGCGGAGCCGACGGCGCTGAGGGTGGCGCGGGTGAGGTTGAAGGTGGAGGAGACGCGGCCCGGGTTCTGCGGGTAGAGGTCGACGAGCAGGGTGGTGAGGATGGAGATGGGCCCGCTGATGCCGGCGCCGCCGAAGAAGAGGACGACGAGCGGGGCGGCTAGGCTGGTGTTTGCGGTGACGACCCAGCCCCAGGCGATGATCATGCCGATGGCCAGCACGGTCCAGGGCCACATGAGGTCGAGGCGGGCGCGCTCGATGGGGAACTTGCGCATGTCGTCGCCGCGCTTGCGGTCGGCGGTGACGCCGATGCTGCGGGCGACGCGCGCGTAGTTCCAGTTGAGCAGGCGGCCGACGACGATGGCGCCGCAGACGGAGCCCATGGCAAAGGGGATGTAGCAGAGGCCGACCTGCAGGTCGTTGAAGTGGTAGCGGCGGCGGATGACGTCCTGCAGGGGCACCAGCATGGTGAAGTTGGCCATGACGAAGAGAGACATGAACAGCATGATCGGGCCGACGTCCTTCTCGAAGATGATGCGCACGGCGGCGAAGATGTTGGGCACGGGGAACCGGTGCTTCGCCTTGGGCAGCAGCGCCTTCTTGTGCTCCGCTGCGGCGGCCGCTTCTGGATCTACGCGGCGCAGCCAGCGCAGGTGGTAGGCCGTCGCCGGCGACATGTTGATCCTCGGCGGCTTGATTGAGCCGTCGCCGACAATTCTGCGACCGGACTGAAGAGCGTTAGCAGTTTTTTTTTGGTTTATTCTGTCTCATGACGTGTAACACGAGTCTAATCGGGCTTTTTGTTTTATGGAACGACATACCTCTGGCACAAAGGGCAGGTAGATTACTAGGAAGACACCTGCTGCGATGACGAGGAACCAAAAGTTGGAGCGCCAGCCGAGAAACTGCGTGAGGATGCCGCCGAGCACGGGGGCCAGCGCGGGGGCGAACATGACGCTCGCTTGCACGGCGGTGATGTAGCCGCCGCGCTCGGCGCTGGTGACGACGTCGGCCATGACGGCGCTGCCGATAGCGACGGTGGCGCTGCTGCCGGTGCTCTGCAGCGCGCGCAGGGCGAGGAGCGCGCCGTAGCTGTTCTGCAGGCCCAGGCCGATGTTGGCGCCCAGGTAGATGGCGAACGTCAGCATGTAGACGGGGCGGCGGCCGAGCTGGTCGCTGAGGTCGCCGAAGAAGAGCGGCGCGATGGCCTGCATCACCTGGTACAGCGTGACTGTCAGGTTGATGTCGGCAATGGAGCGGTGGTAGGCGTCGGCGATGGGCGTGATGGCAGGCAGGTAGATGAACGAGGAGAAGGGCGAGAACAGCGTGGCAAAGACGGTCACGAGCACGAGGAAGATTTTGGTGCCCTGAGAGAAGGTTGAGTAGATCGGTGGCAGCTCTGGAGCTGCCGGCGGCTGCTGCTGCTGTTCTTCCTGCAGCCCATCTTCCGGCGACGATGACGACGACGTACCCGGGGCAATTGCTGTCCGTTCGGATTCGTTGCCGGCTTCATCGTAGTTATGGTGTTTTTCGAGATCACCGTGTCGTCCATCGCCAGCCTTGTCTGCTGCCGATGTGTCGTGTGCCCCTGCATCAATCTCATGATGCGGCTGATGAGCCGCCTTTTCACTGACTTCGCCGGCCATGTTGTTCAATCTGGCTTGCTTTCGTTTAGGCTAATTGCAATTGGGCATGATCCCGGTGGGTGGACTTTAATACAGAAAGCCCGGCGACGCCTTTAGCTTTTATTGTTCCAGCGGCAAGGCGATGCAAAAATTGTGTTGCCTTATATTTTGTATAGTAAATTCCGAATGACGTCCATTTCCGAATGCGCACAACGACAAGATCCAATTCCGACATGGAGGTCAAGAATTCTGTACTGGAGTTAAACGGTGTTAGTCACGGCGGTTTTAACACTTTTTGAATGGATCTCCGTCGCCCAGCTATGACTCCAAACAGACTAGGGCCTTTGCCCCAGGATTTAAGATTTTCTTTTGTCCACTAATATCGGTACCGAGGCGGCAAAGATGACACATACATATGGAAAAGCGCAATACGAGTACGGCACAGCTGCCAAAGAAATCTCGTGCCAATCTCGCGCCAATCTCGTGCCAGCGACCTTTCCTGCACATCCGTCTCTAGCAAATAAGAAGCAAGCGAAATCGGAATGACGATGGTATTCAGAGGGGTGCAGTTTTGTGTATTACGCGTAACTTTTCGTGTATATAGCCAATCGACGTTGGTGCCTTCCAGGCCTGTGCTCTGAACCCAATGCCCTACATATAATAGACACTGCGATGTAGGCGCCCGAGTATAAAGATTATGCAGGGAGTACTCCGTCATCATGGCCTCTAATAACCGGAACCCGTGCTGGCGGGCCTTTACCGGAAAAGATTCAATATCTTTGGGCTGCACCCGTTCCAAGTGTGTGGCACGGAGGGAAAGCTTTGATACCGTGGCAGCCAATCAAGATTCCATTGATATTCGCATCAGACGCTCAATGAGCCTGCCGTGTATCCGTTTACTTGAACCCCATGTCTTCAGCTACATATGACTCACTTTTCACGCTTCTGTTGCCTGAATGCACGTTGCAGTTTGCACTTATGCTATGGAATCAATGTGATAGGAACGACCAGAGGTCCTCGATGGATTAGTTTAATCTCCTTTGAAAAACTTCAATGGTCCTAGTTTCCGGTTTATAAATCCACCGTATTACTCAAGGCCGTGATCTATCAGGATGCTATGAGTCAATGCTAATGGATATTGACATGTCAACAGCCGATTTGAGAGAGTTTCGTATGTTTGTTCGTCTGTGACAAGAAATTGTCGACATTGAAAGACACAATCCCGTTCACCTCAGCATTGTCGTCCATCGGAAAGAGTACTAGATTCTTGGCCAGCCGCCGCCCAGGCACGGCAGCTGGAACCCATCGCCGAGCAGCTGGGCGTCATGCAGAGCATGCCAGCATCTATGTAGGCCCCGACATGCCCGTACGCCAGCTTCATAATCATTGGCACCAGCAGGCCTGAGCAGATGTACGAGAATCTCGAGGCCACCGAGGCTAACAAGAGAGTCGAGCCCGAGAAGATGGCGGAAATTGACACGGTCTTCAACAACGACCTGCTCATCATAGTTGAGAGGTTCTAAAAAAAAAAAAGAGCATTGTGCCATAGGAGCTTTAATTATATTAAAATAGAATTGAACTACAATCATGAGCAAATCTTGCCTCCTCTTTTTACACGTAAATATTTTCTCAACTCCCTCCTAGAACTTATACACAGACCAACGCCCCACGTTTAACTGCACGTCTGGGCAGACGCTACCCAGCCGTGCCTACTTAGGTATCTTACATAAATATATCACTGCACCCTACTCCGTTCTCCGACTAGACCAACCAATGCCAGGACGCAAACACCCACATTAGATCTGTTGCTACAGCTAAGAGCGAAATCGCTGTCCTCCACCCATAAACTCTTTTTAAGAGTTTCAAGTAGAGATACAGCGTGCTTTTGTTTTGTTTATACTTTGTATTTCGTCAGTGTTGGAGGGGCATAAGGTCCACTTATCCTGTCCAATAACATTAGAGGATTTGGGAGCCAAGGCACCAATAATAACATAGGTAGCTAAACGATGTGGTAATTACGGAGTAGGCATACAGAGTAGAGCACTCAGCCCTGCCAAATCAAAAAAAAAACAAAAAAACAATATGGCCCAAAGTTGCTCCATTGCTGCGCTCACGGTCAGCCTTGCTCTGTGACCCGGATGTGTGTTTTGCCGAAGTCCGGCAACGTTGGGCGGTAGCGCCAGGCATGCAGGGGTCTCATGGCTTCAGCCGCACGTCAACTTAGGTAGGGACTGTAATACAGGCTGGCACTCGATATCAGCAGAATAGATGGTCGCGCCATATCACCCAACAAGCTGGGAGACGGCGCCCAGGTCACCCCTTGGTAATAGCCGCAATTATTCCTAGCAGTGGTATGGTAGTTCTACCTTTTCCGTCGACGAATGACCGCTGACCCTCCTAGCACCCTTCGATCGACCTTTCGACCAAGAGCGATCTGCGCCTTCCTCCATCCGTCCTTTCGACTTCGCGAACACGTTGACGACTGAACCCATCAAAAGATCGCGAAGGTAAATAGCAATAGCTCAGAAACCCTTAGCAAAACATACCTACCTATGAAACGAGGACGTCATTAATACGATCATGTATATTTCGACAGCTCAAATCTGCTCTAAAGAATGCGTCTTCTGGAGCGTAACAACATGGGCGAGATCTCCCTGACTGAGGTCCCTTCTGGCGAAAATGCTCCCCCGTATGCGATACTTTCGCACACCTGGGGTGCCGAAGAGGTCAGCTTCAAAGACCTAATGGATGGTACAGGCAAGGACAAACTCGGCTACTATAAGATTCGGTTTTGCGGAGAGCAGGCCCGGCGCGATAATCTGCGATACTTTTGGGTTGACACATGCTGCATCAATAAACCGGACAGCACCGAGCTTCAAGAGGCTATCAACTCTATGTTTCGCTGGTACCGTGATGCAGCCAAGTGCTACGTCTATCTCGAGGATGTCTCGACGTCCGTCCGCGATGCCGACGGCAAGCGCAGGAAGCTGGACTGGAAAACGGCTTTTCGGAAGAGTAGATGGTTCACTCGTGGATGGACCCTTCAGGAGCTTATTGCTCCGATGTCTGTTCAATTCTTCTCTAAAGAGGGAGTGCTCCTGGGAGACAGGATGTCTCTAGAACAAGATATCCACCACATTACGGGAATTCCTCTCCTAGCCATTCAAGGTAGCACCTTGTCTGATTTTAGTATCGCCGAGCGACAGGCATGGATGACAAAGCGTGACACAACACGCAAAGAAGACAAGGCGTACTCACTACTAGGCATCTTCAGCATTCACATGCCGCTTATCTACGGCGAAGGGGAAAAGAACGCATTTAGGCGGTTACAAGAGGAGATCAACAAAGCTGCAATAGGCGAGCCCCCATCAATAATGCAAGCGGATGCCTGGATCCGTAACAATCACTACACTGCATGCAGGCTCAAGATCGAACGACTCTCGGGCCAACAGCTATCGATGGATCAGTGTTACATCAATCTCGCTATTATAATACAGCCGGGCCGCAACGCAACCCGCTCCGAAGGATCAAAAAAAGAAGATACGCCGACTCGGTCCTCCCCGTTTTCACTTCACGCACGGCTTAAGATCGAGACACCGGACAAGAACCTCCAGGTCGAGCTACCGACGCTCTTTGACACACGCAAGGGACCCGATGGTCACACAGTACAGCCGAGAAGAATCCTGATCCGAGGACGAGCCGGAGTTGGGAAGACTACCTTGTGCAAAAAGATGGTCCATGATTTTCTCCGCGGCACATGGACGGACTTGTTCGACCGTATACTATGGTTCCCGTTGCGGAGGCTGAAGTCTTGGAACGCCTCAGAATACGATCTTGGGCAACTCTTTTATCACGAGTATTTCGCCGAATCCAGCAGGGGCCACGATCTCGCTGAAAAGCTGTGGCGTACTATTGAGGACACAGGTGGTGGGAAAACTTTATTTATCCTCGATGGTCTGGATGAGGTAGCCCGGGACTTATACTCCGACGACAACATATCCAGGCTTCTTACAACACTTTTAAATCAGCGCAACGTCATCATCACGTCTCGCCCGTACGGGTCTCTTCCGGCTGGCCTCCACCCTCTCCACCTTGAACTAGAGACAATCGGATTCTACCCAGATCAAGTGAACGAGTACGTCGAAAAGACCATCTGTGACCAACAGAAGGCCGACGAAATTCAATCATTTCTTCGATATCGTTTGCTCATTCAGGACCTTGTGCGGATCCCCATACAACTGGACGCGCTCTGCTTTACGTGGGACGAAGGCTTCGGCCAAAGCTCTCAGCAGACCATGACGGCCATATACCAATCTATTGAGCATCGACTATGGAAGAAGGACATCTTACGATTAGAGAAGAAAGACAATGGGGAGCTAGTAACCCATTCTCATATTGAGGATTCTGATCCGTCTGAGATCGAAGACCTCGTCAAGGATGAGATCTATTTTCTTGAAGGCCTTGCCTTTACCGGACTACACAACGATGTCGTAGACTTCAACGTAGAGCATCGAAACAACATAACTAAACATTTCAAACCACGGACGACGACTTTCTTAGTCGATAAGATAGTTCCGCGCCTCTCTTTTCTCCGAACGTCAGACCCATCAGCTGAATACAGCAACCGAAACTATCACTTTTTACACTTGACATTCCAGGAGTATTTTGCGGCACGGTATTTTGTACAGCAGTGGACGTCTGATCAAGATCTCAAATATCTGGAGCTTACTCGAGAGTCTCAGCAAGGCAGACCTATCAAGTGCAATACTATCAGCTACCTTCGGAAATACAAATACGACGCACGCTACAATATATTTTGGCGGTTTGTCGCTGGCTTGCTTCGCGCCAATCACATCGACAAGCAGCTCTTCCTCTTTTTCGACACGATCGAGGACCAACCTCACGATCTCTTGGGTCCAGTGCATCAACGGCTGGTTATGCACTGCCTAACCGAAGTGGATCCGTCGCAGGAGATCCCGGAATTCAAACCACTTCAAGAGCAATTAAAACGGTGGCTGCTGTTTGAATGTAGATTCCGAGAACGTCAGCGACTAGCAGCCGAGATGGATTTCCCGGAACCAGTCCTAGAAGCGGTCCTACAAGAAGAATCCGAGGATGTGAGGACAAAAATTTTATACTCGTTAGAAGGAAGACCAAAAATTTCTCCAACGATTGTAAAGCTTACGACTTCCTGGCTAGCTAATAACGTCTCAAAAAGCTTAAAAGTAGCGACCCTTAGCATATTCTACCGTCCCCGTGAGTCCTTGCCACCTGAGACCCTACAAGCTGTGGTACGCCTGTTAGAGGACGAGAACGAGGACGTCAGAAGGGCTACGGCTAGCGCTTTCAGGAGGCGGTCGGCCCTACCACTAGAGATTCTACAAGCTCTAGTACGCCGGTTAGAGGACGAGGACAAGGACGTCAGATTTGCTTCGGCCTACGCTTTAGGGGAGCAGTCGGCCCTACCACATGAGATCCTACAAACTATAACGCACCGGTTAGAGGACGAGGACAAGGACGCCAGAATGACTGCGGGCTACGCTTTAGGGAAACAGTCGGCTCTGCCACCTGAGATCCTACAAGCTATAGCGCACCGGTTAGAGCACGAGGACATGGATGTCAGAATGGCTGCGGGCTACGCTTTAGGGAAACAGTCGGCCTTACCACCTGAGATCCTACAAGCTATAGTGCACCGGTTAGAGGACGAGGACAAGGACATCAGATTGGCTGCGGCCTACGCTTTAAGGAAGCAGTCGGCTCTGCCACCTGAGATCCTACAAGCTATAGCGCACCGGTTAGAGGACGAGGACAAGGGCGTCAGAATGGCTGCGGCCAACGCTTTAGGGAAGCAGTCGGCTCTGTCACCTGAGATCCTACAAGCTATAGCGCACCGGTTAGAGGACGAGGACAAGGGCGTCAGATGGGCTGCGGTCAACGCTTTAGGGGAGCAGTCGGCTCTGTCACCTGAGATCCTACAAGCTATAGTGCAACGGTTAGAGGACGAGGACAAGGGCGTCAGATGGGCTGCGGTCAACGCTTTAGGGGAGCAGTCGGCTCTGTCACCTGAGATCCTACAAGCTATAGTGCACCGGTTAGAGGACGAGGACATGGGCGTCAGAATGGCTGCGGTCAACGCTTTAGGGGAGCAGTCGGCTCTGTCACCTGAGATTCTACAAGCTCTAGTACGCCGGTTAGAGGACGAGGATAAGGGCGTTAGATGGACTACGGTCAACGCTTTAGGGGAGCAGTCGGCCCTACCACATGAGATCCTACAAACTATAACGCACCGGTTAGAGGACGAGGACAAGGGCGTCAGAATGGCTGCGGTCAAAGCTTTAGGGAAGCAGTCGGCTCTACCACCTGAGATCCTACAAGCTATAGTGCACCGGTTAGAGGACGAGGATAAGGGCGTTAGATGGGCTGCGGCCAACGCTTTAAGGGAGCAGTCGGCTCTGTCACCTGAGATCCTACAAGCTATAGCGCACCGGTTAGAGGACGAGGACATGGGCGTCAGAATGACTGCGGCCGACGCTTTGCGTCAACTCTCGGTTTTGCCAAATACAAAATTTTGCTCATTTCTTCTAGACATAGGTAGCCAGACTTTTAGTCACCTATACGGTGTTTGGCTCAAGCGGAGCTTTGATGAGCATGTAACTTGGTGTGTTAACGGAGGAGATACTTTTATCAACTTGCCAGAGGGAGGTAAGGACATCCCTTTTGACAAGTTGGAAGGCCTAGTCCAACAAGCGCAAATGCAATTAGGGGTTCCTTTGCATGAGGGTGGATTTGTCTTATGTAATTCTTAAGCTACTCTCTTATACTCTTTTGTCATACCTATTACAAAACTGCTCCTTATTGAAAACAATGCTCTGCTAGTTGATCGGGCTAGGGGTGTTTATGTTCTGTAAGAAGAGACTAGGCGTATCAGTGTAGCGATGTATGCAATGATGGCACAGGATCAAGGGCTCATATAGGTTCTTGATTCGGACAATCGGCAACGACTGGTGAGTTGTGGCTAGGGTAGAGCCAATAGTGGCTCAGGAGTTGTTGACAACCCCTAGATTAGGGAGAAGTTTCTTTGTTTGCTAGATTTTTGCCAGTCGTCAACACCCACCAAACTAATAAATAAGGGGGAAACGGCTTCTTCGCTTTTAGCTTAGATAGAAAACAGCAAGCACCTTCTATCAAGCAGACACCACGATATTGTGCCTGATCAGACGTGAAGCAACAGAACAAGCCTACTCTCATTCATTTTGGTTGAGAATCCGTCGAGAGACTACAAAGGCGTCAGGAACCTTCCGCCGACCCGGCCACAAGGCCACCGCACTTCACAACAAAAAGGAGGTTAACGCAGCTGTTGGCAACGCTCTTGCAGGAGCGTTGCAGCCCACTGCTTTGGCTACCATCACGTGCCCTTAGGTTGTGTTGCTGTGGTGGTTTTGTTGGTTAGGTTGAGTTGAGGAGTCAGCCCGCCTCCTCAATATCATCGTCGTTTATGTAATCATTTCGGGGTCTTGATTTTATTCTTCACTACGTTCCGCATCACCTTCTTAGTCCAGCCATATTGTTTCAGCTCTCTACCCATGGCGAATCGTAAGATATTAACGTTGTATTTATTTTATATGTAGAGTATCAGCCATGCGACCTAGCTTGTTCTCTACGGCAAGCCATATATTTTCTGTTACTTTCCTGGGCCGATCCATAGTCTTTTAAGGGGTATCGGCTGTGCCATCTACAATCTGCCGTCGCGTGTGACGGACTCTTCGTGTGGAGCAAGGGATACTTGCAGCGATTTGCTTATCTGTGAGAGCTTCTCGGCCCTCTAGCTTACTTATAATGATGTCCTACAGCTCACGTCGCCATGGAAGGTAGAAAACTTTGGAGTTGCCCAAATTCCACGACACAAAAAAAGAATTAAAACATTTTCATTAATACCATAAATATCGCTATCCATAGCAGTGTCTACGATGTCGTATAGTTTAGATTTTGCTTGTTTTGGCGACGATAATACTGGCATGTAGCGATATGCAATTATCCCGAATTAATGGTCGCTTATCGCCGGTACAGGAGGGTGGGCTGCAGCTATGTAAAATCTGCTGGCTTGAGACAAATTCTTCGCGTCATCTCGGCTCATCTGCGTCATCAGACATCAAGATCCAAACGCGCATGGACGTCAGCCGCCTTGTACGGCAAGATTGTTCGCGTCGGCATATCTTCTCATGAAAGAAGCAGCCGGGTGTCTTGCTTCTTGCACCACAGCTAGGGAATGAATTGGTCCTGTCTTGCCCCTCTTCGCTGCTACCGTCATCGCCTGTCTCTGCTGCCGTCACCACCGTCTGCACCGTCTGCCTGCTTTCGTCTTATTCATTCTGCCGCTGTGCTCAGGCCAGCCGCCGACATGGATCCACCTCCAACATACGCGGTACGTCAAGGGAGATCGATATACTGGAACCGGCTGCCAGGAAATACTAACGGAAGGGCGGGGTAGGATGCCATCCGCCTCTTGAACTCCACGCAGAGTGGATTCAAGATCCTGGAAGAGCGGAGGAAAGCTGGCATCACGCTGGAATCCACAAACCCCATCCAGCTGATGTGGTCATGGATCGAGGACATTGGATACGAGCCAGAGGAACTGAACCGGCTGAACGTGATCCACGTTGCGGGGACAAAGGGCAAAGGTACGACATGCGCATTTACAAACTCCATCCTAGAGCAATACCGGAGGCGCGCCGTTGATGGCGGCAGCAGCAGCAGCAGCACGACCGAGCCGGTCCGCAGAGGGCCCCGCAAGATTGGTCTGTACACGTCGCCCCACCTGGTGGCCGTGCGCGAGCGCATCTGCATCAACTCGCAGCCCATCTCGGAGGAGCTGTTTGCGCGCTACTTCTTTGAGGTGTGGCACGCGCTGGAGGCCGCGGCCGAGCGCAACGGGACGGACCCGGCGGCCAAGCCGTCGTACTTCCGGTTCCTGACGCTGCTGTCCTTCCACGTCTTTATGCGCGAGGGCGTCGACGCGGCCATCTACGAGGCCGGCGTGGGCGGCGAGCTCGACGCCACCAACGCCGTCATCGCGCCCGCCGCCACCGCCATCACCACGCTGGGCATCGACCACGTCGATACCCTCGGCGCCACCATTGACAGGATCGCCTGGCACAAGGCCGGCGTGCTCAAGGCCGGCTGCCGCGCCAACTTCACCGTCGCCCAGGAACCCGCCGCCATGGCCGTGCTGCGGGAGCGCGCCGCCGAGCGCAAGACCACCCTGACCGTCCTGACGGAGCGCTGCTGCGACGCCATAGTGAGCCGCGTGCGCATCACCCCGGGCGCTGCCTTCCAGCGCGGCAACGCCGCCCTGGCCGTCATGCTCGCCGCCGCGGCCCTGCGCCGCCTGGGCGTCGACGAGCCCAACCTGCCCGACCCGTCGAGCCACGACCCCATCGGCGAGGTCGCCCTGCCGCCCGAGTTTGTCGAGGGCCTCGAGACCGCCGTGTGGCGCGGCCGCTGCGACACCAAGGTCACCGGCTGCCAGACCTGGTACCTGGACGGCGCGCACAACGAGCAGAGCCTGGACGTGGCCTGCCGGTGGTTCGGGCGCGTCTTGGAAGAAGAGTGAGATGCCATGCTGCGTTTTTTTTCGCTTCCCCCCCCTCGGAGGATCAGATATGCTGACGTGCAAGTCTCTCCAGGAACAAAAACGTGGCAAAGCCGCCGCCAAACGTGCTGATCTTCAACCAGCAGTCTCTGCGCGACGCCGCGGGTCTGCTGCGCATTGTGCACAAGACCGTCTACGACAACTTTCCGGGCCAGCGCTTCCAGTACGCCATATTCTGCACCAACGTCACATACAAGAACAATTCGTGGAAAGTCGGTATGTATATTTTATCCCCGCGTCAAATAATGCGCATTCAACCAAGCTGGGCCCTTTTTTCTAACAACCGCTCACAGACTTTGTCAACAACAATGTGGACCCTGCCGCGCTCAAGGATCTGGCCTTGCAGCAGGAGCTCGCCGACGCCTGGAAGAAGCTTGACCCGGCGACCGAGGTAAAGGTCTCGCCGACCATTGAAGATGCAGTCGACTTTGTGCGCCAGATTGACGGCGGCGACATCGACATCCGCACACTAATCACCGGCAGCTTCCACCTCATCGGTGGCGCCTTGTCTGTTCTTGAAGGAGAAAACTTTGCGTTCAGCAGTACCCAGGCGTCTTAATCAAGTTTCACATTCGTGCTTCTTATTTCCTCTTCCAGATACCTCCACGGATGTCGGATTGCTTTTTCTTTTTTATGTCATAATGACCATATCTAGACACGCAGGGTACTTTTGCACCAGGATCAATTAGAGCTTAGATGGCCAAAAAAAAAAAATAGACGGAAATACTTTTTTGAGGGAACTCTGAAAAAAATTCTATTCATTTCTCTTTACACTAAAAGTCCTCTAGCTTGATGACGGAATACGCAGGTTCCTCATAGGGATGTGCCCTGAAATGTTAGCATAAAAGAGCGTTTGCTCAGCCATAAAACAAGGAGGAAACAGAGGGCTGCCCACTCACTCTTTCAGTGCTGCGACGGCACGCCGCGCCACATCTTCGCCGACGCAGAGCGTCTCCACCCGCGCCTCTTCCACTGTTTCTAGCTGCCCGACAGTTCCGATGTGCGGGTTGGCTGCATCTCCTGGGCGGAACTGGCCTAGTCCGCCATGCTCGATTGTCCAGCAGCACTCCGTGTAGCCACCTTTTCCAGGGTAGCGTCCGGCTCCAGCGGCGAAAATCGCGGCTTTGCACGTCTCCAAGTTGGCTGGCGGGACCAGGAAGACTAGCCGGTATTTAGTTGGATTGCTAGAAGTAGCCATTGTAGAAAAGGAAAGGCGGCTAGCTAGTGGTGGCCGCAAAGCAAAGAGAGAAAGCATGGTGGAAATATGGTGCAATCCAAAAGATTTGAGCCGAGATGTGCTGAGATGGCATCACATCTATCCCACTTTGCACATCCCCCTTACATCCACCTCATTTTAGGGACTCGTTAGCGCACGTGATAGAGTCGGCCGCTGGTTGACTTCAACGACAATAAATAGAAATGTTCACAGGGAATTTCCCAATTCAATTGTAGTAATCAAAGCTAAGTTTCATTATGAACAAACAAAAATACAATAATAATGCCACCAATTTGAAAAAACAATCATGAACGTTCAGCCCGGAAGCTTCTCTCTACTCCCTACTACCCTTAGGCGCACTGTGAGTAATATGGCGGAGAGACCACTTGGCATTTGAGACCGGACTACATCGAAAGTCAGCAGTTATTCTTGGCGGAACAGTTGGGTCTTGGTTTGGAAAAGCCACAGTTACATACCGCGCAAGTTGTGCAGCCGGTGTAGCCAGTGCCGCCGCATTGGCCAAATCGAGCAACAGCACAAGATGCGGCACCGGCACCACTGGCGCCACCGGTGCTGCTGTCTGCGCCGGAGCCGGCAGCGGGCGTTGGCGGGGACACAGCGAGTGCCGTGCCAGTCGGTCCGGAGCCAGCCTTGCATGTTGATTCGCAGCCAGTACAGGCAGAGCCGGCCGTCTTGGTGGTGCCGCCTGCGATCACGGGCGGGCCAGGAACGACGTAGGTGGACAGCTTGGTGTGGATGTTGATGAGGATGCCCGGGTCGGTGGCCTTGTAGGCGCCGGGGAACTTGACAATGTCCGAGGCCGAGATGGCCAGGGTCGACGTCGACGCGTTGCCAGCGCCGCTGCTGCCGCCGCCCACCTGCAGCTGATAGCAGGTCATGTAGAACTGCGCGCCGCCGGCCGAGCCCGCCGTGTGCAGCGCGAGGGCCTCGGCGCGCAGCAGGTAGTCGCCCGGCGCCAGGTTGGCCGGCAGCGGCACGTCCAGCTTGCCGCAGCACGTGTTGAGATCCTTGGTGCCCCACATGTCGTCGTCGCCGCTGCCGCCCGAGCCGGCCTTCCAGCCGTCCTCGTAGATCTTGAACCACTCGGACGAGCCGTCGGCCGTGCTGGAGTCCGCCACCTTGCTCAGGTACGCCGTCACAGGGCCGTAGTGCGAGCCGCCGATCGCCTGGCTGCCGCACGAGCGGTCGCCGGGCTGCTGGTGCATCTCGACCGTCAGGGTGGTGCCGGGCGCCGCGACGCACTTGCGCGGCACGGGCGACGTGCCCACGTTGCAGCGGATGGCCGTGGATGAGACGTCGGTCACGGGCGTGTTGGAGAGGGGCAGGCGGGCGCACTGCGAGCCGTGCAGACACATGCGCGTTAGCTCCAAAGCCACCCAGACAAAAGAAAACTTATACTATTAGGAATTTCTGGAGAGGACGTATCATATCTGTGCCACCAACCCAGAGGTCTTGGAAGATAGCATGGCCAGAGACCTGGTATGCGGCTAGCAGGCCGTACGCCGCAGATGCAAGCGGTGACGATTTCATGGTGAGATGAGGTCTCTTTTCTGCTGTTGGATCACTGAGTATAGATTGAACAGAAAATAAACATGTGAAATTGCAGCGATGGAAGGGAAAGATGTGAAAAGAATGAGAAAAGGCTTGGCTGATGAAGAAGTACGAGGAGAACCAGGCCATCCAGGTTTATATTGACTCCTCCTTTACGTGTATCGTTCTCCTACACCAAAGCGTTCAACTTTATTACATACACTACCGTAGAATAATAAAGAAATGTTCTCACTCAATATAAGTTCACCCTTGAAAAATATCAAATATACAAGCAGGTCAGCCATACTATGAGCTGGTTTTGTTGATACTCGGTTATCCGGCGCAGCGTCTTGCGGAGGACTGCTGCAGAGCATAGAGACTAATAGATTTTCCGCTACAGGAACAAATCAAGAAGGCGATGAAATGCCACTTTTCTGCAGTACGGTGCCAAATAAAGAGAGAATCAGATAGAATACACAGAAATTAAGTGACAAAATGCAAAGCCCGCCGTCGAAAGCGGAATCATGGCGGCGTGGCCAAGACCGCATCATGCGGACAAGGCAGATGACTAGGGCATCTTTCCGGGTTCGTGAATGAAAACTCAAGGGATAATACGCTGAAAGTGAGTTCTTTTCGTTCTGGCTTGCTGGCACCAAGATGGGGTAATGGGGTATCTGCAGCCGCCTTCAGCTGGGGGTGGCAATCAACCCCGGAGCGCTGTTCTCATCAAAATCCGCAGCTGCTTTTTGCATCTGCTCCTTTGACGAGTATACAAGGCGCAACCCCATATCTTGTATAAATAGATTAACTCTACAATACCTGTTCGCAGTCACGCTGTTAATTTGTTCGTGGGGCAAAATGCTAAATGCGGCAGAACGGAACACGGCTGCCGCTTTTTCTTGCTCTCAATGCTTTCCCTTCTTCTTTTGCTTTCTTCCCCTTTTCTCACAATTCTTATCTATTATATGCCACAAATCTGTCTTAAATATGATACGGAAGTATATACACTTCTGGAATCTTAGACTAGGATTCGGTGGCGAGAGGGACAAGTTAGTGACAGAGTCAGTCTTGATTTTGCCCTTCAAAATGTAACCCATCTCTCAACATTCAATATCATCTCTTGAATGACTATGAAAATCTGTAGTGATTCTGGCAGTTGGCATATTATGACTAGCCATCGTAGCTGCTGATACGTTTGATGCTCTGCGACTTTCCGGGGTTGGCTCTCGGGCCGCTCCGATCTTCCTGATGACCGACTCCTATTCGAAAACCTTGCTAAACTTTTACTTCTAGGAGAATCATAGTATGAATTATGATAATAATGATGTGATACCTCAAGTGGACATTTCAAGTTGTATTTTCCGTGAATCCAATGCGCTCTGTCCAAGGTGCTTTTGTTGCTCCTAATGTCAGAATTCTGCCATTTGCTAGTAAAATTTTTTACTGGCATATTTCAGAAAATCGTGGCTGTTGTGTTTCGAGAATTTTGACTACACTGTATATATTACTGCTTCAAAAACACGAAAGATAGTAACAAAGTACTAGCGGGTACATCTTGAAGAAGGCAACATAGAACTACAGCGCTGGCTGTAAAATTCACGACATTGCTCTCAACATGTATCATGTCCAACATGTTCCATTTACGGCCTTATAAGAAACCCTCCAGTTTTATTGATACAAATTCCAGCTCACGAAATGGATTCTGGTGGTTCAAACGACAAAGTCAATACATTTATTTTTCATAAGCCACACTATTGGAAGTTTTTCCTAGCATGTGGGATTTTTTTGCAACCTACATTATAGGATATAACTACATCGGGTATTTTATTGAAAACCGCTGAGGCAGTACTTCGGAGAAAAGAGATAATCAAGACTGAACATTACCTTGGTTAATGGGTCGCCGGCTTGGCCTAGGAGAACCGGATATTGCCCTTTCGTCATCCGGGCTGAGGACTGTTACTAACATATGCTGCACGAATTAACTTTTCAACAAAGAAATTAGCATTTTGAATTTTCTCGGCTGCTGGTCATAATCTTGGGCTGTATTATATGTCCGCTTTTCAGCCGGTTTCCGGGTCGTTTGGCTTCGATATGACATGAGAAGAGACGAGCATAGACACCACATTCACAAAAAACAGATTCGAGAGCTCAAGCTAATCCGACAAAAAAAAAGCTAAAAGAGAGAAAGAAAAACATTGTAGACATGGTGGTATCAGACACACAAGAGATATGACGTTGTGAGGTTCCCCCTTTCTCGATTTCGGACAATAAGGTCTAAGATATTGGGCTCCAGACGAACATTCAGTCGATTTTAGGCAGTTTAAACTTTTTTTGCCCCTCAAATTCGCCAAGACCTCACAGATATGACCCAGAGTTCTGGAAACAAGGAAGCAAAAGAAAAGATATGTGACGTTAGGTATACCTTTGAAGAAGACGAAAATAGAGACGCAGTGTGAAGTGCATCGGCAAAGCAGAGAATCCCTCGGCCTGAGGAATGTAGTGTACATTTAAATCAAAATCTGCCCCGATCGCCCATTACTTACTACGTATCTCCAAAGACTTAATACTTAGATAAACCTATTTGATAGCAATTACGTAGGTTGCCCCTTTACTTTAGACCTAGTCGATCATTTTCCAGCCGGAGAACGCCAAAGAGATCGCCTCATTACAATCCGGGAAGTTAATCAACGGAAATTAACCCAAGTTCATAGGAGCTCCCCGTTTGCTTTCATTTTGTTTCTTCCCGTGCTAGTGCGCGACGAGCAAGCAGATCAGATATAGCAGTTCAAGGGGAGAGGGGTAACAAAAAGGAGAGCCTTCCTCGTCCATAGCTGGGGTTTATATTTCTCGGTTTTCTTCTTTGTCTTCACCTGAAGTCGTTAAGACGTTGCAGGGATCTTTGCTTTTGCAACTGGAGTTCATCTCAGCTTTTGTTTATTTGACCCACTGCATATATCATACGAACATGCGTGTGATCCTTGGTGGGCGGGCCCGGAAGGGCACCGTGACCTATGCTAACGGAAACAATGTCCTCGTTACTGGGCTGCTAGCTTTGTCAACATGCACTGCTGCTGTTCTGGCATACCCCCAGACTGGATCTGGTGCTGGCTCAACCCCGGTCGATATTGACCCCACGGTTCTCAATATGTCCGAGGTTGGTTCCGGATGCCCCATCGGCAACGGCGGCATGGTACATGAAATACGCGACGGTACTCCGGTCTTTGCTTTCACGAGCTGGAATCTGACGCTCAACGGAACCGCTATTGCCGTGGAGCGGCCGGCAGCCGGCAGCCCTGCCAACGGCTCGGCTTCCAATCCAGAGGCCGAAGACAACCATGTCGTTCGCGGCACGGTAGCCAAGTTTTGCAAGGAAATCATCACGCTGGGCGAGATACCTGTTGGGTACCAGCTACACCTGGGAAAGGTGATGGTGACGGGTTACGCGCAATTGGACCCCGAGTCATTTGTCGGCATCCGTATCAACACTCGCTTTAACGGGGTTGAAGCAGGGGTAAATCGCTCTCCCTTTCTTCCTCTTCTGTGCATCCTCTTCTTTCACGCATATAGCTCTCTGTGAAAGTCCTGGTTAACTAACATGGTCGCAGAGAACAAATGCTTCCGTCAAAGCAGACCAGCTGAAGAACGGTACATTCTCAGTTACGTTGATTCCGGATCCGGTGACATGGTCACCATGCATCGACTCTACTGGTGTGATATCAAATATCTCAGTTCGCACGTCTGTGTCGATCAACGGAACTGCACTGCCCAGCGGCACTTACTCTAGCGGCTCCCTAGGAAATGAAAAGGGAGACATGAGCAAGGCATTAGGCCTACACTTTATTCCGGAATGGCGGCCTTGTCCCGCAGAATCACTGGCTCCATCACCTGCCCCATCCGCGAGCTCTATCGAATCCCCAGTACCATCACCGTCGGCATCAGCTAACCCAACCCCTGTGACGCCCCCGGTAAAAGATCCACCTATTAAAGACCCGCCAATTAAGCAGCCACCCCCTACAAATCCGCCTATGAATATGGGAGGTATGAAGTAAGAGAACAAATTGGGGGTTTAGAAAAGCAACGCATTGAGCAAGATAATATGTGGCGGGAACCGTAATATGGATCATGTATTTTTGTAAATAGGTTGGAGATACAAATACAGCATGTGCGCGGTAAATTAATGTTTGTCGTCAGAGCAAGATCGCGAGCAATAATTTTGTTTGCGCTGGTTATTTCATTTTACTTTAGCCAGGAGTATTGTAGTTGCTATGATTTTTTTGTCCAGCTTTTAGAACAGCGACCAACTCAGAGAACATTATGACGAGGAAACAGAGAAAGCAACTTGCCCCTGTGAACACTTAGGCACCTGCTGCTGCAACTGGTGCTTCCAGGGCGCTGGTTGCAGACTCTGGCTTCCGCCCAAAGACAACTCTTTGCCAGTAGTAAACGTGAACTTTGCCGGACCGGATCTCTTTGCGGAGGTGTGCCTGGTATACCGTGACTTCTTCTCGGGACCAGCCGAGGATATTCGTCATGAATAGGATGAAGCCCTCGACGTCGCTCAAGGCCGCCACCATGCCCACTTCGCCGATTTGGCGCTGCCGCGGGTCTTTGGGCCAGACGCCCACGGGGCACTTGATATTCTTGGCCTGGATGTCGACGAAGCCGGCTGCCTGCATTGCCCTGACCTGGAGGTCATCTTCGAGGACGCGGAAGGTGTGACCAATTTTCTCGCCACCTTTGAAGAATAGTGGGCCCCATTGCCCGCATGCCGTGCTTGGCGTCACAGTTCCGTCGTCCGACGTGAGGGTCGGCGATGCCTCGAAGCTCTCCACATAGCCACCTGGTTCCAGCACGCGAAATGCCTCCTGGAAGAAATTTTCCCAGCTGGGAACAGAGCCAACGAGGTAGCGAGCATGCACAAAACTGATGCTGCCAGGGGCGAAGGTCCATTCTCTAGTGAAGTCTTCGATTTCACTGCCAGATATTAGCATCTGAAGAAAATACGGCAGCGAGATGATGGGTTGGAAGAGCCAGGCTCACAACTGGATATTAGGAGGCACCCATGTGGGCTGGATAGGAGAAACGTCGGTTCCAATTACAGTGGCATCAGGGTGAAGGTCGGCAAAGTCACTGAACAGTTCTTTAGAAAATTGTCACAAATGAAGAGAATACCTTTTTTCCGCTCGACTTACATCGCCCAGATGCCTAAAGAACGTCAACATCCTACTCAGCATACGCGTTGATTTGCGAAAAACTCACCTGTTCCAGTGCCAATATCGATTACTTTCTAGGAAGTTGATTCTTTTTAGTAAAACCATATCCTGCGCTCTGCGCTGCTGTCTCGTGACTCCACAGATAGCAGACACACTCTTACTTTAGGATTTTCTACAGGTGCTAAGTAAAGCTTGTCATCCAAACAGAGCGTGAAAACATGGTGGCTTCAGACAGCAAGTCCTCTGTTAGTACATGTCACCCACAACTCATTGTTTTCCTCTAGTGGCAGACTTACAGGATGTCGAGAGATTGGTTGTGTTTGTCGTCATTCGTACCCCAGTATTGCGCATCTCCATGCTCGCTGTGGTATGTTCGACCCTGGATGGTCCTGTATTTGAGAATGGAAGACGAAATGGAGGCGGTTGAAGACTCGGCATCCGAACCAAGCGTAGAATCAGCATCGTCCTCGACAGTGCCAATTTGCGCCCAGTGCTCGGCTGGCAGGACTTCGACAGCCGGCCCTGATTCAGGTGCATTCTGAGGGCTGGCGGGCTTAGGTGATGTGGACTTCTCAGGTGACTTTGCGGGAGATTTCGATGGCGGAGATTTCGGCTTGCTTTCAACCGCCGCTGTCGTAGCAGGCGGTGATTCGGGCTTATCGGTCATGATGGAGCGGTGTGGGGGAGACCCTGATGGTCGTTGCTAGAGAGGGGATCTGCTGAAACTGGAGAACACGCTCAAGATGCAGTTACGGATGTTAACAAGAATAAGAAAGAAAGTGGAATAATATTATGCGAGTGGAGAAATCGAAAAGAGGAGACGGGAGGGAAAGAAGAAGCACTGCCAATTAGATATCCCGACTTCGGTCGATGAAGACAAGTAAACGAGCGAAAGAAGAGACGTTGGGAAAAGCAGAATTCTCGACCTTTTTGTGATATGTGATTAGAGGCAGAAGACACGTTAAGTAGCCCACATACAGCGTTACCATAGGTAATGGACCCCCAAGATGGCTCAACCACAAACCAAAAGCATTACGGAAAGCGAAGTGGTTTTGAATACTACGTATCACGCATGCATCCCCAAGGCTTATGTATGGTGCGTGCAGAAAACAAGGCAGAAAATAAAATACGGGGATCTTCCGTAGACTCTGCATCCATGTCTGCAACTGCCTTGTAGTATTGTTCCAGTCGAATGAGGTGTCAGCCATCAACTCTCGATATTGTGTCCTGTTGGTCAAGCGAACAACTTGCATAGAGGAGACATTCCTGGTGGGAATGCCACACATGAACCTGTATGTAGGGGGGTTAGGAAGTTGAGCAAATTTGAAGGGTGCCTTCTTTCTTCATTCTGGCTTTTTCTACGTCTACTCTTGGGCGCTCTCATTCATTTTTTCGTGCTGCACAGTTATTTCTGACGTCGCGTGAGACATGGCCGATGAGGCTTCCTTCGTTCTTCTTCTGCATTAGCAGGAGTGCCTAAAAACGGGCAGTCCCGCAGTCGACGATGAGGTGGGCGACCAAAAGCAGAAGAGGGGCGTGGGGGGATTGGTGGAGTGGGGCGGGCAAGCGGGGGGGCTTTTTTGTGGCTTTTTCGCTTCCACTGTATCTTTCATGTTAGCGAGCCTGTAAGCCTATCTACCGAGGAAAGGGCCTGTGGTTTAATGGTATAACACTCCCTTAGCATGGGAGAGGTCCTGGGTTCGATTCCCAGCCGGTCCACCACCTTTCTTTTTGCCTCTGTGGAGTCAGCGGTTGACAACTATCAGTTATCATCATATTTTTAGCATTTTTGCCTCAAAGGATTTCGCAACGAATAGATGTAGACAGGTAGGATTAGCTCATAAGCAATATTAAATTGTAGTGAGTTGTAGATGCGGAGACCCCCTACGCAGTGCGGTAAAAAAGGTGGAGGATTTATTAGCTGTCTGGAGCTATTCTGCCCTGTCACCGCCCTGGGCCATACAAACGGGAGAGCCAGACTTCTGGCTCCTTCCTCTAGCAGAGCAGGCAGGCACCTAAATACACACTCCTTAAACATATACGGTACTCAAACAGAGAAAAGGCTATTCGCGAGAACCAAATTGAAGTTTCCTGGCTGCGAATTAGTTAAGAACCGAAAAAAGGCCTCCGGCCGTTGGCCAGCGGCCAACCCGGCCCTAAGGCCCTGCAGCCTCATCACAAAATCTGGCCGTCCATGCAGCAATGGAGGTTGCTTCGTGCCCTCCCTGTGTAGGGAGAACTATATAGCCTTAGGATCAGCGCCTTGGAGGCTTTCCTATGCAATGCTGGTTAGTTGTGGGGGTCTTGGTGGTTAGAGAGAGTCGAGGAGTCAGCCCGTCTCGCTCTCAACATCCCCCGCATACGTCGTTATGGACGGCAGGGTCCCGTCACCGTCGCATAGGGAAGGGGACCTAGTATAAGAAAAAGCACTCTGGCATCTTCATGAGACAGTTTCGTGGCGCAAGGTCAGGCGTCCCATCGCCTCCAGAGATAACGCGGTCAGATCTCGCAGACTATCACCAACTCGGAATCGAATAAGGAAAGGTAGAGGTAAGATACAATTTTTATTTTGTTTCTACTTCACTTAGGATCAGTTCTACTAACTAGGACTTTTGCGTAGGCGACCCGGCGAGACTTAACGCAAGAAAACTTGGCTTTGTTTAATGCGATGATGGAGAAGGACAAGAGGAACGCAGACACGAGGAAACCAGCGGCATTAGCTTCGTTGCAAGGCTCTAGCCGACCACTAACTGCAAAAAACCTTCTCTGAACAACGTCACCTGATTTCCCTCTACGTGTGGCTGCCAATGGCGTGCTGGGAGCTCACGATTCATAACTACCAAGCAATATCAAGGAGCTTGAGTTTGGTACGCATAATCTCGCAGGTTCCCATCACCGTCCAATTCCGAGTATGAGCATTTTGTCGAACGCTTCGGCGGAAGTGGCAACGAAGCAACGATGCTCTACTAAGGTGGTGCCGTGCTTTTGAAAAAGTGTCCAGAGGGCTACAAGATGGCGGCAGACAGACAATTCACATCTTTCCTTAAGATGTTAGATTTAACGATGGTCTATAATGCTCTATTTTCCTATCACGATTATCCGGTATTGGAAGCAGTAAGTTGAGGTTGTTCTAATTTTATTGGCTGTTCTTTCATAGGGTAAGGGGAAGCGTGGTCGAGAATGAACCATGGACGCCAAAGGTCACACGACAGTTCGCTCTGATTTCTTTTCGATGAATTTGAGTAATAACGTCGGCGGTCACTGTGTCGTAGAAGGGAATGTAAGCCGTAAAATGTGCAGCGTCTTTAAGAGCGTGGTACTGTAGATGGTGCCAGGCTTCTTCAAAAACGAGTAGAAAGCAGAGGAAAGCAAAATGCAAGCAAGTATCCTCTCAATACGAGAAGAAAATAAGCAAAGAACAAAGAAGAAAAGGCTTGGCCAAGGGCAAGGGCACAAGGGTATGGGCAATACCAGAGCCTTAAATCGGCCACAAACGATGGACCGAAGCCGACAACCTGAAAATTAAACAAAATGGATGGGATGATATCGGAATGCCCGAAGGCGACCTATTTTAGAACCCAGTATTTCGGCTAGGAATAAAATGGACGATACGTTCTCAAAGATGCAGACCGTAACAAGCGTAAAGGCATCTCTTAGCAACTAGAAGCGGATAGATCGTGTCAAAGCCATCGTTATTTTCATTGTCCAAAATAGAGTCCACGGAGAAATTTTACAAGCTAGTGTCTCTATGTTAGCCTTCATAGGACCCCGAAAAGCTCACAGCGATTGTACGAGGCTAATTGCTGGGATGTACATTAGTAGGTCAGAAGAGATTGGTACTTTTACATTTTTCTTTATGGAAGACTTGTAATGTGACTCGCAAGTAGCATAATATGAGATTCACGGGCATAGGAGATTGCATATGCAGATTTCCTAGGGCCAAATATTAGGTGTGTCTAAGATTGTCATAGTTTTCTGTCACGAGCACGTCGTTGAAGTTCTAATTGGCAAAAGCTTGAAGTGGAAATTTTTGTCATTGAATAATTCATCTATGACTGTTATGTAAAATTTGGAATAAGATCGCTATCGTGGTATATGATCCCGGTTTTTTTTTTTTTTTAGGAGATAAAATAAAAAGAGATAAATTTGACACTCGCTTTGACGCGCTGCCTTTTTAACCTCATCCGCTGCCGTCACCGCACAAAACCGAAGCCGAACACACCCGTTCCGCTCTCGCAATTTACTGCTTGGGCGACATCATGATCTCCTCGTTCTCGGCGATGGGGGCAGGCAGGTTGTGGGTCTGGTTGATCTCGTTGGTGCCGACGACCTTCTCGGTACCCTCGAGGTTCAGGTGGTAGTCCTTGTTCTGCGACAGGACGTACTCTTCCTTGTCGATGTGGCGGAACAAGAAGTAGAAGACGATGGTCAGCACGCCGCCGGCGATGGCGGGTCCGCCAAAGTCCCAGGTGAGGTAGGGGTCGGTGATGACGGAGGAGCAGGCCAGGCCGATGATGTAGGCGATGGCGGTGTTGAACAGGTTGAGGGCGGACACGAGACCACGCATGTTGATGGGCGCGCGCGAGTAGGCGATGCCGTAGGCGGGGACGTTGACGAACAGCTCGCTGATACCGCCCAGGCCGTAGGGGATGGCCATGTACCAGATGCTGATGGGGGCGACGCCGGTGCCGATCGTGCAGTCGCTGGAGCCCATGTTGCCGCAGGGGGACTGCTGGTAGGCGTAGTAGTTGAGGACGGTGTAGCCGACGGCGCCGATGCTGGACATGGCCAGACCGGTGGAGATGCGGGCAATGGGGCCGTAGTGGATGTTGAAGCGGCGCAGCATGGGGTACAGGCCGTAGTTGAGCACGGGCGCAAACGCGATGATGCTCAGCGAGTTGAAGTTGCCAATGACGTCGTTGGGCACGCCGTTGGTGGTCAGCATGGTGGACAGGAAGCTGGCAGCGCTGCCGATACCGTTGTCGTTGAGATACTGGATGGGGAAGAAGCAGAAGATGCCGGTGGCCTGGAAGGTGCGGCGCACGTCGTCGACAAACTCGTCGTTCCACTGCGTCTTGATGCTGAGGCCGGCGGCGGCAATGTTGGACGGCTTGGCCAGGTCCCAGAAGCCGTGGCGGCCGATGCGGCTGATGCCGCCGCGGCGGAAGACGACGCCGAGCACGCGGAAGACGTTGGGCAGGTCGCTGCCGCCAGGAGGGTGCAGCTTAAGGCGCGAGTGCAGGAACCACAGCAGGGCCGGCAGGGGGATATAAAGCAGCAGCGGAATGAGGAAGGCCAGCCACCAGCCGACGTACTTCTCGGCGTAGGACGTAGCCACACCCATGAAGCCGCCAATGTTGATCATCAGGTAGAACCACAGCATGGCGCGCTCTGTCGTGGCCTCGGGGTCCTCGATGACGCGCTCACCCTTCTTGGTGACGACGACCTTGGGCACGGTGTTGACCATCTGGTCCAGCAGCAGGGGCGACACGTTGGGCTTGAACATGGCAGCGCCGACAGCCAGGATGTAGACAGACAGGAAAAAGGGGACCTTGGCATTGCCGTTCTCGAGGAGGTTCTTGGCACCAGAAACGAGCAGAAGCGCGTGGGCGAGACCGAAGACGCCGACACCCCAGCAAATGAGCTTGAAGCGGCCCGTCCGGGCATCAGCCAGGTAGCCGAAGACCATTGGCAGTGCATATGCCAGCATGGAAAAGGACTGGCTGACAGCGTTGGCGGTGACCGTACCCAAGCCCAAGGCACCAGCCGTCTGCTGGTCGCCGCGGGGCGGAGCACCGAAGCCGTTGCCGCCGATGGGCAGCGGACGATTCACGTAGTTGGAGATGAGCGGCTGCACGCCATAGTAAGAGGCACGCTCGCAGAACTCCACAATGCAGATCAGGTAAGCAATAACAGGCAGCTTTCCGGGGACGCGGCGGAGCGTCTTCAGCTCCTCCTCGGTGGGCTTTCCCTCGTAGTCATCGTTCATGACGGAGGGGTCGAGGTATGCGGCGTGGTGGTCGCCTGGAGGCGTCTTGGACATCGTCAGATCGCTGCCATTGTGCTTCAGATCACCGCTGACATCAGCCAGCTGCTTCTCGTTTGCTGCGACATATTAGTATACGAATGAAGTCTGAGAGAGAAAAATGCAATGTTATAGGGAATGTGGTAGGGAAGAATGCATGGAAGAGAGACATACTGGGATCCATCTTGGTTGTTCCCCGGTTCAATGTTCCTAGACACGGTATCGTGTGCGAGGAACAATAGAGAAGAGAAAGGGAAGGAAGAGAAGATGGAAAGAGAGGAGACAAAATAAAAATTTAGCTGGGAGGGAGATATGGCCCGTCTTTTATGCAGAACCAGGGAGACGGAAGCGCTTCATTAAGAAGGTCATGCAGCACTACCCCAAGACGCCGGTGCGAGGTGAAAGGCAATGAATGGGTCAAGGATGGGATGGACCATGCACCACTCTGGAGACGGGGAAGGGGAACCTACAACTACGCGAAAGAGTGTGAGTGGCGGGATTGAGGGAGATAACTGTTGGACTGAGCAATTTGCATGTAAGTGAATTGTGTAAGTGTTCTACGGGGTTTGTAGTCTAAATTCCAGAAAGGGAGGGAAATAAACGAAGTGTGGAAACAGCATGGAGAGAAAAGAGACCCACGCTTCGATATCTGCGGAGCTGGAGCTTTGCTGGCAAAATCACGTTATGGCTAGGTCTGTGATGGTCTCTGCTGATAGGAGAGAGCGACATGGCGATGGTTGCGCCTCTCATCATGTACATGCAATAAGCCTACAGTACCACTTTTCAGGTATTCTCGGAAACCGTGGTGCTAGGCTCGGACTAGGTACTAGTCTCGTATGAAGTAGATTTAGACTTTCTGGAGTTGCTGCAGGATTTAGCCAGGGGTGGGGATCAGAGATAACAGAAAAGAGCCAAGCTATGACAACATCCTAAGGGGGAGGGTCCGCGATGGGTTGGACTGTGGTCAGTGCTCCCTTTTGTCTTGTCTGCATTTCGGAAGCTCCCATTCGACGGAGGCAAAGAGGCGACGTGCCATAATCCTCCCAAGGGGAGGCGAAAATGGGCTAATAAAAAGGAGCGTGTGAGATACAAAGAAAAGCAAGGGAGAGTTAGGCGAGGCCGAGGTATTGTCAAGCAAAGAGGGCAAAAAGGCACAAGCAAGAAAATGAAACAAAAGAACTGGGCAACAAGAGAGCTGCCAAATTCAGGAAGTCCAATGAGAAATACTTCCTCGTCTCCTGTTCTCCTCTTCTGACCTGCCTATTCTTTTCTCATCCACCACAAGTGTTTCTCAGCCTTCTATTTGGCTCCTTTCAGATATCATCCTCCGTGCTTTGCCGCTTCTTCAAGATTGCACGGCTGCACGTACATCAAAGCGCTGGGCGACTTGGCGTCGCGTGAGGGACAGCGATCACTAGTCGTAGGCTTATGCGTACGAGTACATTCTCCATCGCATGTGTACATACAACCAAGTGCATACTCAAAAGCTCGTAAATGTCCTCCAATAACGGGCTTCACTTTCTGGTGCCAAGTCCGTGGTAAACGTCTACCTTATCTTACCCCCGTACTCTTCTCCTTTTCGTGTTCTCTCACTTACAGTACTTCCTCATCCTTGTTCTCTTGCACGCGCAACACAAAATTGCGTGGTCTGCTTCATGATTCAAGGCTTCTGTGCGAAAGATCAGGTATTGCCACATTAGGTAGGTGACAATGCATACATCTCATCTCAAGCTCACCCCCCATGTCCAGTAGCACCGGTTGAGAACTGCAGGACCTAGGCTAGCCTGTCGACAGAGGCCGGGGTGTCTTTAGTGGCTCCTATCTCAAATTAGGTCGAGGTCCGACTCTCCAAGGCCTCAGTAACTTTGGTCACTGGTATGCTTTTTTCTTTCCCACAACTATGCCTCTCGTAGGCTTGCTCGTACGGTACGGCAGAATGCTACCAACTTTTTGTTTGTGCCAAGCCGCCAAACGGCCTGCTTGCAACCCGAGGAGGAGCACAAAAGCAAATGTGCGGTTTATTGCCTAATTTGTGCTAAGGAGCAACGTTTCCGTCACTCACACCAGATCCGTACTCATTTTCCCTATCTTTCTCCATATTTTATCCATTGCTTGTGCAATTTGCATACCTCAGCATTCTTCACGTTGGCAGATCTACCATCTCACCTAGCTGCCCGTTGAAGCAGCTCAGGTATGGCCCAGCGTCCATCAAAACGTAGTGTGCGTTGCAGGAGTAATATGCTTATTTGAAATCAAAGGTCAGTACGTTCCAATTTGCCAAGGCTGCGAGATCCTCGACGCAGTGCACTGTTGTACGCTCCTTAGCACGCGGGGATCGGCACCTGGCTGCTCCTCTAATCTCGTCTGGGCATGGCTGCACGCCTTTTACTACCACACCACCTGCCTGAGCGGTGGGTGTCTGGAGAGATACATGCCAGGTGCACTGCAACATGCGCGAGTCGTGCTGTAGTGGTGTTGTTCCCTGTTATCAGCGGCCTTCTGGTGCTACATCGTATGTACTCATGTGGAAGCAGAAAGCTGCAAGTTCTCTGCATTTCGGCCCTTTAAGAACTGCCAAGGCGCTATTTCTCACCGTCTGAGCCAATTGTAGCGCACATACATTGTGTCTACCCACTAAAGCACATAGACCAGTGGAATCGCACTGCTTACGGTTTAACGGCAGTCTTGCTGGAAATGGTAGGTCAAGGCACGCCAAGCCCGCTACGGATGTGTGTTGTCTCACTGGTTCCCTGCTGGGCTCCGTTCTGGCGTCGTACTCCGTAAATATTCGCCTCCGCCACTATCTGGCAGGAATTGAACAAACGCCGACGCGTGCGGAGAGTGGCGATAGAAGCAAAATGGAAGCTGAAAAAGAAGGACCAAAAGAAGGACCAAAAGAAGATCCCAAATAGAATACCGAGACGCGAAAGAAAAGAGGGGGCCCATCCTTAGAGGCCAAAAATAATGAGACGAAGAAAAAAAAACTTTTGCGACCACCGCCAAATTTCAAGATAAACCAGGATCAAGATACTGCTGACTGCCTAATAATATGCTTAATCTTCTCGTTTCTCCCACCCACTACAATATGTAAAAAAAAACTCCTATTTGTGCGATAAGATCGACACGTGATTTATTTTAAGCAGTGCCAGAGCACTTGAAAGACTTTCCGAAAGCCATGTACGAGATATTGCAAGTCATGTGCATTACGAAGCAAACACTCTTAGCGGCAGGCATGCCAAAGACCAGGACATGTTGGCTCCTTCCTTTTAGAATAGTTCAAGAACTTTTTGTCAGGAGAGGTCTCTTCGGATATTGCTGTCTCGACAAGGAAAGTGCGTTAATCGATAACCAAGCTTCTGCTCCATATTTTTTTTCTCCAAGCACGGTCTTTTGGCCATTCGACGTTTGCTCCTTCTTTTGGGTCATTTCCAGGGGGACCTTCCCCGGCATTTGCTCCATTAAGAACGACGATTCCATTATGGGCAGTTCCTTTCTCTAGCACAAGGACAGAGCCCAATTGTGCAGAACCGGTAGGTGGAAATTTCTGAAAGGAACTCTTAGCGCGCTAGCGGTAGTAGCAGTGGAAGCGGTGGCGTGTGCTTTTCTCGGCTGCCCTTGCCTCTCGCTTGCTCAAATCCGTTATAGACTGTTTTAGAGTGCTCAAGGAAGCATTCGTCCGTCGTTTCGCACCCTCTAAAGAAGGGGCAAATGCCAAATTTCGCCAGATCGCACATTTCCTGTGCAACTTAGACGAGAGACGCCTCCAGACTACCGGGTCGCTATATGGAATTTTTAAGCTGTGTGCACAATCTAGACTCGTAAGGCGACTTCTTGCAACCACAACGCTATCAGATTTGATAATAGATTTGACAGGGAAGCAGAGGAGCCAGACGTTCTGTTCATTGCTCCTCCTTCTCATCTCCCTCCTCCTGCTCTTGTTGGCATACAATGCGGTCGTCATATTGAGCAGGTCGCAGATGATAGCCGTGAAGCGACGCACAACTGTGAGGATAGCTCTATCTAGACGGTCGGAGAAGGTGCAGGTTGGAAACATACGAGTACAGCAGCAAACGGTGCGTGCACAAGCTCGTGTTCATAGCATTAAGCAATCCCGATGGCATCTTGTGTGATCGTTAGTCCCTGCTTAGTCTATGGGGATTGACGTACACCTGCCCCCTATGTCCCCTCTCTCGAAACGCCAAAGCGGATTTGATTGTGTAAAAGTATCGTTATTCTCGATGATAAAACAAACACATCAGCCAATTCCTCAGTCCCGGACCCCCGGGTGCCATTTGCAGAAGTGTATAGTCGGCGCCTTCTTGTTCAAATTTTTTTAGACGCGAAAATTTCAACTTCCTATTTAGGCACTAGCACTAATGCCGGAGAAGAAGTAAGCCTCTGATAGTTCCCGGTGCTAGTGGGAAGGCGCGAAGGAACTTTGAGAGGAAAGGAAGGAGGCGGTTTGATGCGGAGCTAAGTGACAGACGGCGCCAAATCCGAAATAGAATAAAATAAAGAAAAATAAAATAGGGCCCATGGTTAGCACCCGTAGACGAATCGTGTCACCGTAGGTGAAACTATACACCTACTCGTACGGAGTGCTCGTATAAAGTTCGGTATTCCAGAAACACGTGCTTGTAAAGCATACACAGCACCCGCAGTAAGAGGCGCCTCGTGTTTCTGTTCACAGTACAGCGCCACAAAACACGCTCAAGCGAATACTAAGTGGATACAAGCCCACAAGCGAAGGCCAATTTCTGTATACTCGTACCTGGCACTAGTTAGCACATATCTGAAAGAGACGTACTTGCACAGCATGATTCCAGCTTTCCGTATCTGCCTATATCATTCGCTTGATAGCCATACTAGAAAAGGCAGGTATGCAAGGGAAGATGTGTTCCTGTCGACATCGAAGGAGTATCTGTGAATAATAGCCTGCTGTTAGACTGTGGAGAAGACGGATGTGACGGAAAACGTTGCCGCCGGGCAGCATCTTGATAAACGCTGCAACGAACGTTTGACATACGGAAAGCAGTATCTCGTACATAATAGTATCGTTGCAAGTAGAAGGCCAGCCGAAATTACAGTACCCATTACAAAGCAAGGGGCAGCAGCAAGGAAGGTGACGGGTGGCGGAATGTACCCTCTGTGCACGTACAGTCCTCTCCGCAGATGGGGCTGGCAAGGCACGTCCCGGAAGGAGACGAGCTGTCCCTTCGGGACGCCGTGCTTAAGCCGATCCTGCCCGCTCGCCACGCTTTGCCCCGGACCTCATCCCCAGGAAACGTGCATGCCAGATGGCAAATCGCAGAGGAAGATGCCAAAATAGACGTTCCGCGGCGGCAAGTGCGCCACTCTTTAAACTTTGAATAACCTCCTTCTGTCCTCTCTCTTGCGGGGGAGAATCTGGGGAACGGTAACTTGTACGTAATAGAGAATGCATGGTCAGAAAGCAGGCCATGGACAACGGATGAGGGGAAAGGTAGACGTGGGAATAAGAAACGGAGATGAGTATGGAGGCGGAAGCTGGTGCACGTATCCCGCGAACGCTCTGGGATGGGCCAATGCTGGGGTGGGCAAGCTCAGAGCAGCAATGCAGACTCCAAGACGCGACGTGCTTTGGCAGCACCTTGCCAAACCACCAGTCGCAACGCGTGCGTGACATGCCTAGCACGTTTGTCACAGAATACGACCCCAGGAATCTAGACGCCATCAAATGCGCGTCTCTTCTGCACCTGCAGGTAGCCGCCAAGGCAATTCGCGACTTTCAGAGACATTTCTCTGTCTTGCCTAGATCTGCATCGTAGGACGTGCCATGCTTCATTGGTCGTCGATTTCCTGTGACAAACGTGCTGGTGTGGACGTTTGTGCTGTTATCTCTTAATCTCCAATTGTGAGATAGTGATTATAGAGACGGTCTAAATTGTTCTTTTCCATTGATTTAACTGGCCAGAGAACGCTTTGAGCTTGGGGCTTACCTATGTTTTCGGCTTTTGCTACGGGGTATTTTCCTCTAATTTAAGCAACATGCAGTGATGTTGCATTTCTCCAGTGCAACCTCAGCCGGGGCAGCTTTCCATTCCCAGGTGGCATTCGAGTGCAAGGAAAGTACCAACAATAGGTCCGGCTTGTGGCTCGGGCCACTCTGCGCCGAAGCTCGACGGAATATTGGGTGTGCGTTGCAATTGCTATCCGCATGTACACGTACGGGCTTTTTCTTTAGTCGTAGTTAGTATATGTAAGGCTATTTATGTACAAATAGGAGTAGATAAGGCGGCCATCACCGATGAGAGCAAAAGAAAGACCAAAAAGTGAAGAGGAAGAGAAGAGAGGCTATGGAGAAAGGAAGACTCCTTTGGTGCCGGTGATACGGCTTTTTCACACTTCAAGCACGTCTTACCGTGTGGAGTGCGGGTTGCTCTGCAGGTATGGCCCCCAAAAGATGAGGCCCGGTAATAAACACATGAGTGCGCTTCACGGCTACTACAGTGGTATTGCAAGAGAAGTAAAAACAAACAAGTCATGTTGCGCTGCTTCATTACGCCGTAACAGAAGGTGGCTATGCTTCGGAAAGCAACGCATTTTTAAGGTTAATTGTAGTGTGTTCCAGTTGCCTGTTAAAAGCGTGCGGTAGTCTCTGTGACGAACTCGTAGTAATATCTATTTGTGGTGCGATCTGCAGCGATGCAATGAAAGGATGATTGCACGACTCTTCTAGTTGAATATGCGGTGCAACGCAACAAAAAATGGCTTATTTACTGGATCTGAGCCTAGAAGTTCTGTAAAGAGATTCCTTCTATCGAGAAAAAATGTTGGCCGTCTTCCTACTTCAATAATCTATGGGATTGAATACGAGGGGTACGGATGTCCGTTCTCCATTTTGGCCGTGTTGTGCATAGATAGGAGAGTCTATCTAAGCTACATGGACTCACGGCGAGGACATCAGAATCCTAGCAAGCAGAGACTCGTCACCCTGTTTGTTGCTCTATCTTGAACACTGCAGCTGACTCGTGTAACTCAACTAGCAACAGACACATCCCGCTCCGAGCATTTTCAAAGATTAACGCAGGTCGAGTTCAATATCCTGTTCACTATATCTGGCTTCCTGTTCGTTAATAAACATTCAAGCAGTGATGGGCGACCGCACCTGGAACTACTCTGCAGTCGATCATCCTGGTTAGGTTCACCATTTTTAAAGATTACCCTGTCGCCTGCACAGGGATAAGGTCGATATTTATCGCCACGTAAAGTAATGGCACGGCTTAGAAGATGTTGACCCTTATCTACCTCAGTAGCTAGAAATGGCGACAAGAGTCAGCGCCTGATAGAGGATCTTATAGCTGTGGCTTTCTGTGTCCAGGATGGGGCGGCAACATATTGAAGCATCTGGTGAGATTCACAGAAGACACATACGAGCTATACGAAGACGGCTACCATGGTCAGAGTCTACAACACAAGGTCTAACACCAAGAAAGGCTTAAAAAACGATCGCCGTTTTTCTTTTCTCATTCTGGGAAGCTGGAACAGATTCGCGATTTATTCTCAAGCTTCCTCCGCTGCAATCATGAACGGAACTCGTCGCGTGTGATAAAAGTGAAAGTCCTCTGTGTATATCACAACACGGGAAGTCGCTGTGATGAGCGGTTTTGCTCATCCCAGAGAGTTTCCGCCAAGGCAGAGCGACGTCAACATTTTCTAGTAACACTCCTTATCTGAGTTCTATTATTTTGCTCTTGTAAGTCCCCCCTTTTTTGTTTTAAGAATTTTTAAAAAAAAAAAATTTCATTCTCATTTTTATTGTCTCTTACTCCAGTCTCTCATGGTCAAAATAATGGATAGGTCAATCTTTCTTATAATTTTAACGACGGAAAGGATCGTAGGAGTTTTCGAAGAATCCTTCACAAATATATTCCACGTAGGATGTTTATGTGCAGATTTTTTTTTGGCACAAGCTGATTAATATGAAGGATGTGCCGGAGACCCTCCGCACGGCCTGCAGCAATAACGGAGTCCTCCTACTCGAGAAGTCAAGCTAGTGGCGTTTATCTTCGCCGATAAGACCAAGGGCGCAGGGTAAAGGGCGCAATTTTTGACATGCATCTGTCACTGTCGCAGGCTGCTGCAGCTGCGTATCTAGTAATCCTCCGACGCCGGCTGGGCTGTCCAAAAACCGTAGACATAAAAGGTGTGATTACATATACAAAATTTCGCCATCGAATTCTTTTCTTCATATTTTTCCTCAAAAAAAAAACCACACCCACGAACGAAGAATATGGCCGACCCTCGTCTTGTCGACGAGACGCAGGCTCTGCTAGCGGCTGAGTCCGGCACAGGCGGTACGGAGTCGCCGTCTCCAGCACCAACGCTCGTCGACAGCAGCGTGGCAGCCCTCATATCCACGGACGATGATGCGAGAGACCCCGATAACCCGCTCAATTGGCCGTCTGCGTTCAAATGGGGCATCGTGTACTTGCTGGCATTTATGGCCTTCACGGTCACGTTTACGTGCATTTCTCTAGTTCCCGTGGCCGGCCACATCGTGCAGGAGCTCGACGGCAAGAATGGAAAGTCGAGCAGCGATAGCGACGGAGGCGGCCGTGTGCGCCTCGCCAGTGTGCTTCTCGTCACGATCTGGGAGCTCGGCGAAGCGGCGGGCCCGCTGGCGATTGCGCCTCTTTCGGAGACCGCATCGTGGGGCCGCCTGAAGGTGCTGAACGGCGCGACGATCCTGTTCGCGCTGGCCACGACGGCGTCGGCCCTGGCACCCAGCACCGCGTTTCTGATTGCCGCGCGCGGCCTGACGGGCCTGGCCGTGGCAACCAACGTGCTGAACCCCGCCATCGTCGGCGACATCTTCCCGCCCGAGCAGCGGGGGTCGGCTATGGCGCTGATCCAGCTGGCGCCGCTCCTGGGCGGCGCCATTGGGCCGGCAATCGGCGGTGTCGTCGCCGACACCTGGGGCTGGCGGTCCCTGCTGTGGGTGAGCACGGGGCTGTCCACAGTGTGCACGATCCTCGTGCGGCTGATGTTCCGCGAGACGTACCCGCCCGCGGTTGCGCGCAAGCGCCAGCAGGCGGGCAAGATACACGCGATTTCCTCCTCGGTGACCCTATTTTCGGACGGGGACGCGGAAGCCGATGCCCGTGATGACGGCAGCGCTGACGGAGCCGCGGCGGGCAAGATCTTGGACACGCTGCCGACGTCCTCCGGCCTGAGCCACATACGCGACGCTGTGCTGCGCCCCATGGTTGTACTAGCTGACTCGTTCGTGCTGGCCATCTTGTCGGTGTACGGCGCTGTCTTGTTTTCATACTTTTATGTCATGTCGGTATCTCTTCCTGACATCTTGGAAGGCCGGTATGGCATGTCCCCCGCCACCACGGGATCTTTTTTCCTCGTATTCAGTACGTTTTGTTCTGCCGTTGCTAGTCGCTTTGGTCGCTGCTGTTGATACTGACAACTCTCTACCAGGCATGGGTGCGTTTACCAGCATCTTGTTCTGCAACCGGTCCCTCGACCGCATCTACATATACCTGACAAATACGCAGGGCCGTCTGCAGCCGGATGGTACCCGCGTCGGCCGTCCCGAGTTCCGCCTACCGCTCTCGTGCCTCTGCGGCATTCTTCTGGCGTCTTCTCTCACTCTGTACGGCTGGGCCGCTGAGCTGCGCTTGCCGCTGCCTGTCCTGCTTATAGCCGAGTTCTTCATGGGCTCGTCCATGGCGCTGACGTTCCTGCCGCTCGCATCGTACACTGTGGACGCGTTTGGACTGTACGCAGCCTCGGCGCTGACGGGCCTCATTGTTACGCGCTGCCTGTGCGGAACGTTCCTACCGCTGTCGGTGGCGCCGCTCGTAGACCGATTCGGCTACGGCTGGGGATTCACCGTCTTGGCGGGCCTGGTTGTAGCGGTGGCACCGATTCCGGTCATTATTATCCGCTACGGCGAGAAGTGGAGGCAGCGCTCCAAGTATACGAGAGATGCGTGATAAATGTCTCTCGTCTGGCGTTTCGTATTTCGAACATTATTATTGTTTTCCCTTTACTAGAGCCTCGCCTTTTATCAAGCAGGCAGCCGTAGCGGATCGGACGCAACTTGCTGGCTAGGAGCTAAATTCGGCTCAATTTTATTTCTGTTCTTATCGTACTATTCTGCTTCCCTACATCTTTCAGTTAGGAGTGGGTCATGCATTTCTTGTATGGAATCAGAACCAACCCACTAATGGTGCATCTGGAGTTACTGTGATGGTTTGTATCTTTTTCTTTTCAACTTTTCTTCATGAAATATAGGTAAAAATAGACATTGTTAGCTCTTGCCTATGCCATGCTACATTATTCCCCCCGTATACGCGCTCACCTCTCACTTGGCTCTAGTGGATGTTGACGGTATTACGCAATTGCAAGCCCTAACAAATCCGTAATACATCTGTAATAATTCTAGGTTTTCTAGTTTAGCAATTGCTCGATAAAATGGAATTGTCGAATTACTTTCATAGTTGATATAATTTTGTGTTTGGCTATGTTTGGCCTTGTTTGGATGTTCTTTGTGTCGGAACGAAAGCAGAATCTGTATAAAAAACAATGCTCTCCTGAAGGTGGTCTTCAGCCTTGTCCAGACTTTGGCTTTTTTGGCCCGAATTCTATGTCTGAAAGTCAGAATCACACAAATCGTAAATTAATTTAGGAACTTTTTATTCATATTCATTTCGACAAAATTTGACTTCTGTCTTCCGATATAAATACGAGGGATCATCAATATTAACTATAAGTTGCATCCTGCCAACAGCGAGGCGCTCGGCATTGTATGTGTATACAGACATCGTAGCTAGATAGTGTTCGTCAGCCGAATCGACACACAGTATTCAAAGCTGCAGGTCGCTGATGGCAGCAATACCCAGCAGGCAGAACTTAGACGGGCATTTTTACTCTATTCACGACTGCATTGCTCTTTGAGATAATTGGTTATAGTTAACGATATTCGATACGGGTAGCATGTTTTGGCAAGTGGTTCCTTTAGCAAATGTTTTTGGCTTGATTTGGATTGTCAAGGCATCGAACTCTCCCGTGACCTTGTGGTGTTTACTGGCAGCGTGTCTGTTCATATAAGATCGAGTAGTCAAGTGACAGAATGTGAGTTAACTGTCTCCTTAATCAGACTCTCAGCCTAACCCAGAATCTCCGCCATACTCTACATACCCATCAGAGCCACCGTTTCCCCCAGAGCCGCCATTTCCCCCGGAACAACCATTTCTACGGCTTCCAGAAGGGGAAGAGTCAGACTTGTTGGTGATATAAATTCTGTTTATCTCTGTCACCTTTCCAGCCCAGTCGTTCTTAACAACGATCGAGGATCCATTGTCTTTTTCGACGGTTAATGGAGCGATGCCAGGACCATTCACCGGGTCACCATTGTTTCTTCCCTGAGCGCAATACATCAGCACAATGAATCTGACTATCAGGTTAGGATCAACTAACAGTCATGGCTAATATCTATAGCCTTTCACAGAGTTGTTGATGTCGTATGAGATCTGGTTGAAGTAACAGGAGCGTTACACCCTATTCTTGATGAAATGCGGCCTAAAAAAAATGTGAATTTGTATGATGGTGTTCTACACCATTATACAGAGAATGCAAACAAGAGAACTTTAGCATGCTTTATATGCACAATCAACCATGACAGAGCGGCATTTCTCTAGCAAGCTCTCAATAGATACCGGATATGTCATGTCACTGTTTAAGTTGCCCGGCATTACGAATAGCTAATAGTTTTCGTTCTTCGTCACAAGTTGAATTGCCCAATTGTGTTTTCCATACGCGATCTCTTATCATTGTGGCTCCTAGAAACGCAATATCGGTAGTCAAATTCCAAATCAGGTGCATATAATTGCAATTAGTGGTAATAGTACTAGCGAATAAATCCTGTAGATATCTCCTCGTGCGCAAATTTGGGACTGGTAAGAAGTTATGTCAGTCTCATTACTTCCCCCCATTTCGGTTTCAAAATTTCTCATGGAGTTATCGTGAGGCTCAAATTTACGGAACGTGGAGGTTCTTTGTGGCTTTTATAGTACTAGAGGAAATCGGGGTACAAGGCAAGATCAAGTCACCAGAAGTTTTTATGAGGTATGCACATAATGTACAGGTAATACAGCAGCCGTCGGTTCTCACATAACTTGATCCGTGGAAAGGTTCTCGCGAAGAGGGGCAACTACCGAAAAAGATGAGTATGGGAAGAAGGAAAAGTGAGCAACAAGATTATAGCAACTAGTACAATTAAGATGAACCGAATGATCGTGACAAGGCTGTGCATACTTCGAAGACCTGATTTTAATTATACACGGCCTTAAGGCATCATCTGGCCCTTAGGTGTCTTATTGGAATAATAATGCAAAATGCAACATTGTACTATAGATAGCGTAGAGATTGAGCGATTTCTCAGCTACACTCGAATATGACGATTCTACGCCCGCCGAAGGGAGTGAAGAGGAAGGGCGATAAGATGTGTTGTCCTGCTTCGATGAGGTATCGCGTAGTACACCTCAAGCACTTGCGCAGAATATTTATTATTGGCTGTATAATAAATGGCCATTCTTTCTGTCAGGTGCTAAGATGGATATTGAAAAGAACGAATAATCGTATATTTTGGACTATTTTTTTTAGTCTTCTTAGGTTGACCTTATGGCAGCTACCAGTGCCCAGTAACCATTATGCAATCGTAGTACCATTCCTCCTGTGCTTTTCAAACGGCATTGCTGTCCATATCAGCATTCCCAGTCCATCTAGGTCGTCACACCACCTTCTCAGATCAGCCAGCACTTCAGGATCGCAAACAACATTTTCCATATCCTCACTAGATAACACATGAATGTCCGCTAGATCCATAACAGTCAATACTTTCTCCGATTTCCTTCTTTTAGTAAACTGCTCCATTCTTTTCTTCCATTCTTCATTGGAGCCAGCTTCCCACAACTCCCGTGTGCAAGGAAGTGGCACGGCCTGTCGATTTCTGCAAAACTCTGTCTGCGAAGGGCACACAAAGCCCTCGAGGAGAAGCCCGATTATGTACAGTAAGGCAATCGTCCTGTTCCTTGGTTTAGAATACTGCCAAGTCATGTGGAAGAGACATAATATGTTAGATAAATACTTCGCACTGTTACTTACCTCCGAACGCTTTCATGAAAGGTCCATTCTCGTCTATCGACTTGCATTTGTGGCTTATTTGAGTACCAGTCATAGCAATCAACGAGCTTTGCTATCAGAGCCTGGAAATCTCGATTCTTCATTCAGTAAACGGACTTGTATGGTGTGTGCCAGAATTCTTACCAGAGCTGTCACGACCAGTGAGCCGGCGTCGTTCGGGTCTGTTGATTCAGTATCTTGTGCCTGAAGAAGCATGTACATGGTAACAGCTTGAAGAGCGTCGAGCAGTTCTTGTACACTATAACTTTCGTGCTGTAATTATGGTTAGAAAAGGCTATTAGGGAGAACCCTTGTGTGCTACCTCCACTGGGATTTCTAATATTCACCTCGTGATATAATCGCATTTGTTCTGCGTAGATGGTCTTCCATACGAACGCAGTGTTCCCCGGTGTCCTGGAGGAAAACATTTCCACTAGGCCTGAACAGATGGCCAATGGCTTTGAAAGACATTGGTGTCTTCTATTCTCCATACATCCCATGCCAAGCTCTCCGTTCAGGGCGCATCGTGGATAAATAAAGGGAGGCAGTTTATGCCCGTGGATCATCATCTTGGGGAAAGCTGACAGCTGCCCAAGCACCACTATGCTTATAGCACAGGTTTTAGATGGATGCCGCAGTCGGAGAACTCTTTTCGTGGAGCCGGACCGATGAACGGTGGCAACGCGGTCAATGGGGAGATCGCTAGGCCAAGGACTGGGATCCGCTAGAACGGCACCTGGAAGATCAGCAGGTATTAAATCGGGAAAGTTGGTATCTTGCTGTGCGTGCCTTTCCGGCGTTGCAGGATGTTGACCGATGCCAAGCAGACATGGCTCAAATGACGTCAATGTATTCTTCTGCGTCAGGACTACGCTTCCGTCAATCACGCCCCAACCAAGAGAAGGAGGCTGCTCGTATACCACGCCAATCTCCGCCGAGGGGCTCGTGAGCCAAGACTCGGCGTCAAGGGGGTTATGCGAGGAAGTCAGACTAGGAGACGGCTGTCTCATAGCGCTACTAGACCTTGAAAAAGAGGTCCGACTTGCTGGTAGCTCTTGGGAGTAATGTTTTGCAATGGTCTGTCGACCTTCATAGTCACACTGAAGTTTGCGTTGGGAACAGCGGTTGCAACTAGGCGTGCTTAGATTACACCGGGCTTTCGCTGCCCTACAGGCACTGCAGGATTTCTTCCGAGAGATAGGCATCGTTGCCGGAGTGAAGGATATGCATAAAATCGACAAGATCTAGCTGAGTAAGGGCTATAATTCGTAGATTGCGGAACTCCTAAACTGGCTTTTGAAAATAGATCCGGATTTGTAGTACTAATACCATTGTTCATATTGCCAACCCTGCCAGTGGAATCATTTGTCAGCCCGCGCCGGAGTTCAAGTGGATCGGTCTCCAGCCAAGAGAAAAACGATAGGCCCGGAGTTTGTCCCACAGCGGAATTCCGCACGCTGGCACGTGAAGACCGCATCTCATTAGAGAGCACTATGAGGCTCCGGAGCCTCATAATGGCGTATAAGTAGAGATTCAAAATCTCGAAATTGAGAATAATGATTGAGATCCAATCGCCAACAAACCCGGAGCACAGCATATACAGAAGATATCTCAGAGTCCTCATTCTGAACAAGAATAAATCACAATGTCTAGCTTTGGTTTTGAAACGAACGGAATTGACGTGGTCAAGGCTCTAATTGACAGAGTCAAAGGCCGCACATGTAAGTAGCCTGTGGCCATAGATTGGAAGCCGCCAATTTTACTACATAAGCTGAGGTATCATATTTTTCTAGTCCTGATCACAGGCCCTTCTCCTGGCGGCCTTGGTGCCGAAACTGCTATATCTCTAGCTCACGGCGGTCCCGCGAATATTATCCTGATCTGCCGCAATACCGAAAAGTGCAAGCCAACAGTTGATAGTGTGCTCGCCATCAATGGCTCGATCAATGTCAAAGTTGTCCAGGCAGATCTTTCTTGTTTGCTGTCTGTCCGTAAAGCAGCCCGTATTGTCCTTGAGGACCGGTCAATACCAACCATTGATGCTATCATCAATAACGCCGCTATTATGGCCACCCCCCTGACGCGCAACGATAATGGCTACGAGATGCAGTTTGCTTCCAATCATCTCGGCCATTTTTTGCTCACAAACTTGCTGATTCCCAAGCTCACGCCCCATTCTGGTCGTGTCGTCAACGTGTCGAGCTCTGGAAACTTGTTCACCGGTGTTCATTGGGACGACGTGCACTATCGCGACGAAGGCTCATATACACCCATTGGTGGATACAGCCAGTCAAAGACGGCCAACATCCTCTTCTCTGTTGCTCTGAAAAAACGCGGAATAAAGAGCTTCGCCCTCCATCCTGGTTCAATCTACACTACCGGCCTAAGTGCTGATCTCGATATGGGAATGATGGCTGGCCTGGTTCAAGACGTATGGGGCGTATCGATGGAAGAGGCCATGAAATCACCTGAGATTGCCAAAAGTAAGACACTGCAGCAGGGTTGCGCAACGCAGATTGTCGCCGCTCTGGACCCAAGCCTTGAGGAGCAGGATGGCGTGTATCTGAACGATTGCCGCCCATCTACAAGCCCAAATACGGTACACCCGCGGGCACTCGATGAGAAGGATGCAGAGCGGATGTGGGTGTTGAGTGAGAAGCTTGTCGGAGAATCATTTGACTATTAATGTCATCTACGTACCTATAGCTAAGGGTGCGTGGTCGAGGATGCTTCTTTCTAGGAGGAAGACGTGTGATTTTCGAGGCGGACATGGATGCACGGGTCACAGGTATATCTTGGCAAGATTCCATACTTAGTTGGCATCTCAGGCTACATCTAGGCAGTGTATTATTCTCCAATTGGGGTCGTCTCATACTTCGAATATGTCAACATCGCTCTTTGCAATCTTTGTCTCTTTAATGTTGAGTTTCATCTTAGTCATATCGTAAAGACCTCCCGAGAACATGCAAACCTACGACAAAAAAATCTACTATTATATTTGTAGCAATAAGAAGGAACAAGACTTTCATTCTAGACGTTGCCATAATAATTTACCGCGCTCTTGTCTCTGTTATTAGACAACTTGAAGATGTGAATCCGATCACTAGCAACAAAGTTGTATCCATTCAATACTGCTGAAGTGACAAAGCAGAAATAGGCCAAAGCACTATCTTTTGCAGAGTTTAATCTAAAAAATATTGTCGATATCAAGGGTTAGAGAGGGAAAAAAGGTTTAAAGCGATTAGGTTGCAGCAGCAATATCTACCAAATGGCACATGTCATATATTAAAATCTTTACAACATTATAATGAATCAAGTAACAAGTCTAAGCGCACTAGAACCTATGCAAATAATGCATCGATTAACTAAAGAAACAAATAGGAGACATAATTATCGGCAGCTTTAAAATGATAGTCAGAGTCTTTTACCTGACCGGGAACATTTATACCTGGCTTTGGTATTGGCTTCAAGCCCAGTTGTTAAGAATCAGTCTCCATGACTCTTAGCTCTCCCATAAACAATAGTAGTCTCGCGAAGTACTAGTAGCTTTTATGGATCTCTTGAAATTATCATGACTCTATTTCCGTTGCGTTATCTAAGAGATCGACTTACACGAGAACGTTGCTATATACTAGAGTCTCTATACTATAGTTATGATAAAATCTACAGGGATCACTTATGTTATGCAGAGAATATTGTCTTCCAATGCAGCCCATACGTCACTTCGAAGGCAAGAGGAAGTATTTACAATGTTAGAGTGATATGTGAGACATGAGGGATTATTCTATTTAGAAGAAGGGTTTGGGGTTCCGAACTTCGATCCGATGTTTTTCCCGAGACAATAAAGTTCCCGTTCAATGGCAATACCTCACGGAATCCCGCTGTTACCTCCGTACTTCCCTGTACCCTGTTCTTTCTTTTTATCCCGTAATTCCGTTCAACCGGCGCACGAACAATTGTTGCGGAAAGAAGCGATATATCACTTTCAGCGAACAGCCTGAGCATGCGTACGTCTCCGTTTGTTTTATATGCGTGAGATAAAGTATAGAACCGCATTGTTACTTTCATCACGGCAGAAGATTCTGCCGTGTGGGTTGGCCATTGCGTTGTTTTCTTTTTGTTTTTCCTTATTCATACCTCACGTATGGTAATCGATGTACCGGGAATGTCGATTGCATGGTACAAAGTATAACTCGGAAAATAGACATATACCAAGTAAGGCACAAAACCATAGGTCGCAAAATTGAATAATTATGGTTAAACGAAAAGAAATGAAGAGAGAAGAAGAATCTAAAATAGCTAAATGCTATAAAAAGGGATTAAATAGAAACAGAAGTTTAAAAGAAATGCAAATTAAGAGTAAATTATTTTGCATCCACAATAAGCCTCCAATGAAACTAAGCAAGAGAAGAAAAGAAAAGTCTAATGAAAGTAAAAGTACTTCAAAGGAGGTGGAACATGTCTCTCCTAGATGCAGTAGCCCCGTTCGGAACATTGATTCTGTGCACAACGTTGCCTCCGGGACTTGTATACACAGAAGAATCTATTTGTATAGAGACCAACTGGCTTGCTCCCGCAACAATAGCAGTTTACTGGAAAGAAACAAAGAAATCAAAACAACAAAAAAGAGTTTTAAAAAAAGGCTGTAGTAACAGATGTCTCGTGAGAGACGTCTTACCTTTATCCCGACGGCCGTAACTTGTTTCTTAACTTTGCACGCAGTGCATTGTAAATCATCCGCATCCAAATTCATAAGACATCGTCTCTTTGTGGTAGTCCGTATTCCTGGCGTATTTTTTCTTGGAAAGGCTCGTAAACTGATTCATCCACGCCAATGCGGGTCATTAATTTGGCGAAAAGGACATCTCTTGACGGCCGCTGACCGTGGCCAGGCCGCTCTTGGATGCGGCTGGCCCCGAGGTCGGCGGTGTTCTGCAGGTCTTGGTAGACCTGCTGCTGCGAGATCAGATACCGGACCACGTCACGGTACTGCGACTGGTGGCCCTTCATGGCCAGCTCTACCAGCTTTCCGCAAATGCGCAGCCAGCCCAGGATGAGATCCTCTCGCAAGGTGCCCTCGAGAAAGCGGAACTCAATGGTGCGCGGGTTGGTGCGCGCGCGCTCGTCTTCGAGGCCAAAAGCGCTGAAATTAAAACCGAGGCGGCGGTGCTCGCGCTGGGCGCCAGACAGGAGCTGGCCTAGCTCGACGGGCGACTCGGCCCGCCAGATGGCGCGCAGCGCCTCGTTGCGGAAGGCGGCACTGCCGGTGCCGCTCATGTACTGGTACCAGTCCTCCTCCTCGGCACGCTCGCCGGTGCCAGTGCGGACGCGCATGAGGATCTCCTCGCCGATGTTGGTGGTGTCGCTCGCAGAGGAGCGCTGCTCCAGCGCGCGGGCCAGCCGGCTGCAGCGGCGCTGCTCGAAGCCCCAGGTGTAGGCGTTGCTGTAGTTGGGCGAGCGGGGGTCGCGCACGCTGCGCAGGATGGGCTCTGCCAGCCAGAAGACGGTGGCCAGCTTCTTCAGGGTCGGCAGCGTAAATGCCACGCCGTCCCGGCGGCCGACGTGGACGTGGACGTCGCAGGTGTAATTGGCGACGACGGGAAAGGTCTTGACGCGAGACACAACCTCATTCACCAAGAAGGGGGCGTAGGGGTCGGTCCATGCCAACGTGGGGGAGTTCATTTCCACGGGCACGGACACGCCGTTGGTTTGGCGGGCATCTGGAAGCGGATCGTGTTTGGTGTGCTCCACCGAGTTGGCCTTTTTGACAATCCAGTGGGAGGGCCAGTAGTCCTGCTCCTTGCGGCCGGCTTTCGTAATTTCGTAGCGGCTGATGGCCCTTGGCTGCAGGCGAGGAGCCAACGCGCCAGTGCCGCTAGCTTTGGCCAAGCTGATGGCCCCCTTTTCAATGACTCGCGCAATAGCACTGTATGCTTGCTGCTGGCAGACATCTACGCTGGCCAGCGGCGTATCTGACAGCCGCTCGCGGGAAGCGAGGCTGCATTCGGAGTGCGGCAGGCCCAATAACAGGAATTTGAGCTCCAAGCCCAAAGCAATGTCTTCGACCAGATCTGGCCCGATCGGAGAAGGCGCTCCAACGCCTGTGGCAACAGGATCAACTGCAACGGCGCTAGGCATGTCTGCAGCCGATGACATGCGCAGTCAAAACTCTGCCTAGGTGTTGGTCGTGCACGTCTGCCGCCGTTTGTCTCTCTCAATAGACTCGGCTCGACCAGCAGTGCTTGACGGATAGAACTTTTTGCTCTTCAGCGTGCTTTCGGTGAACGAGAGGTAACGCTGCAAGAGGGACTGAATTCTTCTGTTTATATACTTCTTCTCCAGGGGGGGCGTGGCTTTATGGCCTTTCAGGTAGAGCTCAGCGGAAATAGAAGCGTATCGTCTTTGCCTTTAGGCTGACAGAGAGAAGAGCGATAATGACAGTAAATAAAAGAAACGAGAGCAATTGGCAAGCAATAGAGCCTGTAGGACAAAATCGACCGGGGAGAAGACGGAAAGATCCAAGGCAGAAAGAAATAAAATTAAAAGAAGCAGAATGGAGAGATGCAAGGGACAAGAGAGCTGACGGTCGACTGAGCTGAGGTGTGTTGCTGCAGCACAATCTGACTTGTTCACCTGCAAGCTGGTTCGGTGACGAGGAGGAGGGGGCGTTGGTTTGGCTCAGATGTATGTTGGTGCAAAGATGGAACTGAATGTGGTAATCCGCAGGCGACTTACACAAGAACAAGTCATACAGCAACTCGTATCAACAGAAAAGTGAGAGCAGAGAGGCTCTCCTTTAAGCTTCTCGAAAACTGGGTCGAAACATTGCTCATTGATTGCAATGAGCCATATCTGTCCGAAAGAAGCAAGAAGAGCACAGGAAAAATTGACAGAAAAGACAAAAAGAGAAAGGGAAAGACGGAAACAAGAAGAGAATGGACGGAAAGGGGCGAGAGAACATGCGAGATAGCGGTAAAGACTGACAGAGAAAGAAAAGCAAACAAAACACGGAATATTGATGGGGTTAGCGGGTGTTCGAGTGAAGCAGTCCTGTGGGTGCATAACAAGAGGTACCGGGATCACTTGAAGAAAGGGCTTCCATTTTGTTCTCTCGAGGAAGTTGGAGGGGCGGGAAGAACACGGCCTGTTTGGGACAAGGCGGGAAGACTGTTTGACTCTCTTTTACTTTCAGCCCTTCTGGTCAGATATTTTGACTTGTTTCGTCGAACCGTGTTCCCAATCTAGAAGCTGTCGTCCCTTGTCGGGAGGTTTATTTGGATATGGTTTATGACGATGTGGTCGCAGTAGATTTGGCTCCCAGTCCCAAGAGAACCACACAAAGTTTGGTTCTGGTGAAGAACCTGGTCATGATGTGTCTGCTAGGAGAATAGATCCAGAAGACCAGAATCAGACGAGCCTGCCTAGGGGGAAGTCAAATCAAATTATTACAAGAGAAGGGGGGACAAGATCAAGGAAGAACGGGGACGAAAGAGGCAGGACGAACGAATGAAGTGGAGAGTCCTCTACGTCGAGAAAAAGAGACGAGACTCAGAGTCAGTTTACTCAATGCACCGGCAGAACCGCACAGACGGATGATCTGCCATGTTGTTGGGAGGCAGGAAAAAAAAAAAGAAAGAATCCAGAGCGGCTCTCGGCGAACCACCTTTTGTCTGCCATGCTTCTGGCCGCCCCCCCGTCTGGCCTTCTGTCTTGCATTAGCGAGAAAGCTTTATCGACGGGTGATGTCTCGCTATCGATCTAAGGTTTATTGTGGGCTTCTCCGCCCTCTTGCCTCTTTTCAACCTGGTGGATCCCACCACAGATGGCGCGCCAGGCCTTTTCTGTGTGAAGTTTTGCCATTTTCAGCCAAAAAAGATGCCCCAAACCACCCCCTAGTCTTACCCACTGAGCAGCTTCTGCAACACTGCTCCGTATAAGTTCTTCGGTTCCAGCAAAGAAAACGGCCATACCCACCCAACCCATTTCTCTTTTTCAAGCAGACGGACAAGGGTAGGCGAGAGAAGCAGGGAAGAATCAAGGAACGGTCGGGCTAGTACGAAATTTGAGCTGTGCTGCACTGATTGGTGATAGCGTTTGAGCATTGGCTCTCTCGCAATCGCAAACCAAGAAGCGCCATTATCACGGCTGAGAACGGGTCAAGCAACAAACCTCAAACTGACTAGCGGAGCGTTAAAAAGTCCAAATAATAAGCAGCCCCGTCAGTCGGCAAGTCGTGCCGCCGAACCTCGCTATCACAACGATCGTGCCCTGAAGCTGCAAAGCAAAGAGATGGTTGAAAGGATAATAGGGGCAGAATGAGAAAAGACGACTAGGAAGAATTGGCCGGAAGACGTGCTATGACGTCTTGCTCCGCTTCAGGGCGGACGCAGCCGATCCGTATCGTACAAAAGGTGCTGAGACTACAAGCGGCATGTCGTACTACCTCCCGTCCTCAGCCGCGGTGTCAGCAGCGCCGCTGGCCAGCTCACTTATCTCTTCGCCTCGTTTTCTCGGATGCTTCCCGTGTTGCAAAACGTGAACATGTGACTGTTTTGTTATGCATCGTAGGCTTACTGTTAGTGAGAACACACCAAGATCAACCCGGTTCTTAGACGCAGCCCAAGATCCTTCTGTATTCCGCTTCTCCTTTTTCCAACTTCGTCTCGCACATCTCTCCATTTGGTTTCTCTTTTTCTACGCCATATTCTTTTGCCACTCTCAGCACTCACCTGAGTTCTGCAGCCAAGCCAGAAGGTGCGGTATTACCGCAAAGTGTGGGTTTATCGAATTTTGGCCATAGATTGATACCCAATTCGTTCAGGGTCGCCTGGCCCCCACCAAGCGGCCGTGTCCCCCACGGGCTCGCTTGAAGCCGCATACCAGCTGTGCAAGTCGGACTCCGTGCGGACTGGAAGAGAGGCGCTCTCAAAAATATGCGGGCCCCTGAGCAGATCATGCACGGCGGAGAAGATGTCCTTATCTGTCAGCATCCCACCTTGGGGGGGGGGGGGGGGCAGGGCTTGGGCAGGGATGGGACACGGCAGGGTCTGGCCAGGCCAGGCCTCGTTGCTATCTCCCTGCGAGAGGTCGTCTGTTGCGCGCCAACCGGCCCTCTCGACGTGGGCATGTGAGCACGAGGAGGGGCTCTTGTGGGCATCCAACGAACGAGTAAGGATTGCGATAGCCACGGTACAAAAGGGCGGGCAGAGCTCACATTTCACAAACCATTCATTCCTTTTACCGGAGAGGCAGTTTCCGGCGTGCGATCATGGGCCATCATTCATGTGTGACCGGACGATGCAGAGGATTGGCGAGAGAGAAAAGTACGGGCTGCTTCACAAGCACGTCCGCATCAGGCCAAAGCCCATGCAGAACCCAGTCTCACCAGTGAAGCTGGAAATACGGGGCCAATCAACAGGCTTTCTCGTCTCTCGTAAAACCTGGCTCGACAGCACAAATACGTGCATTTTCCACAGGGCTCTGCATTGGAGATCATCCACAAAATGGATGTGCATCAGACGAACGCGTTCGTTCGGGTTGCCATAACATTGTCGATATTTCTCCACAGAAGCCCTTTTTCTACTTTTTTTTTTTCGAGCCATTGAGCGGCAGAAGAACAGAGAGAGCTCTTTTCTGCGAGCTGAACGAACCGTCCTCCGAGGGAACCCTGAAAAAAAAAATTTGCAATCGAAAAGAGGTTATTTCTTGGCGCACAGTCCGCTCTGCAGACCTATGCAATCGCTTTGCGAACAACGTGGTCGGAATGGTACTGTAGCAGAGGCCTTCTGTTGCGATCGACAACCGGGGGTTCCCCCGATTTGGTACGGCCATGCTAGATCGCCGAATTTCTGCGGCAGTCGCACCTACGTAACGCAATGCAAGCTTACCCAAATGAAGACAAGAAAAATTCCGGAAGATTTGGAAGAAAAGAATACTTCGAAATAAGACTGGACGAGCAAGTCATGAGATCTGTGGTGCACGGTATCTGCATCAAGAAAGGTGACGAACCACACAATCGGCCGGATCCAGGGGAAACTCTATTCATGTCGTCCCATTCGACGGGGTTATTCGGATATGTTTCTGAATTTGCTGCTTTGTTACCTTGGTTGCTTGTCCCTCGCCTCAAAGCACATCTCTCACGCAGAGAGCTCTTTATTCGAAGTCTCCGTTCTGTCTTCAGCGGTAGAAGAGAACCCCCAAGGCCGGTGACAGGGGTCGAATTTTGGAGCATCGTGCGCGCACGCACTCATTTGCTCGATTTATCCGGCATGCAGCCGCAAAAAAACATCCCGCCCACAGAAAAAAAGAGAGAGCAGTACACTGTAAACAGCCAAATGGTATTTCATCGTGGAAGCTCCTGTTCATAACTTTTGTTTACTGTGGGGAAAAGAAAGCACCTCGCTGGGACTACCAATTGCCTCCAATAGGAGAAACATAATCCCAATTGATTGAAGAGACGGGGTTGAAAATAGAAATCCTTACGCATATTTGCTTATAATTGTGTTTAGAGATGGAATATTAACACGCGGCTTCTCTTGGACGTCTTGGATTCTGTTATATGGGTCGGCGGCCTGCGCGCAGTCGGCTGCTCAAATTGCAATATCCCGGCAGCGTGGGAAAAGGCAATTTGCAAATGAAGCAACGGGGAAGGAAATGGGAATACGGGGACACGGGGAGAGGGATAATAATCGAACATTGCGACGAAAGTGAACGTATCGTTGAAACAAGATGAGATCGTAGGACAATTTGTAACTGCCTCAATTTGGAGACTGTATCGTCTTTTGCCTAGGTACTTGTACACGCCGAGTATATCGTGAGCGAGGCTACAGTGAGGAAGCACTATGAGGGGTGTGCCATGCAATACATCGCCGAACGGCACTTGCTATCTGCTGCTTGCCTTGCTGGTGGCCCTGCTGAGTAGCAATGCGGCAGCATCAATCCAGCCTAGAGCCCTGCTAAGCCATTCCAATGGGACGGCGTTTCTCGGCGCTGGGGCCGGCGAAGACGGCGTTTTCTCGTTGGTTTTCTCAGGTGGAGATGATGCCAGCACAGTGGCGATGCGGAACACTCTCTTCGTTGACGAAAAGGGCCATGGTAACAACCACATTCGTTCCCGCCGCCGTGCCACCTTGTCAGGACAAGCTCTTCAGGAGCGAGGCAGCATGACCGTGGCCGGAGGTGGCCAGGTCCAGTGGGATAATGACGCTCCCGGCGTAGTGACGGTCCGGGCCAATTTTGCAAACTCGTCCCAGCCGTACGGCGGGACGTTCTCCTTTGCGGGCCGCCGCTTTTTCTATGGAGTCTGGGAGTACCCCTGGAACGGCAGCATCACAAACAACCACTACGGTGCCAACTTGACGGCCAGCACAGCCGCTGAGAGGGAGACCGGGCAGGCCACGGCCGACGTTGGCCTCTATGGCAACAAGCCGGGGATCAACTGGAGCAATGCGCGTGCTCCCTTCTTCTTCGTCGACAGCGGACTGGGTGTGTACGTGGATACCGAGACGCCGGTGACATTCCAGTTCCAGGATGGAGACAGCGGCGCCAATGTCTCTGTTGTGTTTCCCGCACCCAGCTTCTCGTACAAAATATTCTTCGGCGAACGCGACATCAAGAACCTCCTGCAGCAGTACGCCAAGCAGTCCAGTTACCCTCTGATGCCGGCCGAGGCCGGGTACGGCCCCATATTCTGGTCAGACGACTTTGAGCAGGATTTCCACGGAAGTGGCGTGCGCAATGCACAGGACAACATCAACGACGTGGCAGACCACTTGGAGCAGAACGGCATCCGAGCTACGGCGTTTTTCGCAGACCGTAAGTCCTCGCCGTCCTTTTGCCATGTGCTTTCGTTGCGGCATCTGTTGCTAACACGCCATTGCAGGGCCGTATGGCAGCGGAAACATGTCATTTGGCAACTTCGACTTTGACCCTAAATTCTACCCGAGTCCGGCAGACTTCATTGCCAATCTGACAAAGCGCGGCTATGACTTCCAAGTCTGGGCGGCCAACCGGGCGTTCCTCGACACACAGCTGTACAATGACTCGACGCACAACCACTGGCTGTTTCCCGGGATCGATCCGACGCAGTTTCTCGGGCCGGCGTTGAATTTGTCAATCCCGGCGGCCTACGACTATTTCCGTGACAAACTCATGGCGTTTGTCACGACGATGGGCATCCGCGGCTTCAAGATCGACCGCGGCGAGGAGCACGAGATGCCGGACGCCGTGCAGAACACGCAGATGCGGCTGTTCTTGACGCTGTGCGAGGAGGTAATGCAGAAGGCCTGGGGCGGTCGCCCCAAAAACGCCACATGGCCGTCCCCGTCGTACTACAACTTTGCCCGGTCGGCGTTTGACCGCGACCGGTCGCGGGTGGCCATCTGGAACGGCGACTCGCATGCGACGTTCGAGGGCCTGCGCTACAGCGTGGCGTCGGGGATCCGGGCGGGCCTTCTGGGGTTCTCGCACTGGGGGTCGGACACGGGCGGGTACGTGCGCGACGCGGGGGGGCCCACGGAGGAGCTCTTTGCGCGGTGGATGCACTTCTCGGCGTGGACGCCCATGTACGAGGTGATGGTGGGGCTGGGCCACACGCCGTGGTACGAGTACGGGCCGCGGCTGGTGGGCGTGCTGCGGCAGACGGCCGCCGGCCACGCGCGCCTGCTGCCGTACCTGCGCAGCCACGCCCACGAGGCCGCCCGTACCGGCGTGCCCGTGCTGCGCGCGCTGCTGCTCGAGTTCCCCGGCGACCCGGCCGTCTGGGACGCCGCCGACGCCTACATGCTGGGCGGCGCCTTTTTCGTCGCGCCCGTGCTCGCGCCTGGCGGCAACCGCACCGTCCGCTTTCCCGCTAGCGGCGGCAGCGGTGGCGACAAGCGGCGGTTCCTCGAGTACGAGAACAAGACGGCCGTCTTCGCGCCGGGCGCGACCCACGAGGTCGTCGGCCTGCCGCTCGAGTCCGCCCCCGTGTACGTGCGCGAGGGCGCCATCGTGCCCACGGGCGACGTCTACCGCGGCAACGCCGACAGGCTCGCCGGCCAGAGCGGCCGCGCCGCGTGGGCCCCGCACCTCGCCGTGGAGCTCTTTCCCAGCTTCGACGTGCCCGAGACGACGTTTACTTATTACCGGGGCGTTGAGGCCGATTCGTCTTCTGGTCACGGCGGCTCCCACCCTGGAACGGCTGTCATCACCATGACGACCAGCCGCGCCAACCGGACGGTCACTGTCCGGGCCGGTGACCTGGGCGTGGCCAGCGCCACCGTCGTCCTGTACCAGAAGTCCAACAAAGACGGGAAGACGTTCTCAGTCACGCTGGACCTGCCCAAGGGCAACCAGACGCTGGTCACTTCAGGAGTGTACTCGGTATTTGAGTGAGGTCTTGGTCCGAGATGGACATCGAAAAGGGTATTTTGTTTCTCTTATTTATGCGTATATGGCAAAATCGATACAACAGTCTAATCTATATAAGCCTGTTTCCTTGCTTCGAGCTTGTTTGAATAGGGACAGCCAAAGCTCCTCCAAAGAAACCTAGCGTTTCAATCCATCTGCTGTGACTCTACCCAGAGCTGATCAGGGAAACCTTAAAGAAGTTCCGTGACAGAGCTTTATTTTTTCTGTAATTGTTATTTCTCTCGTTAATTTCTCGCACCATTATCAAGACAGACTAGACGTAGGCCTTCAATCCGTCCTCCTCCTTTGCATCTTCCATTACTAAGGTCATCGCACAAAAAGCATATCAGTTTACATATTTAACGGCAACTTGTACGACATTCTAGCACGTACGGCCATAGATACTGGAAAGCACGGGATCCCGTCTGCTCTCCCCTAGTTAAACCAGTAATCGGCGGATTAGTAGTTGGGTCGGTGACGACCAGCGAATACCCGCTGCTGTACGTTTTTGTCTTTTATTTTTGTCTTCTGCTAGTGGATGCCATTTCTTTCTTTTGCATATTTTATTTTATTTTTGTTTATTTATCTTAGATCTATGCATTTGAGACCGCTCATGCAGGACAAGAGAGTAATGCAGGGCAGAACAACAATTGTGGAGAGTGACGCAACTTCACAGGTTGGATCGAAATATCTCGTGAGGTTTTTATTCTCCACTTTCTGTATGCAATTGATCGATTCACTGTACGAAGCACCCCGTACCAATTGCTGTACTCGCTGTCATTTGCTGCCCTGCTCATCCACTGGTTCCCTGATAGGTTAAGATTGTATCCTGGACCGCAATCATCGTCTAGATTCTCTCTCGGTCGGCATTGCCGTCAAATTCCGGCGTCTCCTTGTCCGTTCGCGATTTTGTTTGGCGGACTCGGCCAATGCCATCCTGGTCACTGTTGCAGCAGTAGTGGCCAGCACTCCCTTCATACTGCGTGAAACAGCCCTGGAAACAGGGACATGAAGCCATCTGACTCATTTCCAAGCTACGAGCTCTCAGGATCATGCTTTTCGTCCTTCTGCTCTATCATGTTCTTTGTTGACATTGTCCGAATATGCGAGGATCAAGTAACAGAACACATTGGACTCTGTATTTGTACTCTGTAATCACACGGCAGTCACGGATAAGCAATTAATAGCTATCTAGATATCCGATTTGGCCCTGAAATCTTGACGCATAGGGACTAGTGAGCTTTCGGTAGCGCCATCTTTTACCTCGTGCTTGTAATATAGCAGCTATTTTTATATTTTATTTATTTATTTTTTTGTTTACTTTTTTTTCGTATTTTATTTAATTTCTTTTTTTTTTTTGTTCTCTTTTGCCCCAAACGCATTTTGTAAGCAGCGAATTTATTCCCACCATAGGGAGAGGGCGCGCTCTGCTGAACTACCCACCTGTCACCGTCCCTCCTCGCCTCCACCACTGTACCCTCGCACCCAAAGCCCCGTCTCCTCTCCCCCTCCCTCCTCGAACATACTGTTCCCCAGCCTTCTTCGGGCTTCTGCTGGGACCGTTCCCGACGAGTAAGCAGTGTCCCAGGATCGTCCGCCTCGATCTGCTATCTAAGCAGCAATTTGTAGCCTGCACTTATCTGCCGCGCGCCATTTGACAGCCATTCTCGTCATTTTTGTCTTTTCTCGTCATCGCACCCCCATCGTGCCTTCCTTTCCGTCGTTGCCTCTTCCCGCTCTCCACGCCTTCCCTCCCTCCGTTTCCGTCCTTCGATTGTCCCTTCCTTTCTTTTAGCTACTCCTTTTGTTCTACTTTACTTTTATTTTTCTTCTCATTTTATCATCTTCTCTCTCCTCATATTCGCCTCCTCATATTCTCCTCCTCTCTACGTTCGCATATCCCCTCATCTTTCGCTTCGTATCTTCTCTTCTGTTTTCTACAGCCTCCTCTGACCTCGCTTCGGTCGAGTCCTGCCGTGCAGCTCCTCTTTATTACTCCTTTATCTTTTTCTTTTCGTTACTTTTCTTTTCCTACAAAACCACCCCCCTTCTTCTCATGGTGTTCCTAGCCCCAAGCTTCGACCAAACACTGACTCAGCCTCGATCTTCTGGTCCTTTCTATCACGGGTTATCTATTTTGCCTCTCGTTCAAGTTGCATCCTAGCAAACTCTCATACGCTGCCTCTTTTCTTTATATCTTATCTGGCATAGCCCATAGATCTTCGCCGCCTATTTTTCTTACCAACGTCAACAAAGCAACGACCTACACCATTTAAAAGGACCACCAGCCCACTACGACCAAACTTGCATCGTGCTTCTTACCGTCTTCTACGATCAGTATCTTTACTGCGACACGCTCTGCGCTATCCATCATTGGATTAGTCACTGGTTGCGCTTACACAGTGACATACGATAGCAGAGGTATAGACCCTTTCATTCTCTGAAATGGCACAACAAAACGCACCAGCAACACCCACGCTACGCCATCGGCCATCATCTTTGTCTGACGCCATGGACGACTTTGCCGACATTCCCGAGAGTCACAATGACGATTTTTCCATCCCTCTTACCAGCGACGACACCGAAACCGACGAAGATCGCATGATCGATACCTCTTCCTTGTCCCCGCCCCCGCCAGGCCGTGTTTACACTCCGCCACCCCACATCGCTGCTCGCATCTACCGTTCCTCCGCCCAAGCGCGCCGCAAGAATTCGGCTGCCTCCTCACGACGGAACTCAATATCCTCCACCCACTCCCGCTCCTCACACGGCTTCGGCGCTGCCAATGGCACGCCGCAGAGCAAACATGTCGCCCAGCACCTGCGTCGCGCTTCCATTTTAGCTGATCGGAAAGCCCGCCTTGCTGACCGCGCAGCACACGCCGAACAAGTTCGCCTGCGAGCTGCATTGGCAAAGGCGGCTGTCCGCGATATCTCCGCCAGCGAGGAGCGCGCCCTGGCTGCCGCCCAGGCCCGAGAGAAGAACCTAGCCGAGATTGCGGCGGCGTGTGCCGAGGAGGTCAAACGCGCAAAAGCCGTTGCCGAGACCATAAAAGAGAAACGCGAGCAGGACCTGCAGCGTCTGCGCCAGCAGATCCAGGACCGCCTCGACGAAGCCGAGCGCCGCCGCGAAGAGCTGCGCCGCAACAGCACCTCTGGGCGGACGCGCACAAGAGGACAGAGCATCGCAAACAACGGTCGCAAGCAGCTCGAGGTCATGCCGCAGGTTGCTGAGGTGAAGGAGACGCCGGCCTCCCAGGACCAAGATTTTTCACAGGACGGCGTTTCTCAGCTGGACGGAACACTGTCTCGTGACCAGTCTGGAAACAACACACCAGTTCCTGCCCTCACTCCAGACGAGGCAGCCTGCAAGATCTTGCAATGGTGGCGCAGAGCCCACAGGCGGAAGGCCATTGCCGAATTTCAGCAGCTAGGGCTGGCCGTAGATGGCGTGCGAGATACCTCATTCGAAGAAGTCGTAGAGCTGCTGGGCCAGGATAAGGTCCTGATGACCACGGCAAAGATCTTGCGACTGTGTGGGATTCAAGAAGGCAAGACCAGCTCGGTCAAAGAAATTGTCGTTGTCCGCGCTTTTCTGAGCGCATTTTTGATCCTAGGCCACCCAACACAGGTTTTGAGCAACAAGGAAGACACAGAAGCCGGCTCGATCCGCGCTAATGCCCCAGGATCCGTGTCCAAATCGTCAGGTGCCAAGACTATACACAGCAAGAACCGGGAGGCGGAGGATGACCACCATCACCACCACAGCCAGGAACAGGTTGGCAACGCGTCCTCCCTCTTACCTCCCGTGTCTCCTCATCCCATTGGAAAGGACTACCTTGCTAATCCACAACTACAGGAACTGGTTGGAAAAGCCAAGGACTTGCTTATTTGCTTTGAGACGATAGTATCCCGTCTAGGACACGCTAACGACTATGCACCGCCACCGGCCCTGGCCAGCGAGCTGGTTGAAGCGTACGACAGTTTTTATGAAGCTTTCATTGCCTGGAAGGCGCGCGATGCTTCGGCCCTCGTCGAGGTCATGGTGATGCAGTTTGTTGAGCTCGATGCCATCTGGCAGACGGTGAAAGACGGTACCGACTCGTCTGTGTCTGACACGTATCGCCAGAGCATCCAGCAAAACCAGCTCCTTTTGATGGTGCGCATCAAGAAGCTGGCCGGCGCCGAAGAGGGCAAGAAGAAGATCTTTGAGGCTGTGCGTAAAGCACGCAAAGCGAAAGAAGAGGCCAAGAGGAACGCGGCCGCTGCCAACAGCGATATGAAGCCGCGCGAAGCTGACCACACAACCATTGAAACTGCGATGGGCGACCTGGTCGGCGATGGCAGCCACGCTGCTAGCAGCGGCGGCCGCAATGGTGCAGGCAGCAAGTCTGCTGGCACTTCTGGAACCACTAAATCGGCAAGCTCCACTGCAGCTCCGGTAAATGATGCTGCCATCTCCAAGATGCTACCACAGGCGAAGCCTCATTCGGAGTCTCGTGCAGAAGCGAAGCTGCACGACCTACGGCTGGTGACCCCGAGCACCGGCGAGGACAAGTTCTCCACCAGCCCGCTGCCCGAAAATCGCGTGGTCGTCCACGAACTCGCTATCAATCGCAAGTACCGCGTCTCTTCCACCCAATTTCAACAGCAGCAGGCCGCCTGGATGGCACCTATCTTTGCGCGCATGCGCAAGACCATGCTCTCTGTCAACAGCGGTAGCAACAGCCATAGCAGAACGTACAATAACAGCCGCGAGGAGCAGGATGAGCACTTCTACTACCTCCTCACTATCGCTGAGATTATCCGGTCCAAGCTGGAACGCTTGACGGTTCCGGGCAAGAAGATGCACCAATTCATCGGCGAGCTGCTGGACACCGAGCTGGCCCAGCGCCAGTTTGCCGTGGGCAGCTTTTCCTATGAGCGTTTCTTCACGTCAATCGGCCAGCTGCTCCCTAAGCTCTGTGCCCCAATTCGAGACGACGAAGTGAAGGAGCTCATCGAGAACACCCTGCACCAAGGCGACTATGTCGACCGTCTGCAGGCACTTTTGTCGTTTGTCGACGTTATGGTTACGGACCACGTCAACTTCATGATCAGCGTTGCTGCACCGCGACTGCTCCTCTCGGCCACCGAGTACGAGACCCAGCGATTTGTCGAAATGGTCGAAGACGACAAGCTCAATTTTGGGCGACTTTCCGCTGCATCGGCCGCCTGGCGCGCTGCCCGCGCAAAAGTGCTTTCCGAGGCTGCCAAGCGTGATCCGGAAGGCATTAATCACCCCAAGTCGCGGCCCACACCAGATCAGTTCTACACACAGATGCTTGTGGATGTATTCACGCAGCTCAGCCCCATTCCGCTCGACGAGATGCCAGAAATGCTGTGGCTCGACCAAGCCCGCGCGCACAAGTGGGGTGCCACCACGCGACGCATCGTCACCGCTGGCGCCGTCCTGCTTCAGTGCAAAAACTTGCTGAAGCGCGACGTCCGCCTGCCTTGGAAAACAGAGGCACACCGCGTCATGACGGTCCTGGAGAAGGCTGAAAAGGACGCCCTGAAGGCCCCTAGTGTGGTAGATGCCTCTGGCAGCGATAATACTGCATCCGCGGCGACTCGTCTGCGCGCAGCTCTCTGCGCCAGCTCGGTCGTAGACGGCGTTATGGCTGCACTCGAATCCGGCCGATCCATGCCACCGGCCACCCGGGCGCAGCTACGCACCATTGTCCAACGTACCCTGACAGCTAGCGCAGAGACGGCCGTCGCACGGTCGACCAACCCGAGCGGTGGAGATGCGGTCCCGCAGGAGCCTGTGCTGCGTCTGCTTCTCCACCGCTTGCGCATCTATCTTGTGGCGCGACTAGCGGCCCTGTCATCATCGGTTGCCGAAAAGGTGCGGCAGGCAAACAGTGCAGGCGAGCGCCTGACGGGCCTCGGTCTGGCCGAGTTTGTCGACCGTGTCCGTGAGATGGTCGAAGAAACCGCACGGATTGGAACCGTCGACCGAGAGACGCACGGCGTTTTCTGGGAACAGGTTGCAAACGAGGTGGCAGCAGAAGACAGCTCTGTGGCAGGCAATAAAGAAGTGGCTGCTCCTTAATGGTCGGTCAGCTGCGCAGACGATATTGTACAATGACTTGTTTTACTTTTTCATTTGGGTTTCTCTGAATTTGGTATTGGTTTCTTCTGGTTGGGTACCTTCTAAGACTGTGCTATTTGGCACTCTTCATGAGTGGTTTGGAAATTTTCGGGTTCGGAATATTGTGAGTTTTTTTTTTTTTTTTTTTTGTTTGCTCTCTCATGATTTTGCTTTGTTATGTTTTTCTTTTATTCTTTTTATTTTTTTATTTTTGCAACTTTGCATAGTCAGCGAAGGGCATTTTTACAGAAAGATGGCATATCGAGATGGTTGGAAGACAGCCATCTGCACCTCTTATTGTGGGCGGACTGGATCAGCAGAGCCTACACACGCATACGCATCGCATATACAACTCATACACTCATACATACACAAGCATTGAGGATACGCAAAGTCAGAGGGAACAACGACGGTACTACGACGTCGCTGGAAGGAGCAGGATTCTCGGGATACGAGCGAGCATGGGTCTACAGTTGTATTTTTTCTGTTATGAATTAGTTTTAACATGCTTCTATCTCTCGGTCTTCTTTTATTAGAGAGACGACCAGCAGTCGGTTGAAATTGATGAATGGGCTATTTTCCTTCCCAGACTGGCAATCAATTTGCAGGCGTTAATATGTAATGTCTTGATCCAGGTTTTTAAAACACTCTTGAGAACTGAAAGGCTGATATTCCTACAACCATGACATTGCCACACCTTTTTGCCGTGCACCATCTTCAGCAGCGTATCTCCTCTCTCAGAAGAACATGGCGTCTGGTCTAATTATGTTGAATGATAAACAGATGCGCTCAAAATAGTATCGCCAGCATCGCCAGCAAGACTTTGAGAAACAACGTACGCAAGCCGAAGTTTCATGGGAAAGGGGCGAATGTTTATATTTTAGTTCAATTCTACCTTCTTCTCGTTTCGATTCCTATGAAACATTTCACAAAGGAGAATATTAGTTTCACAAAGGTGAAAGCCAATTGAGCCCTAGATGAGGCGAGTGGGACGCGCACGCAGTGCAAGAGAAATCAGTAAAAGTCGAGAACGAAGAGAAGAGAGAAGGCGCAAAAACGTAGCTGGTCGCCTGAGAGTGCATAATCCTTTGTTTAGTGCCGGGTATCATTACGGGATGGATGCTTCTAAACATAGTTGGTCGTCGTAAAGGCAACACATTCTCAGTCTGCCACACGTACATGCTGCTTCTTCTCCCTCCCCCGTAACCCTGGCAGCCTCGGGCTTCCGTCGTACTCGTACTCCGTGACGCCCGAGGCAATGGGCGTAGTTACAATAATAAGATGCCGGCTAAGGCGAAAAAATGATACGAGCGGGTCCAGCAGCGCGTACACAGCAGCAGGAAGCCCTGGCGACATAAAGGCATTGGAGACAAGGAGACATGAAAAATCGTCGCTTCCTTGGTTCGCAGTGCTAGCTTATCCATGACACAAAAATCTGGCGATTCTATGGCAAGTGGCTCTGTTCGTAAGCATACCGAGTGGCCTTCTGCCACTCTCACTGCATTGAGCGCTATGGACCCTTTCTTGCACGGAGCGGACGGATAGCACAGTAATGCAATTAGACTAAGAGCAAAGGGCGCTAATAAAACAGAGGAATTCCTGGAATAAGGACAACCCGCGTCGCGATCGCCATAGGATAGAGCTGCAAATCAATGGCAATCCGCGATTAAAGTTGACCATCACTTAAAGCTTCAAAGCAAGGAGATGAAAATAAGAAGCGCATGCAAAGGGAACGTGCCTTGCCCACTCGATCAGACTAATTTCCACTTGAATTTCACAGGCATTATGTGCGTTGAATTTCGTATTGCGAAGGCATCTACAACTTGCGTTTTATGAAGCCGAGGACTAGAATAAGCATATGTCGTCTATGTTCTCCAAAAAAAAAATTCTCTTTTGTTACTGATTCGTCTTCTAAAAAGCCTGTTTTCCTATGGGTGGCTAGTGGGAGAGGCAAACTTGGGGAGAGGCCGGGAACCAGGGACCCCTTTTTCTCAGTTTCAAGCCGTTTCAGAAAACGGCCTGACCGGGCAAAGGCTTGAGCCGACATAGCGGGCCCCGACATACTATAGCCATCTTAGGTACCCTTTCCCACAGTTCTCAGCAAGAAGGTTGTGGTGCAAAACCTGCCTTTGTCTCCCCCGCCAAATGGCCACCCGTCATGTTAAGCAGTAGTTTTCCCGCTCCTCGTTCTGTCCAATCCAGTCTCGCTCCCAGGCCCTACTCTCCGCCCCCCTGTCGATCTGCTTCACTGCCTCTTCGCATTGGTAGACGATCAAACACTTGCACCTCCTCTGCGGCCAATCACCAAAAAGGCACTATTCAGTTCCCTTTCCTTTGGCCTACCCACTCTGCATCTCTCAATGTCTGGCCCTCCTGTACTCCGTGCCGGCCTTTACGTGTGAGAGGGCGCCAAAGTCTGTCTCAAACAGTGGGATAAAACAAAGGTAGGGAATAGGAGACTGGACAACAACAGACGCAAAGAGGGCCAGCGACCCCAGTCCGGCCGAATCAAGAAAAACCACAACCCATACTGGGGATCTGGGCATATTTTCCTGTTGAGCCCATTCTGCTGCCCTACTTTCCTTCATCTGTCCCAGCATCCGAATCTGCAGGGGTGTTGAGAATGATGTCAAGTTTGGAATAATGCTGGGATTAGAAAGCAGCAAAACAGGTTGGCACACGAGGCGATGGTGAGGCTCAATCCAAAATCTGTGGGAGGGGACCACACCAGTTTCGAATGTTCTACGGAGGCATGCCCACATGTGTATGATGCGGTCTCCCTCTCCCTCGGGTTTCGATTTTTGCTAAAATGGTCGATGGCTGCCGTTTGATCTCTTTGATCGATTTTGTCTAATGTATCTCGTCTTTTCTTTATTCCTTTCTTATTTTTCTGTAGAAGAATCAAGACATCACATCATGTTCAGAAACACACTACGACGGCATGCCATGTAAAGCAGACGAACATCTACGACTCCCGTATATTCAGCAAACTACCCTCCACTATTTCTCTTTTTGTGAATTCATATCTTGCGCAGACTGAACCCTCGACCACTAATATACCCATCTTCCCCTAATTCTCATTCCACGTCAAAAAAAAATCAAAACCAAGACAATATGAAGTTCGCTGTGCGAGGCCTTCTCGACGGTGTCGCTGACGGTATTGACAGCCTGGGCGCCAACCCTCTCATCTCTGGTATTCTGCCCGGCGTCTTATCAGGACCGGCAGCAACGTCAGCCGCCAGCGGTACGACAGCAGCAGTTACAACAGACACCTCAGCGGCCACTGAGACTACACAGGTGGCTCTTAACCCAGCCGATGGCAATAAGAATAATGGGAACAACAATGATAACAACAACAATAATAATAGCAACAACGGCAACAACAATGGCGGAGATGACGGTGCCAAGACTACGGACGCTCCGACGACGACGTCATCCTCAACATCAGTGACAGCAGCTGCTGTCACAACAACGACCTCTTCTTCATCCACCAACGCCGGCGCCGTCCAGGTGACACCACCGACACTTACATCCACCACTAGGTATGTTAATGACTATACTTGACGAATTCATCTCTCCATGTCTGCTGGAATGTCCTTAGCTGACTTTTTTCCCCAGCACATCCTCACCCACGCCCACGCCCACGTCCACATTCACCTCGGTCGTGACTAGCAACCCCATCGTACTTACGACGGTCACGCCCACGCCCAGCTCCATGCCCACCACGACGATCTCCATGACCACAACCCCAACATTACCCGCGGCGGAGACCAACTCAGCCAGCATCACCGCCGCTCCTGACAATAGCGGCAGCATGGGCAAGCCCATAATGGCCGTCGCCATTTCCGTCCCCATCGTCGCCGTGGCGCTTATCGGTATTGGCATCTTGATGTTCCGGCGGCGTGTTGGCCGGCGGCGGAACCGGGCCTCTATGCCGTATGATGAGGAGTTTGAGAGCCTCAAGAAGAAGCACGAGGAGAAGTTTGGCGTCGGCCACAACTATTGAGAAACGCAGATCCGTTTCTCATCACAATCTAAGGGCAGAAAAGCAAGCATTGCCTTGAAGGCAATGCTTTTGTCTCAGTAGCCTCTTGTTTTATTTCATTTGTTCTACTGCAAGCGTTTGGTTTTATTTGGTTTTCTGTTCCCCTTCTACGTGGGAATCTGAAAAAAATGGAGAGATGAAATACCTACCTCATGGTTATAGTATTGGATATGGCCTTTATTTCCTTGTTTTTGTTTTAGACGAACGAATTCCCTCCTTTAATGTCATTTTCTAATTGGGGAAATGCATGATAAACTAGCCTCTTTTTTCAAAGTACAAATATTTTTATATTTTCTCAGCGTCTTACACTGTTAAATAGCTGAAGAGAATCAATACAAGAGAAATTCACACTACAGTAAACTACGAAGGTTATTTTAACATTTACATGTGCGCTATGTCGTGTCAACCAAGTCACACCTTGAAAAGAAAGAAAAAGTCCACATGCGTGACTTTCCCTCAATTTAATTCTTTGGTTCTCAGCTAGTTCTATTATTGCTCTATAAAGTATAACTTAGAAAAGATCTATTTTCTTTTTGTACATTTTTTGCTTTGACAAAAGGTAAAAGATTTATCCAATACTCTGCCTCCTGTTTCTTGCACATTCTCTACCATGAAATAACCAAGACTAGCGCAGATCTCAAGCCACCCCTTGCCATCATATACATTGTTGGACGCCTTTACTACAACAAGCTGCAAACGAAGAAATGTACTTGCATTATAGGTTAAAAGTATTCGTAATTAAGCATGCACTCTTTGGCTATGCTATGCAATAGAATGGCAGTTACACAGCCCTTCGCCAATCTTCACCCTTAAGAAGAAATAGATTGACAACTCCGCATTTGTACACAGCATCTGTTGTGCCCTTTTCATCTCCACGTAGATCGATTTCCTTGTTTTTGTGAGCCGCTGTCCCGTGCCTGGCACAATGCATGCAACCAATGCAATGAACCCTATTAGACAGGCAGCACAAGCATCAGCGAGACAAAATAGTAGACACACACGGAAGTATGTTGTTAGGCGATATTTCAATACCTTTGTCTGTGTGGCCTTCGTCTATTCTTGCCAATGGATACTTGAGATCGCAGCTCGGTTGCGTTCATAGGGGTCAAAAAAAGCTTTTGTGGCGACTTCGTTAATAGTGTGCATAAGCATACGTCCTCACATGAGTGGACAAGCGTTATGACCCCTTCTATACTTGCAGAGATCGGCAAATATGTGATAATTGATATTCAAAGGCACGTAAGCAATAGAAACAAGGAAAAGAGAAACAATGGTGTAGATACCAAGCGGGTTAAGGGACAAGTTCGATGAATTGCGTTTCGAAACAAGAACAGACGCCACGGAGAGGAAGATTCAGAGCTGTGAACTCGGCATGTCTATTCCTTGTTGTTTTCTATGGTTTGCTCCTTTGGGCTTACCCATTTCTCCTGGACTTTGCAACGCATTAACTAGACGAACAGACGACTTATCCACCACAGAATATTACTGAAAGTGCAATGACAATAATAACTAGGTGTTTTAATGTTCAGCACAAAGGACACATTGAATCCCCTCGGCTATACTATTCTCTGTGAGCCTGAATTCTGTCGCCTTACTGCTCCTTCGCCGCCTCTCCAGGCGTCCGACCAGCTGCGTTGACAATGGCGCTGGCGGCGGCGGGCCATCCCTGTGTCGCGTTGAAGAACGTATTGTAGTCGATGAAGTCGCCGTATGCGTCTGTGCCGTTGCTGAGCAGCTCGTTGGTGCTGCCAAAGTTGCGCACGACCGTCTGGTTGCCGGTCAGGTCGCCGGTCTGGAAGTTGAGGAACAGCCAGTGGGTGGCGGCGTCCACGACGTTGTCCTCGGCGGTGAAGTAGCGCGAGCCCTCGTCAAAGTACAGGCCCTGGTGGCGGCTGCGGCTGATGACGTTGCCGGCGATGCGCGTGCCGTTGTTCATGGACAGCGTGTAGATGCCGCCCAGGTCGGTGTGGTTGAGGCCGACGTCGACAATGTAGTTGTTGGCGATGAGGTTGTCGTGCGCCGTGGTCGGCGTGTCGTAGACGGGCTGGAAGTCGTACAGGCCGAGCGACTGGTAGAGCGGCGTGCCGCCGGGGTCGTTGCTGCCCCAGCCGAAGCCGAAGCAGATGCCGCTGTAGGGGGTGTTGCGGATGGTGTTGGAGACGATGGACGAGTGCTGGACGTATGTGAAGAAGATGTTGGCAGCCGAGGTGAAGATGACGGCGTTGCGGTTAAAGCTGTTGCGCTCGGCCACGATGGCTGCGTTGACCATCTGAGGCACTATGGGGTGGTGCGCATTGAGGCCGATGCCGCCGACTTGCAGAGCGTTGCTCCCTGTCTGGGTGAAGTTGACGCCGCGCACGGTGATATTCTGCGCGCCCAGGCCGACGGCCGAGACGTGCGCGTTGTCGTCGTTGCCGATTGCGAGGCCCGCAGCGCCCGTGCATGTCACAGCGCCCCCGTCAAAAAGAATCCGCTGCGCTACGCTGACCTGCACGCTGCCGGGCGTCATATACCAGTGCGGCCGGGTCTCCTCAAAGGTGCTCCGATTCCAGCTCTCGCCGATAAAGGCGCCGGTCTGCTGGTCTGGGTAGCCGTATTTGGTTGAGGGAAAATTCCACGTGGTATGGGCGAACGTGATATTGATGAACTGCATATCGTGAGCTGGTCGGTCGTATGTAAAGCCGCCCACAGCGAGGACAACCTCGAGGACAGGGAGGTAAATGTCTGACGTGTTTGGGTCTTTGCCGCTAACAGGCTTGTAGTAAATAGTATCAGTCTCGACGTCGAGGTACCACTCTCCGTCTTCGTCGAGGAACGTCAGTGAATTCTCCAAAAAGAGCCCCAGCAGGTCTGACTGCGTGATCGTGTCATAACCGATGATCTGGCGGTACCATGCAGGCTGCTTCATAATGAGCATAGAACCGTTGCTGTTGAGGTAGTCAACCGGACTGTAGCGGTCGACAAATGTTCCCACGCCGCGGAGATCCACGTGCTGGATCTTGCTAATGGTACTGAAATCGACGCCTGGGCCGTCATTCATGAAGCCCTCAGCCGTGAATTTGGAGTAGCTCTGGTTTAACGCGGAGCGAGCACGCGGCATAGACACGCCATCGACAAACAATGCGCGCGTCAACGATTGGGGCGGCACGGACGCCGAATACACGCCGTCCATATCCGATACTGGAGTCCATCCTGCGATCTTTGTAGCACCAGAAAGGACAGCATCGCCACCTGAAGCTTGCCAAATGGTCGGGCACTCAGGTGAGCCAGAATGTCGGTCTGTTAACCGGAGGTAAGACGTCAAGGGGTAGACGCCCGAGGCCAAGTTGATCACTACCTGGGTTGTGTCGTCTCCCTTTGCCAAGAGATACTTTAGATGCCTCTCTGCGTCAAAAACGTTGCCGAATGCTGTTTGGGGCGAGGAACCATTGTTCTGGAGACCAATGGTCGCATTGGCGGTGGCATCAACATAGAGCTGAGTCGTGACACAACTTGCGTTCGCAGAGCCAGCCAGCAAGGCACTGGCTGCCATAAAAATGCGTGCTGAAGACGGCATTGATGAACAATAGTGGAATTTCAAGAAACAAATCTGTTCGAGAAATAAAGCAGACACGCTGCTTCAGCTCCACATACGAACATGTTTACCAACTTCTTCACTCGTAAATATATATCTATAAACAAGCACCGTACTGACCAGATCCATATGCAATTTGGATTGAAGGTGTATTGTGGGTTTCGTCATATTCTTTTCCATGAGGAAAAGCAGTCCGTGGAAGAAGCTGCCATATGTGGCAGGCATGTCAAAGGGCATCTGGGAATGAATACCAATCTGCCAAAACACCCTGGTTTAAGAAGCCTAGTTCTGGCAACTTGCATGCACATCCAGCACCAACTCCACAAACTAGAAGTATACGCATGTAAGAGCATTCAGAATGTAGCATTCCCCCGCATACGGGGGTAGTGATGCCAGTCTCTTCCCCGCAACACGAACGGGTCCGGCTATACCGAAGGGAAGAAAGCCATCGCCGGGGTATTCTCGCTTTTCCAGTCTCTAAGAAGAAATGATCGTCTTCTCAAGATTCTCAACGTCATTCAAACCCAAGCGACTCTAAATGAAAATCCTAGCTCTCCCTGCTTTTCGCTCCTGGGAAGGTAAATCTCATTAGCTTGCTAGTTTAGGGAACAGCATGGCATACGCAAGTTTTGTCGTACGGATGGAGGGTTGCTATACCTTAATATGTGTGGAACTTAGCTTCAACGACGATAGCCCTCTCTAATGCATCAAAACCAATAACACAAGAATTGAATCTGAATTATTGATATGTTGAATTTCTACTGGTTTATTATTAAGACTTCTTCACCATACGCTTAAGCACAGGATCCCACCCCTCTGCCGGAATCGTATACGACCAGTCAACCCAGTCACCCAGGATCTCGCGTGCCTTTGCAAATAACCGCGTGTCCTTTTCCAGCTGCTCGGCATTGAGCGTAGCATCATGCAGCGGACCCTCCATTATCTTTCGCAGCGCCTCCAAGTTTTCCGTCAGATCGGCCACAGAGCCAATGCCCGTGAGGGTCGAAACCCGCAGGCCGCGTTCCTGGCCGGCCACATAAGCACGCCACAGCGAATAGCGCAGAGCCACGGACGCCAAGCTCTCTCCCTGGGACGCCATGTACTCTGACAGAGCCCGTGACGCGGCGCGCAGGCCTTCTGGGGCCGGGTGCCAGTCGCCCAGCTTGCCCTGGGGCACGCCCTCTTTCCGCAGGAGACCCATGTTGAGCGGGCTCGAGCTGAAAACGTGGGAGATGCCCGCTTCGCGCAGCGCCTGGAGCCCCTCCGGGGCCGTCTCCAGCCGGCTGTTTTGGAGATTCAGCTGACCCCAGTTCTGGACCATGTCCACGGGCCGGCCGTAGCGCTCCCGCACCAGGCGGGCCCGCTGGCTGAGCAAGTCGAGGCGGTACGTGGACAGGCCGATGAACCGGATGGCGCCCGATTCCACAAACGGGAGGAGCGCGCCGACAGCGTCGAGCACGTCCTGCTCCGTCACGGACTCGATGTCGTGGCAGAAGACGACGTCGAGGTACGACATGCCCAGCCGGTCGAGAGACCGCCGCACGGATGCTTCGATCGCTGCCGGGGTGTAGTCGTAGTCTTCGCGGCCGTTCCGGCCGACCTTGGTCATCAACATATAGTCGGATCGCGCATAGCGGTCGGTGATGAGAGGATCGGCGAGGGCCTTGCCCAGAAGCTGCTCGGAAGGCTCGTAAAAGGGGGCAGTGTCGATGACGCGGATTCCTTGGTCGAAGGCTTGCCGAACAATGCTGGCTACGGGCACCGAGTCAGGGTCCGGATGTGTTAGATTGCTGAAGCCGGCGCCGCCCAGGACGAGGCAGGGCAGCGTCTTGGAGAAGACGGAAGGATCCTTTGTGAGACCCGGCGGTATGCTATCTGAGCGCATTCTCACAGATGTGAACACGATGAGGGGTAGAGGGGAGGAGTGATTGAGAAGACTGAGGTGTGTCGATCGTGAAAACGGCAGGCTGGAGGCGGAAGAAAGAACATACAAGAGAGCCGTTACCAAAATGACCAGAAATGCAATTCTCTCAGAACTCGACCGAACTTTCTGAAATCAAACATGAGCACCGTCATCATGAGCATCGTCATTTGACGAGTCTTCTCCGGTATGGTCGGGCCAAAATCGGTGGTGCCTGGGACAACTGCGCAGTAGTCAGGAAATACGGGCTTGTGGGACTAACACGATGGGAGCTTTCGTATTGGTGGAAAACACAACCTGTTTCCTGTGATGACCTCTTAGACTCGGTACGAGATATACCTAAAGCTTCAAATTCAGAAATTGGTTCGCAAAAGGCGTTTGCGGCGGAGCTTCTCCGCATTCTCCGCAATTGCGATAGCCGGATGTATGATTCCAATCATGGCATATATGGCGGGAACTTGTCGCATCCGCCATTCTTCTGGTGCAGAGAAGATCCACGTCATTCGCATACGCTGGATAATAAAATAGGAAATGTGCCCCGGAGCCCTTTTCCTTAAGGGAATTGAGTCCGCCACCACTCCCCGCATTCTCCGCACTGTTGAATCTCATCTCTGACGCTATCGATGTCCGACAAGATGGCCGAATGGCGAAGGAAAGAAGAAAAACTAAGCGCCATGTCTGCTTCTAGCTGGCTAATTCGACTGCGGGAAGCGAGGACGCTCTGCAGCTTCTGAGATCATGTCTACATCGAAAAACCTGCCATTATCCTAACCCCTCCCCGGTCGTCTCTGAGAGCTACGACTCTACTCTAGTCAATCCAAATTTAACCAAGCCGAATTAACGAGGGGGTTAACAATGGCTGCACCTCAGCAGACGCCCCGGATCACGGCCGTCAGGACCTTTCTCGTGGCTCCAGACACCCGAAACCCAGATGGACCCAAGCCCGGGCAATGGCTCTACGATCAACGCATTGCCAATCCGATGTCCAAGTACCCCAAGTACCGGGAGGAGCGAGAGAGCTGGGGAATTGATGTGCTGCGCAATTTCTGCGTCGAGATCGAGGCAGTCTCCGACGACAAGGGGACCACTACCAAAGGGTTTGCCATTGGCCACGGCGGTTTCGTTGGCTGCTACCTGACCGAGGAGCATTTCAAGCGGTTTCTGCTCGGCGCCGACCCGCGCGACATCAACCGCATCTGGGACCAGATGTACCGCGGCTCGCAGCACTACGGCCGCCGCGGCATCACCATGATGGTGGTCAGCGTGATCGACCTGGCCCTGTGGGACCTGCTGGGCAAGCTGCGCGGCGAGCCCGTGTACAAGCTGCTCGGCGGCCAGACCAAGGACTACCTGACGGCCTACTGCACGGGGCCGTACCCGGCGATTGCGCGCGAGCAGGGGTTCTACGGCGCCAAGGTGCCTCTCCCGTACAGCCCGAGCGAGCCGGACAGCCTGCAGCGCAACTACGACGCGCTGGCCGCGCACCGCGCCAGCGCCGGGCCCGGCTACCCCATCATGGTCGACTGCTACATGGCCCTCGACATCCCCTACGCCATCCGGCTGATCCGCCGGTGCGCGGACCTCGACATTGAGTGGTGGGAGGAGGTGCTCAGCCCCGACGACCACGAGGGCTACGCGCTGCTGCGCCAGGCGCTGCCGCACATCAAGTGGGCGACGGGCGAGCACGAGTACACGCGCTACGGGTACCGCCGGCTGATCGAGTCGCGGCTCGTCGACGTGCTGCAGCCCGACGTCATGTGGTGCGGCGGCCTGACCGAGCTGGTGCGCATCGCCGCCCACGCCGCCGCCTACGGCACCGACATCGTCCCGCACGGCACAAGCCACTACACCGTCCACTTTTGCATGTCCCAGACCAACGCGTCGCTCATCGAATACGTCGCCTACGCGCCCGACGGCCGGTCCGTGGCGCCCGTCCACGGCGACTTTTTCGTCCGAGAGCCGCTGCCGACCGACGGCAAGGTGGCCGTGAGCGAGTTCGACCGGCCTGGCTTCGGATTGGAGATCAGCCCGCATGTCAAGCTGATCTCGGCCAGAGAGCTCCTGAAGCCCTACTACGACATCTTTGGAGAACTGAAAGAGAATGTCGCCGCAGCGCAGCAGTAATAAAATATTAGATAATTTTGCTCTTACGTAGCAAAAAGAGTTATGAATGCCAGTATATTGGAATCTACATTATTTTTTTTAGCTTTTTGTTTCATTTTTGTTCTCCCCTAGTATCCGTCTGACCGTAATATTTGGTTGATCAGCTCTCGTCCTTCATGCAGCCTTTTCAGGTTCTCATGCAAGATGTCGATTGTTCGTGGCATGTATTCGTCCGAGATCCCCGAGATGTGTGGCGAAACAATCGCATTCTTCGCCGTCCACAATGGGTGGCCCTCTGGCAGCGGTTCCGGATCTGTAGCGTCCAGGGCCGCGCCGAGCAGTGTACCGTCGTTGAGAGCCTCCACCAAATCGTCGGTGCGGACAATGTCGCCGCGCGCGATATTGATCACATAACAGCCCCGAAGAACAGCCAGCTGCTTCTTGGTGATCGATTGCCGCGTCTTGTCGGTTGATGGCAGCGCAATGACGAGCACGTCGATCTTGTTGCTCGACAGAAATGCGTCCAGGTCGCCGTGGTGCCACGATTCCGGCAGCGCGCCCTCCGGATCGCCCGTGCCAGGAGGCGTGTACGTAGTGCTCCGCCGCTGCGCCGCCGTCGTCTTGGCGTGCAGCGTGTAGGCCAGGATGCGCATGCCGCAGGCCGCGAGGATGCGCGCCGTGTGCCGTGCGATAGCGCCGTATCCGAGAAAGGCCACAGTCTTGCCCAGCAGGTCCCCCCGGGGGAGGTAGTCGCCGGGCCCGTGCCAAACGCCAGACGCCTGCCACCGGAGCAGCAGGGAGACCTGGCGGTAGTGGGCGAGCAGCATGGCAACGACCCATTCCGCAATCTGTGGCGCGTGCACGCCGCTGTTGCGCGTCCACTGGATGCTGCTGTCATGCAGCAAGGGCGCATCGAGCGCCTGGTTGATGCCTCCGCTGTACAGATGCACCCATTTGAGACATGGCACCTGATCCCGCGTGCTGGCAAACAGAGAGTGTGTGAGATGAATGGTAGCTTTCGCCCAGACGTCTTGAGGGACGTGTACGTCTGGCTTCGCCGTGTTGTAGTGGAGGACGTCGATACCAGGCTGGAGCTTTTTCAGCTTGGCATAACTGTCTGGATATTCGTCGAAGGGTATCGTGATGAGAAGGGTTTCATGTGCGTCTGCCATTGTGAAAGATGCTCTCTTTTCTGGTGCGTTTGTCTAGGTTACTTGTTCTGACTCTAATTAGACATTTCCCATGTCACTTCGTTTCAAACTTCAAAACTTTCATGTGCGATCTTACTGAGAAAGTCAATGTAGCTCTGCTGTATGTAACCATGAAATAGACAAAGGGACTTGCTCACAGCTTGGATCGACATCGGACATTTCATCATCAACGAAACAGGAACCTCCGCTAGAATACAAAAAAAAATAGCCGGATCATCGGCGCCCATATTGTCCAAATCCAGTAATAAGCTCCGGCAGCAAATCACTTCTCAACAAGTTGTCCAAGAACTGTTCTTGTTACCTCACATGTCAGAGAAGATTTGCCGCTCTCTGATTGCCCGTCTTTATTATGTTAACCTAGAGCGGCATTTTCGGTTCCAGCGGCGGACCAGTAGTAAAATCTATGTTTTTGTTTTGAGAAGAGGCCGTCTATTTGCTGCTCAACGGTACTATGTTTTCCCTGATACCGCGACGTCGCGGGAGCATCGTACGAGCGAGATTCCAAGACAGAGAAATATATTATTTCTCGATCAGAAAGAAGCCTCATCACATCTAGAATAATTACTTTTCTATTATTCTTCATAGCTTCTAATTCTTTGTGACTTTATTCTACTTCAGACTTCAAAACCATGACACAGGATCTTGAGCAACCCATCTGCGTGAACGATGGCCCTCTGAAGGCATCCGAGTATGGCCATCTAATGCCATCCGACCCATCGCTACCCATGGAGGAGCTTCGAAAGCGGCTGAACCAGGACGGTTACTTGTTCCTTAAGGGTCTTCTGCCTCGGGAGGATATTCTCAAGGCTCGCGCGGCGTACTTCGAGTATCTTGCCCCGAGTGGTGTCTTAAAAGAGGGAACGTCGCCAGTCGAGGGTATCTTCGACGCTGAGAAAGACATTAATGAATACCCTGGTATCGGTGTGGGCCGGCTCGAGTCGCTTTCACCACGATCTCGAGACTTTGTCGACCGCGCTCTGGATGCCCACGGTCAACCATGGTACACACAGGACCTCTGCAAACACCCTGCGTTGCTAGAATTTATGGCTCGGTTCACCGGCTGGGACGACAACACCCTGCCGCTTGAGCGCACCCTACTGCGTAACAACATCCCAAACACAAAGGCCATTGGTGTGCACTACGACCAAATCTTCCTGCGCTACGGCGAACCCACGAGCATTACAGTATGGGTACCCATGGGAGATATCAGTATCCGGGGTGGTGGCTTGATTTATCTGGAGAAAGGTCTGTTTTATTCCTATCTCAAAGGTGGGTCGCCATAACTGACCGTGTAGGCCATGATCTTGGGAAACAATTCGAGGACGAGTTCACTACGAAGGCAAAGGCAGGCGGACTGAGCGATGAAGAAGCCAAATCGGCGTTCAACAAGAACATGTTGGCAAGTGGAGTTCTCACAGATGATCCCGCCGAGTTTGGTCGGACGCACAACCGCCGCTGGCTCGTCAGCAGCTATGAGGCTGGTGATGTTGTCTTGCACACTACCTATACTGTGAGCTCTACGGTTTTGTTTCCCGTCATTATCGCCTTTGTTATTTCCTTTTTTTTCTTTTCTATTTTCTCTTCTTCAATAACATCTACATCCTGTCTCTAATTGCTCCTAGATCCACGCCTCCACCGTCAATCACGACGAGAACAATGTCATTCGGCTTGCTACAGACTTGCGCTTCGTCGACTCATCCAGACCCTGGGACGAAGTGAGTTTCCATTCAGTCAATTCTTCGATTCAATGGCTTTACTAACATTCCAATTTAGCGCTGGTCAGAGCAATATCGTCTTGGAGATGGTGTGTAAAAATCTCAAGACAAAAATCGTCGCTGAATTAAATCAGAAGCGTCCAATAACTGCAGCAGACTTAGATAAGAACTTTTGTACAGAATACTTTCTAGAGGTGCCGGAACCCCTAATATTAAATGATATTGCAATTTCCAATTGCAAATTCCTGTGCCTGTTTAATCCCTCAGGGCCATCTCCAGCACTCTCGAAGGTGACTTTGGATAGCAGCCGTTGGCCACGCTAGCTCCCTGTCGGTTTTGATAAGGATGTCATACATGGCTTTCTGTTCGTGTAGTTGTGTAAACAAGTCTCCGCCTGAACCAGTTAGTGCTTTGACGGTAGTCTAAATACTATAAGGAGAGGAAGAGCTCACATATTGCAATTGCAATGCAAGCAGTAAACATAGACGGTATGCAGTGGCCGTTTGACAGGGTAATCCCACACAGATTCAGGACATGTTCCTTGATAGCGGACTGAACTATGTCAGTTTTATTTGCCATTTCTACATCTGCATCGAGAACTCACGTTTGTCGCTTTCGTGGACTCAGCTGCACGGGGCCCCAGATGAGGCCTCCTAGGGTCATGCGCAGACAAGAGAATCTGGCTCAACAAGTAGTGCTGGCGAGCAGCGACTGGGCAAATGATGTAGTTAGCAGGTATGCGTCGAGAAAGTAGGAAATACACAATTTTCAAACACACCATGGCAGTCGTTTAATAACATAATCGTAGGAAAGACTTGGTCTGGTCCGGCTTCACGGTACAGGAGCGGTTCATACGACAGCGGGATAGTATCAATCCATTTCTGCGCACGCCACGAAAGCTCATCCCAAGCTAGTGGCGTCTTCGGTTCGTCGCCGTAGCAGAATGTGAGAACTTCGGCGCAGAGAACAAAAATATGAAAGGCAAGCGTCCAGTCATCCGTTAAGCCTAGCAGAGACTGGTCTGCGCGGATGTACTCGCGCAGCAATTGAACGGGCCGCTGGGAGCGAAAAGAAATGACAATCTCCTGCCGCAATGCGACACGAAACACCGCCTGGCGTATGGCCGATGACTGCGCATATTCCTGCAAACGGACAAACGTGTGGGTTCCCATCAAGTGATCCTCCATATCTTGGCCTAGACAAAGTTGGTCAGATCTAGCTACTCTACTAGGGGGTCTGTTTCGTATCAAATACGCACCCATAATCTCTTCGTAAAGGCGTAGGATAACTGTCGCTGCATACAATCTCTCATCTAGGGCAGCGTTGGTATCATTTAAAAGAGGGATAAGCAATTCCAGACATGTTCTGTGGTAATTGTCGGCCAGCTCAGAATCTTGACCGCTTTTGATGCTCAAGTGTCGCGAAGACACGGCTAATATGGCATTGAGAAGGGGTGGAGACGAGGCAGCACATTGCGCCACGCTGTTGGCAAAGGTGTTCTGAGGATCACAATAATCAAACTAAAGTAACGAAGTTAGTATTTACGAGGACCTGACTCAGTGCATGTGACAACACAAATGTTATGTTGACTTACCCATGATGAGAGATCGGTGATGAAATGACGCAACAGCCGCGCTTCATGATCGTTTTCAAGCGGCCAATGTCGACGCAGGAGAAGGTGTGGTGAGGTGAGATAAGATGATGCTGCAGCCGGAGTTAAAATGAATGAGACGCTACGTGATGAGCTGTGACCTGCTGGTTCAGAAAGATCGCTCCTAGGGTCTCCAGGGGCCCAGATGCAGCTGTCTTCAGGGCTGTGAGAAGCTGGAGGTGTGCATGTGGGATTGTGCTGCGGAGGATACGTATCGGGCTTTGAGGAGTTCTGGTCTAGCGAAGGAAGTCTTAGGGACGCGCCAGGGGGTGAGAGTGCAGATGCTTCCGACTGCGAGTCCTCGTCGTCAGAGTCTTCCTGTGGGTCCGAGAGCCCCAGCACATACTCGAAGACAAACTCCACTGTAATATCTGTCTTAGCTGCAAGTTGCAACGAGAAATGCTCTGTCAGTCAAGTCTCTGAGGGTGCTGTCATACCTTCCCCTTGCGTTGATACCCATATCTGATCGTCTGCAAATTCAAACTCGGCTTTAGATGGCTCACGGCGCCGCTTGTCTTTCGACACGGTTGGTATGGCCCTGCCAGGAACGTCGTCATTGTCTTCCACCAAGCTATTGCTATAGCGAAACGGCACCGGCTGGCCACGAATGCAATCCACACCCAGAAGTGCACAGCGGCCACATACAGGTAGTTGGCTATCACCTAAGAAAAACAAAAATCAATAACACGGCATTGGTCACTTCATTTCCCGGCTGTATTGCAGCCCTGGCTCGAGATTGTGTTTAATTATTTTTCCTCGAGTCTATGTACAATCTTGGGATCACTTACATCGCGCATGTGCCGTTCGACAGCCCTCGCTGGAGAGGGACCAATAGTCAGTGATGTAAATTGAAGTCAGCAGTTCCCGTGAAGCGACTCACCAACTTTGCAACTTACGAGGCTGTTGTTGGTGGGCCATAAAACACGAAGCCGTGCTAGCACTCTTCTTTCGTCCTCGCGTCTTGTCTTCTCTGGCTATCTTTCACTGCAGAAAGATGATATTCCCACTTAGACGATGAAAAGCAGAGGGAAAAAAGGAAATCTGCCACGAAAGGTACAACTGGCCGGAATGATATACTAGATCCGGATTGCGGGGGAAGAAAGTGGACATGGAGGAGTGGGGAATCTGCTTGTAGACGAATCTGGGGACGCTTCCCAGTTTTCTTTCTTGGTGGCTCTCTGGGCTTCTTTTTCCATTTCCACTCTACGAGTGAGGTGAAGGAGAGATATTTTGGCACTTAGAACAGTGCATATGATTCAATCATGTGTGCCGGCCCCCGCGCAGCTATTGGGAATGGCTAAGGAGAAAAATAGCCTAGTATGAAGATGCGGAAAATACCAACCCGAGGCGAGAAAATGTCGTTGAATATCCAATGCCCTATCCCTTAAGGAAAAAAGAGGAAGTGAAATAATTCAGCTAGGTGAAACAATCATAACTTTTAGCTGGTTGGGCTACGAATGACAGCTTTGAAATACGAAAGTAGGCCCTACTTCCAGCTTATGTGGAGATAAGCATCGTGAAGCTTTAGATGTGTATGTACGGTTCATCTAGCTTTTTTACATTGGCATATTCACATTTCGGATTTGTTGACAAAGTTTGTGGGATAGTAAATATCTGCCATCAAGTGAGCCTTGCTTGAGTGAATCCTTTTGTATTTGTCTGTTGAAAACAAGAAGAAAGAAATGGCAATATAAACGAGATAGAGCAGAGGCAAATCATTAAAAGAGGACTACAGTAGACCCAGTCGCCTTAGATGACATAATTCTTGAATTGCCACGTTGGCACCTTGCGCTCAAACATGATATCCAGCTCTTCAAATGTCCTGTTTTTGCACTCTGGCAGTCGAAAGTAGCACCAGACACAGCAGATCAGTGCGATGCCGCCGTAGACGAGACCCGTCTTGGCTCCCAGGTTAGCCTCGGTCGCGTTGATCAAATAAGGCGACGACACGTTGTACACGATGCCCAGCGCCGAGTAGGCGATCAGCGCAATAGCCACGGTGTGGCCGCGCAGCCGCGTTGAGGACGTCTCGGTGAAGATGACGTAGGCTACGGGCCCGACGGTGAGGTAGTAGACAAAAAACCAGATGATCAGCAGCGCCGCCTCGGCGTTGACAATGGACGGGCGGTTGTGGGCGATGCCCAGGAAGCCGATGAGCAGCATGAGGCCGGTCAGGAAGCTGAGCCCGCCAAAGTACAGCGTGCGGCGACCGAAGCGCGGGATCAAAAAGAAGGACACGCAAGTGCCGACGAAGCCGAGGGCGGTCATGCCGACGTTCATGTTGAAGGCCTGCTCGGTAGGGAAGCCGGCCTCCTCGAAGAAGACGACGGCGTAAAAGGGCAGCGACAGGCCGCTCAGGATCTGGATGGCCCAGGCCATGGCCGAGATCTCCGTGCGGCGCCGGTTGGTGCCCTTGAAGCACTCTAGGTAGCTGGACTGCGCTTCGTACTCAAGCTCGCGCTCGTTGGTGCGCTGGATGAGGGCGAGCATCTTATGTGTGTCCACCCGCTCCGCGCGCGCGAGCCGCTTGAGTGCCACCTCGGCCTCAGCGATCTTGCCCTTGCGTACGAGCCAGTATGGCGACTCGGGTGCCCAGAAAACGAAGGTCAGGATGATGACCGGCCAGATCCACTGCAAGCCGAATGGAATGCGGTACGCCCACTGCGTGGTGTTGTTATCGTACCCGGCCAGCACACCGGAGGCGATCAGCTGCCCGGTGGACCAGCATAGGTTGACGTAGGCGGTCAGGATGTCGCGCAGGCGCAGCGGGCAGACCTCGGAGGCGTACGTGGGCGCGAGCGACGTCAGGATGCCCCAGACTATGCCGCAGAGCATCTCGCCGACAAAGAGCACAATGTTGCTCGGCGCAAAAAACGTGATGAAGACGAAGCCAGTCATAAGGAACAGGCAGCCGATCAGCGTCATCTTGCGCCCAAAAGCCTCCGCAATGTGGCCCTGAATGCCGCCACCTAGGACGCGCCCCACCGGAGAGCTCATCGCGAACGCCGTCTGCCAGGGGGCCGAGACGGTGTACTCTCCCTTAAAGAGGAAGCCGTATTTGCGCTTGAAGGACGGGAGCCCGTAGAGATTGGTAATCAGGTCGGAATCGTAGCCGTCCATGATGATGCAGATGCAGAAGAGCACAGACCAGACGGCGGCCATGGGATAGAGCGAGAAGGCCTCGCGCACCGTCATGTTGTGCTCCATCTCGGTGGCCTCGTCGGCGGCATGCTCATAGTGCTTGACATCCGCGGCATCGCCGCGGTTTGTCTCCATCTTTTCGAGCTCCGCTGGCTCTTGGGCTTTGGTGATATTCTTTGACGGATCCATGTTTCAGAGCTCTGCTAGGAAAAGGTATGCAAAAGGTACACCCACAGGAGCAAAGGACCTGGAGGGAAAGGGACGATGGGATGAAGAGGTGATCTAGAAAAGTGGGATCTATCCAGCCTCTTGGGTCTGCTCAAAGTTATAAATCTTTGCGTCTTCCTGACCTCTCTCGCGGTCTCTTTCCCCGGCTTGTTTCTAGGTTCAGTACCCCGTACCCCAGAATATGTTGTCTTGTTGTATTGCATGCTTAACTTACCCCGGATTTCTTACGTAGTCAAGAACATGACTGGATTTCTACAGCTTTATTTCCTTATTTGGAGCAGCGGAGAGATGCCGACCCATACCCGTAAATCGCACGCCCGGACAGCTCTGCCGTTTTCAGACCAGGATTGGCTCCCAGAATAATTGTGCAGCTGTTGATGGCACAGTGCCATTTCCCCTCCATTTCAAACACCCCTGCTTTATTGGCCCGCCGTAGTTATCCTCGAGGCTAATTGGCGGCGGACTGAACTACCACGAACAGAACATCACCAACGTGGAAGCTAACTCCGGCCGGACTCGGTTACCCCTTTCTAACTTTACACTGAGCTGTGAATCGAAGCGAGCTTCTAGAGCCAACCTTCCATGCTGCGTAGAATTCAAGGTTACATATAACTGCTGGAGATTGGCATGTGAGCTACCTAGCTTCGCGTAGACTTGTGCCGGCAGATCACTCAGAGGCCCTAATTCTGAAGCTTGGCCAGCTAAGCCGCCGTTGCAAGGAATGGACGCCAACAACATACAGACGCTCGCCGAGCTAGAAGAGCTGGCTCTGGCGCGTGTGGACAAAATCACCCGTGAGTACTGGGCGAACGGTGCGGGCGAAAACATCACCGTCCGGGAAAATGCAACGGCCTTTGATCAATACCGTCTCCGGCCGCGTGTGCTCCGCAATGTCAGCAGCATCGACATGACAACTACGGTCCTAGGACAGCGCGTCAGCATGCCCATTGGCATTGCGCCATCTGGCTGGCACAAGATGGCCCACGCCGGCGGCGAGGTAGCCACGGCAGCTGCGGCACGAGCCCTCGACAGCCTCATGGGCGTCTCCATGGGAACGATCGTGGGCGAGTCACCGCGCTACTGCTGCACGCCCGAGGAGGTAAAGGCAGCCGGCGGGTCGGCCGTTCGTTTTTTCCAGTTCTACATGTTCAATGACCGGGCCCTCATGGCCGCGATCCTGCGCCGGGTCGAGCAGGCCGGCTACGACGCCCTCATGCTCACCGTCGACACGCCTTACGTCGGCAAGCGGGTCGCTGAGATCCGCAACCGGCCCCAGATGCCCCCGTTCCTCACCACCATAAACTTTGGCACGCTGCTCCCACCTCCTAAAGATGGCGCGGCGGCCCAAGCCAGCAGCCTCAGCATCGAGACCGGCCTTGTCTGGGAGGAGATCATCCCGTGGCTGCGGCAGACAACCAAGCTGCAGATCTGGCTCAAGGGCGTCATGACGGCAGAAGACGCCTCGCTGGCCGTCCAGCACAAGGTGGACGGCATCGTGGTGAGCAACCACGGCGGGCGGCAGCTGGACCTCTGCGTGCCGACGATCGATGCGCTGCCAGAGGTGGTGGCGGCCGTCGGCGGCGCCATCCCAGTGCACGTAGACGGCGGCGTGCGGCGCGGTGAGGATGTCTTTCGTGCCCTAGCTCTGGGTGCCGACTTCATCTGGATCGGGCGGCCGGTCCTCTGGGGACTGGTCTACGACGGGCAACGGGGTGTCGAGCGGATGCTCACAATCCTGCGGGAAGAGCTAAAGCTGTGCATGGGCCTCACGGGATGCGCCTCTCTCAAAGACATCACAAGCAGCTGTCTGCGCCTTGTTGGGTCATCTGCAAAGCTGTAAGGCAAAGGCGATACCATATCTATTGTTTAACACAAAGCATTGTGCACAACCACTTTAAGACATATTATACATAAAACAGAAGTAGAAATACATACGGGATTTTAGAACGGTAATCGACCAAAGAATTTGACTCTCCTCGCAGACAAAGAAAATACGGTTGAAAGTCGCCAAATTTTTGTATGCCTTAACAGTAAATTCGCTCCCAACAGCCCTGTGCCTTGTGAATACCTGCTGTGGGGGGTGCAATACTCGCTTTTAGGGTGCATAACGCTCACTTTGTTCATAGACCTTCAAATTGAGATCTTCAATCTTTCATCGAGATCTAAGATGTGAGCTATTTCATTCGATTCGATAGGTTAGGTCTATGCGACTCCACTTGCAATTTGCAGACGCAAATGGACAGGCGCGCAACAGTTCATGACTCGACCTTGGTAGTGACTTGTCTTTTCTATTTTGAATCTAACTAGCAAATCAGGGTTTTTTCGTCCATATTTGAGGCGTTTATGGTAGGCCAGAAAGCTATGCGGTAAGCTTGATTGTACACTTAAATCACCAACGCAAACCCACAGGGTTCTCAACCGGAAGTAGCATCGTAACCTTAGCGTTCTTCGTATATTGTGGAAGAACTAGAAGGTAGGAGTGCATAGCATTATGACGTGCGGTGCCTAGAGCTATTCCTTGCCAATTCGAATGCCAGCAGATCTTGTTCAGCTAACGAGGCAAAAGGTATTTTTAGGTGAAGACGGAATAAGATCAGCATAGACGGTATCTCTACCGGGAAAACGAGTCATATAAGGTTACATTCAGTTCCTGGATTATGCGAGAAAGTAACACATAGATTTACTTCTGATCACTACAATCCTACTGGTAAGCCAGAGGCGTATTTCTCATGTAGCTGAAAGAACCTCTGTCATCAATATGCCCTTACCTAGGTACTTAGCTATTTATCTCAATTCATGAGAAAGCAAAGTATGAGGCCAAGTCAATCTTTTTTTTTTTTTTTTTTTTTTTTTACTTATACCTATTGAGAACAAAATTTCCAATTGGTAGTCAGTTGCTTTTGAACACCTCTTACCTGAGTTATTTATGAATCGTATCGTAAATATATCTAAACAGCAAGTTATTCACGAACTATTAAAAAAAATTCCACCTGTTGTCATATTGCATATATAGCTATGCACATAAGGACAATGTTTTAAGAAAAGAAACAACTGTCTGGTCTGAAAATCCAGGTTTTCGGATCCTACTGTGATGTGGCTGTCCTTTGCCACGTTGTATTTTTTTATACCACTTTACAGCGTTGATATCACCCACCCCTGTCTTATCAAAACAGATGCGTAAGAACCATGAACCAAACAATTTAATTCATATGACATCAGACCAAGAAGCAAGCCAACAACAAAGCACCAGTAAATTAAAATATCAAAGAATAGGCCACAGGAGCACAAGCCACATAGTCACCAAGAGCCTCTCTAATTTAAGAAGATTGACAGTGTTCCTCAATTGCACTGCAGATCCATGCCGGTATGCGACGCCCAAGTTTGGGGAACCCCAGCACCAACACGTAGTGGTAAAATAGGACAGTACGACTATTCTTTATCAGACAGAACAGGAGAAACGTCAAAATCGGTGAAGAGGTAGGCTAATGGACAAATTCTTCCGGCAAAGCTAGGGAGGGATGCAAGCATCGTCACTTTCCTGGCATCCGACCAGGTGAGACGTCACCGCACCAGTTCAGCTCTAGTGTACCCCCTTTCCATTTCTTTGACCCTCCTCTCTACTAGCATCTCAACGAGAATGCGTCATTATTATTATGAAATACCTGCTTGCTTTATTCACTAGTGCGGCTTGCCCGGTCATTAATGAGTGAGGCAAGACGATGCGATACTGTCGCATTGAATTCGCCTTCCGCCACAGTGTTGAACAAAATTAAGACGAGTCTTGAACCACAACTTTGAAAGCAACAGAGTTGTAAAAATGAGCACACAGGCAGGGGTGGAAGACCAGGGGGTTTCCATGTTGTCACGCCGAGCGTGTGGTGCAGCTGCAGTTCGTTGAACCGAGGAAAATTCTACATCTTCCGCTATCATGGTAGTTTGCCTTGAAGATATTTATTTCATGCTTAATGACTGCATTTGTTAGTCGAAAATTTTCAAGTATTTATGCCCCAGATTCCCATCTACTCGTTTTCTGAAGTTTACGACTGCAATGTAATGCATTCATACTATCTCTTCAGAATTTGACTTACGCTCGTTCATATATAAAGTTTTACTTCAGAGACAATCATTCTTCAATAATAGACAAATAAAAATGATGCTCGTTATTACTACGGTCACGGCATTCATTGCCTCAGCTCTAGCTGTCCCTGCTCCTCAAGCGGCCGGCTCTTACAATCCATGCACCGGCCTCGAGCCAACAATGCAGTGCTGCAGCACAGACGTTCTCGGAGGCGTTGTCACTCTAAGCTGTGAAGCTCGTAAGTTGAGGGCAGTAGAACCCTCCAGCTGGTTATAGCAAGTCTTTGCTAATGACATCTGCAATTTGAATAGCTCCCACGCCGCCGACGGATGCTTCAAATTACCAGGCAGTTTGTGCTGCCATTGGCAAGAATCCAGAGTGCTGTCTCCTCGACGTAGTATGCTACTTACTTTTATCCATTCTCACTCATTCCATTTCATTTCACCGTAATCATGCTGACGATTTAATTTTGCTTTTAGGCTGGCATTGACCTTGTCTGCGGTAAGCCTGCCGGAACGCTATAAGATGATCATATCGAAAAATAGGATATATTTCATATGTAATGGAAATTCCTTTTTTGATACGCCAATTTCTTTGAGCCATACCCAAGAGAGAAGGAAACAAATCCTCGAAAAGATATATCTTGTGAAGGGTAGGAAAATACGAACTTACCGTGTCCAATTATCTTGTTGTGTCGTCTTCCATATTTACTTCCATAAAACAAAACTAGTCTTCATCTTATGTCTCTGCTCCTATGCTATTTTTGCACGTCTTGAACTCTTACCATTTGTGATACTTGAGCCTTGGTAGCAGGTCACTTTACACATTCTGTAAAGCTTGCAATGGCTATTGTGCATGATTGTCCTTGAGAAGTTAATCTATCCTTCAACTGAATTTGCTCGAGACACGAAATCACAGTACATAAGCTGCGCGGATGTGTCCGTGGATGTAAGTGGTGCAAAGTCGGGTGGCGTACATCTCTGGTTTACAACTGCGCCACACCCTAAGTTGCCAAGGTGATGTTTCATGTTTCCCAGCGATCATCGCCGCCCCTTATTGGACAGCGCTAAGAGCTCACTACCAAGATGCCAACGCCGCTGGATGCAAGTTTAAGAAGAAAAGAAATTAAATAGCTCAGAGATTGACCTACCTTCTATTTTGAAAACAAAAAGACAAGATAACAAAAAGCAAAAGCGTAAAAAAAGCACGAAATTGACAAAATGGCACCCGTTCACGGCCTTGTTCACACAAAGGAGTATGACATCAAGGACAGCAATGTGGAGCTGATTGGCAGCGAAATCGACCACCGTGTCAAGTACGCCTCGGCGGCAACGGAGCCGGCCTGGAACAATGGAATCGTGGGCGTGCGACCGGGACTGTTTGTGTGGCGCATCGAGGACTTCCAGGTGGTGCCGGTACCGTCGTCCGCAGTTGGCGTTTTCTACGACGGTGACAGCTACGTTGTGCTGCACTCGTATCGACTGGGCAGCGAGGACGACGCGGACGCGCCGCTGGGCCATGAGATTTTCTTCTGGCTGGGCGCGCACACGTCGCAGGATGAGGCCGGCACGGCCGCGTACAAGACGGTGGAGCTGGACGAGTTTCTGCAGGGTGCCGCGGTGCAGCACCGCGAGCTCCAGGCGAGCCCGTCGGCAGCGTTCCTGGCGCTGTTCCCGCGGCAACTGACGATCCGGCGCGGCGGCGTGGCGACTGGGTTCTCGCACGTCGAGGAGACGGTCGAAGAGGCGCGGGCGGCGCAGCCGCGCAGCGCCCGCACGCTGCTGCGCGTGTTCAAGCAGCCGGGTGCGCGCACAGACGGCGGCATCGTGGTGCACGAGGTGGCGCCGGTGCCGGCCAGCCTGGACGACGGCGACGTCTTCGTGCTGGACGCGGGTAACACCATCTACGTTTGGCAGGGCCGCGGCAGCAGCCCCATGGAGAAGGCCCGGGCCGCCGACGTGGCGCAGGACTTGCTGACGCCAGCGCATACGGGCGGCGTCGAGGTGCTGGCGCAGGACGAGGGGCGCGCTCACGCGGTTGTACGCCTTCTCGAGGACGCGGCGGCTGGAGAGGAGCAAGAGGAGAGCCGGAGCGCCGCCAGCTACCGCTCGGCGCGACCGGTTGCCTCTACGCGGCTGCCGCCCGCTGGCGCGGAGAATGGCGCCCCGTGGGGCCGCCCCCAGAAGCTGTGGCGTCTCAGCGACGCGTCTGGTGAGCTCGCGTTCGACTTGATCCGGGACGGCGCCGCGTCGCTGGCCGACTTTGACAGCAACGATGTCTTCCTGTGGGACGACGCCGGCCGCGAGGTCTGGGTATGGGAGGGCCGCGGGGCTAGCGCGGTTGAGCGTGCCCAGTGGCTCCGCGTGGCACAGGCCTACGTGCGGCAGCTGATGGCCGCTGGCGAAGAAGCCTACGACAGCGCCCACCTGACCCCTGTGGCCAAGATGCGCGAGGGCAACGAGAGCCCGGCGTTTCTGCGCTCGCTCGAGACGGCCGTATACTAAAGAGAAAGAAGTTATAGATACGTGCCAGGGCCGTCGGATATGGTTGCAGGTATCATATAGGACTAAACTCGATAGATGTATGACGCCAATAGAGAATATTGCGTCTGGTTATTTATTTTTGTTAACGCAGATGAGCCTATGAATAATTAACATGCGGACTGCACTACGATGATATTTCGATATTCCCTTGCTTCTCATATGGAGAATCGTGAACAAAAAAAACCCTTTCTTATAATGTTCTATTTTACTGCATCTTTAAGGTTGAAATACTAAAAGGGTGGAGAGTGGCAGAGCCGCGAAGAAAGGACTAATGGTAGAAAAAAGCTACTCGAGGAACTCGTCTCCGAATCGAGGACCAACAATTGAAAGGGGATAGTACCACACTGAGAACAGCGACGATGCAGAAACCAATGCCAACAAGTAAACCTTTGAGAAGGAGATTCCACATGACTGAGAGTAGCGAGTGGAACAAGAGTGTTTAGCGTCGTTGAATAAATAATGTGCAGCGGCGCGCGAAAAAGATGAGAATGACGGAATTAATGGAGCAAAATTGGACTCTGGAGTTCCTTTCGGTTAGTTATAAGTAACTGTGAGATGGCAAACTAGAATTATCACATATCTCCATGTCTAAAGAGGCTTCTGGAGGATTTACGCACAAATTTGTACCAAGCATCTATCAAAGAGCTTGTTCAGATAAAGAACATAGGAACTAAGTACATTATTTCTTAAGCTACTGGACAGCTAGCGCTTTTTCTAAATCAGTAACTGTTTGTCCCAATTCTTACTTCTAATTTCATGTTCAACTGATCAAGAAACGCTCTTATTCGTAGTTTATTTTCCACTTAGCCCAACTTCCTTTCATCAATTAACACTGAGAAGCTCCTCATTGTGCTTTATTCTGTATCCTTAGGTCACGAAAGAACCCAATACAAAGACTGCGCTCACATATATCCGCTTCAAAATGAACAAAGATTAATCGTATCATTTACTGCAATTAATCATTTTGTTCCCATGGTTGCAATTTTTTTTTTTTTCAAAATTGAAAGGCAAAATGATCTCTCCTTCTGTAGCTGTTGAGCCCTATCACAGGAAGCATCAGGCAATAAGCGTGGTCTCGCAACGTGATGGCTGCGCCTTTGGAGAGCCACCATAAGCCAAGCGCTTTGTGTAGGCTTAACTTGTTCAGGCCTATCGCAGTCTGCCGTCCTGGACCTTTAACACCTACTAACCGCCGTGCCACCTCAAGATCACACTCGCCAGGGTGGACTAAGTGTGCTGTGAAATAACCGAGTTAACATGGTACTGGAAGGCACTTGTCAAGTGCTGTGACCCTGCATCAGGCGACGTAGTATTTGTATAGCGCTACAGATGTGTATTCTACTGCTATCAGGCCAGCCTAAGCTTTGTTTAAGAATATACCTCTGTTGCTCTTATTAATCACACATAGCCTTAACACCCAATCTTTGTGCCTGGGATGTGGAGCCGTCAAAGGAGACAGAGACTTCGTGAGGACATAAAATTGCTGTGAATGACTACTGCCTTAGGCATTAGGCACGAATGGGGGAGGACGAGGACAACTTTCGGGGGTCTGCGTAAATTCCGAAGTATTGAACAGAATTGTCAAAATAGTGTGATGACTGACAGAAAAGCAAACGAAAATGCCATTCAAGAAAGCCAAATCTGAAAAATCAGAGCTAGGAAGCTTGTGCTCCACGTATTGTATGTAAAGACAATCGTAATGCGACATAAGACACCGATCACTTACTGGCTAATTGGAAAAGATTACAAACTAGAGGAGGAAGTATGCTCTTTTCTTGACGAAAGCCGTCTCATACGAGTCCGAATTTGGTTTACCAGCATCCGTCAACGGACAGATGCTGAGTAGTGGTTCGGGCTTGCCGGCATGCCAACACTGGCGCTCTGTGGGACCTCACCAGTGCCCACTAGAATGGTCAAGCTGTGACTACTAGTACAATCTGTTCCTGTGCGTTTCTGGTTCCAATCTGCAATGTAACTTGTTGCCGTAAATCAATATTCCTTGTGCTCATCTTCCAGATCGTCATCAAACGAGAGGGCGCGGGCGTCGCCTGGCTGTATGATTCTCTGGCGAATTTGCAGCCTACATCCGCAAATGGCTTTGTGTTACGTCTTATCATGACGACGGTAGGTGTCGCATATGGGCTGTTCTGCAGAACGAGTACGCACGCATATGCAGATTTACAATCGCAACGCGTCATCCACAGTTTCCATGTCTGCTTCGTATGAGAAAGGTAATGGTCCTCGTGGTTGAGACGTGTTTAGACGTGCTTGAAAACTCACGTGATACGCGCTTCATATGCAACAATGCATCAAACGAGAGAGGTCCAAAATATGCGAATAAAAATTAAATACGGTGTACAGAAAAAGAATTGAAGATGAAAATAATAAAAAAGGAACAGAATAGCCGACCGTGCTGTTGAGGCCGTCTCTGCGCCTCACTGTTTTCGTCCTCTCATACGCACGCTACTGACGCCCAGGTACCCCAGGAAAACATGAGACGTTGTCAGGTTTGAGTTGTGTTTGACATGGGAGGTAAAACGCCTAAAGCTGATGCACATCCGTGCGGCTGGTTGCGGCACCTAGTTAGCCCCGCTTTTCCCCTTAAGGTTTACCACTAAATTTGCTGTTCCTGACAGAGCCCCATGACAACGGTCTTCAACTGCCACTTGGGGGAGCTAGAAGCAATTACAGGCCTTCCTTAAAAGCCTCAAGCGCGAACTCAATCTCCATCTTCACCCTTCGTCAATTCTTGAGAACAACGGTTGCAGTAACGTAGACCCCAACTTTTAGCCCACCGTAGACATCCTCTGATGCAACTAGCCGACTCGGCCCATTTTAGGACCCGTACATGCTGCCCTCAGTACCTTTGTGTCTTTCCTCTTCAAGTCTAGCATCTGACTTTATCTCTCTTCGCCTCCTTTCTGTCCCTGCCCGCTTTCTTCTTCCCCTGCCTTCTTTTCGCCTCTTCCTCATCCACGAATGGGAGATCGCTGCTTCGATCTACAATGTTTCTACTTCATCTATGTCTGTTTCGTACAGAGATCGGCTGAAGGCCACATCCGTGGTTCTTCCATTTCCCATGTCACCCTTTCCATGACTCGCTGTGGTCTGAGAAAGAAGGGATTGCGGGTTCTAATTCGTAAGCCAAGACTATCATACGCGCAAAGAAGAGCATCAATGGAAGCAGAGCAAGATAGCAAACCGGGACGAGACAGCCAAAAAAGACAGGTCTGAGATATATGTCATTCGGCATCGTCGGCATCGCATAGCTCTGTTTGTTCTTTTTCTTTAGCTTTTGGTCTCATTTCCCTCCTAGTCTGTGTTATTTCTCGTTTGGTGCATTTTCATCTGTACTTTGTAAGCCTCCTGTTTGACATGTTCACTTTTTTTCTGGGCCAACTGCCTAGCCTTCTGCTTTTGGCATGGCGAGAATCTAGTCGGTCTCTAATGAGAATAAGGGCATCGTGAAAAATGTTTCTAAATGTTTCCGATGAAATAGACGGGGTCGAAGGAGGTGGTATTGGGGATGCAGACAAGTGTTAGAGTGCCAAGACTCGGCCCCAGCTCCGCACGGTGCCGTTTCGTCTCTTTGGAAGAGAGAATGAGGCCTCACGATGTTTGTTCTTTTGCTGTCCGCCTCTAGCCATAGAGAGAAGTGCTTATCCCAGGGAGTTGGTCTGAACAGGTCTCCGAGCGGGCTAGCCATCATGTTTCAAGAATCCACCACTGCACCCCCCTCCCCCTTCACCCTTCATCGCCTCTTTTTTCCTTGTCCCCTTATCTGCTGTCCCCTTCATCTCCTCAGCCTCTTGGCCACAAATCGCCCCTTGTTTGCCTTAGCACGAGTTCGCTATGCCCACACGCTTAGCTCTCCTCCCGGACCTCAGACAAGGGTTCTCCCTCTGTGATTTCTGGTCGGCCTCTCTACATCCACGCACACCCCCTTTCCTAAACCGGTCGATCGTTTCTCTGTATTCAGCCATTGCTTTCTCTGCGTAGCAGCTGGGTTGCTCTCCGTGTCGGATTGTTTCTTTATATTTATGCCGCTTCCCACCCTTCTAGCTCTTCTTTTCTTCTCTCTTTTTCTCTTTCTTGTTCTGTAGCACAGTTCGTCTTCTCTCAGTGTACTATCTCTCTCCCTTGTACTTTCTTTTCTTTGTCTTCATTTTCATTCTTGCAAAGGCTAGTCCTTTAATACCCGTTTATCACCAAATTCAAAGCGCTAGTCGCCCAATATATTCACATTCACTTTTCTTTATTTTCTTCTTACTATCGCAGCTTTTCGTTTTACGATAATCCCCCCCCCATAGACTTCAAAATGCAGTTCTCTACTCTCGCCCTTTCTGCCCTTTTGGGTCTGGCTTCTGGTAAGTTGAAATCCACCGCGAAAATCGGCCTCGAATCAGGCACGAAATCGGAATGCTGACTTGTCTCTTCAGCCCAAACTTCCGTCACCGTCGTGGAGGTCTCCAACAAGAACAACTCCCTGACCTTCTCCCCCGACAACATCAAGGTCCAGGCCGGCGGCATGGTCCAGTTCCAGTTCCTGGCTGGCAACCACACCGTCACCCAGTCCACCTTCGACGAGCCCTGCCAGCCCATCAGCCTCTTCAGCAACGTGACCGGCTTCCACTCCGGCTTCGTTCCCTTCGCTGCCAGCGCCAACACCGGCATGATCCCCACCTACACCATCATGATCAACAACACCACGCCCATCTGGATCTACTGCGCCCAGGCCAAGCACTGCGAGTCCGGCATGAGCATGGTTATCAACGAGAAGTATGTATTAATTCTTATCCGTTTCTCCTACTTGCCTAGAAGGTTCCAGGAACTAACGCACTCGACAGCACTGCCGCCAACTCCTCGCGGTCGCTCACAGCCTACAAGAATGCCGCCACCAAGGCCACCACCGTCGTTCCCAGCGGCTCCAGTGAGAACGGTGGCACCTCCGGCAGCACCACCACTACCGGCGGCACCACCACCACCACCGGTGGCACCAGCGCCGGCTCTCTGCTCACCGTCTCCAGCTTCGCCGCCGGCCTGGCCGCTGTGGGCAGCGCCTTCCTCCTGCTGTAAGCGCAGCAGCGGTGCAGCAGAGAACGGGGGAAACCCCTTGGTGCGGTGGGCTGTTGTCTTCTTTCTCGCCAAATTAAAAAAAATTACAGAGAGGGATCCTGGTGTTTGCAATCTTAGACGTGTTTTCTTATTTCAGGTAATGACAGGCTTCTTTTCACGCGGCTTTTTTGGAGGATGGTGGATCTGGATTGTCTCGAGAGATTTTCCTTAAGCTTGGTCCTGCTTGCTGGCGATTTTTCTTCCCAGCAGGCCCGATTATGCGGTAGCGAAGCGAAGACAACAGAACAGACCTTGAGAAGGGAAGGACGAGTTTTACCAATTTTTCCTATGTTTCCGAATTCTATTCTTGTACAGGGGAGAGAGAGGACTATGCCCACGGCGTGTAGTTTACATACCTCTTGTGTTATTTTTCTATTGCATGCCAAAATTCGAAGTCTTTTTGAAGAAGAAATACCGCTCCCACTTGCGTAATTCCGCGATACCAAACTGACCGTTGCACAACGTGACAGCAAATGGGAAGGGGGAAAATTAGGAGTCTCAGGAAGTCATTAGTCAATGCAGCGTATAGCTTGGCATGCAGCACATAAATGAAAGAAAACCACTCTTTAGCGACGTTCTCATACTCTAGCATCCCCCGTTCCATAAGTGTCCTCATTAAGCATATCCCCCTCTTATCTCCACCGAGCTGGCCGCAATCAGTTTTCCTCGCCCGGTACCTTGCGGTATATCCGCCCGTCGGCGGCGATCTTGCACAGAGGCTTGAGCTCGCCCTCCCAGCCGGGCTCGCGCACCAGCTTGCCCACGTAGTGGTACTTCTGGCTGTTGTGAAAGAAGTCGACCCAGTGCTTGATGGCCTCGTGCACGCGCTGGTGGGCCTCGGCCAGCTCCTCCTCGCGCTTGCGCGCCAGCTCCTCGGCCGTCCAGTGGCTGTCGATCTCCGGGTTGTCCAGCGGCAGGAACATGTCCTCGACGCCGCGCAAGTCGCCCGTGCGGTCGTCCGCGAAGCAGCCCGTGACAAAGCCGCGGCTGGCGTCCACGCCGGCGAACCAGTGGTAGGATCCGCCGGGCCCGTAGATGCGCGCGCCGGCCGACACGTCAAAGATGCTGCCGTTGATCGAGAGGTAGATGGGCTTCGCGGGGTCGGTGCCGTCGTAGCCGGCCAGCTCCTCGAGGGTCATATAGCGTGGTGCCTGGTTGTGGCGGAGGCCAATTGGTTAGCAAAAGGTTCGATTTTGATACGAAAAAAATAGCGTAGACCACCGTCCCACACAAGGGGGGTTTGGAAGGTTCACACAGAGAATGGGCCGCTGTCGCCTCCTACATATTGCATCTTCCACCACGAGAGCTTGAGGTAGTTGGGAGGGTTCTTCATGCCCCAGAAGAAAGACTCGCCGCCGGAGATGAGGTAGCTGAGGCCGCACGAGGCTAGTAGCAGGAATGTCACAACGCGGAAGATGTCGAGGTACGGGCTGTAGTCGTCTTCTTCGTCGATCTTCGACCGGGCCTTCCGGGCAGCGTCCTTGGTCGAAGGCGCTGCGGCAGTCTTCTCGTCTGCGTTTGCGTCGGACACGGGCGCCGCTTTCTGCGTCTTCCGCTGGCGTGCGGTGGACTCAGATCCAGACATTGTGATGGTTTTATGTGTGTACGATTGAGAAAAAAGGGGGGAAGAAAATAGAAGTATTATATTACAAGGAATAAGAGAAGAAGAGGCGTTTGGAAACGAAGTGAAGAAGACCAAGCTATTCAATGCTGGAAATGATAGCTAAGATGTAGCATCATAGAAAAAAGGCTCATACGAAAAATTAGACAGAAAGTGGACGGACTAGAAGTCCATTTGAGGATACACCGTTTCACAGACTGGAGAGCTGTGTCGAACGATTTTGCCAGATTTCACTCCGAAGGGCCATGCAAGAGCAGGAGATATATGAAGAGACGACTTTTGCCAGTGAGTTGATATGTCGCCGCATATAGCAGCTATAAGCCTTAGATTGCTTCGTATTGCTTCTGGCGCGTCGGTGGGAGAGCCATAAGCTCTGAGCCAATGCGGGGCTCAGCATTACACACTACGACAAATAGGGGAAGGAACGGTGTCCACTCGAGCTTTCCCCAACTGTAGGTCCGGCGATTGTTAGTCATCATTGAATTTTATCACGTGAAAAATGCGCGACCCAAAAGATCGCCAGTCGCGTCGCCAGAGCAACAGTGGAGGCAAAAAGCGTGACCCGCAATAAACAGAGCGGATTAGAGATCAAATTAATATCGACAGACCAGAGGCTCCAGCATTCTTATTTGTGCCACTATCAAGAACCCTAATTGCATTCCGAGCATTGCAGCGTGAATTTCGTTGTTGAATTTTAGAATCGCGGAGCGGCACAAAGCATAATACCACGACAAAATAAAGATGCGATAAAAGAATAAACAGAAACACTCGACAGACGAAAGACAACAGCGAACGAAAAACAACCAACAAGACCATGGACCTCGACGCGAGCCGGTCAAGCTCGCCAACGCCGCTACAGGCCGTGCCGCCAGAGCGTGTCAACCAAAAGCTGGGCGGCGCAGGCGGCAGCGGCCACCACATGGGCTTCGACAGCAGCACGGCCTCAGTCACAGATAAGATCAGCCAGTTCAACACCCTCGCCATGCAGTCGAAGCAGCTGGAGCGCAAGACTGCCGATGCGGCACTGAAGCGGGCCATGCTGGGCCGAGAGGAAGCCGAGACTGAGATGCGGCGATTTCGCGAAGAGGTGCGGCAGCTGCGAAAACAGGTCGAAGAGGGCCGTGACCGCGAGCGGCGCGTCGGCGAACGGTTAGAGACGGTGATGGTGAGAAGCCCCAACTGATCTCAGAAGGATTCCGTGTTCATTTGTTCTGCCACAAGAAAATAATGAAAAAAAGCTTTTCTCTCGAGGCTAACGCTGGATTTTCTACGACCACCACAGGAGAACTACGGTCGCGCAAAAGAGACCCACGCACACACCCAGGCGCTATGGGAGAAAGAGATCCGGCGGGCGCGCAAAGAGACGTTCAAATCACAGAGTGCTATCGTCAAGCTGCAGGAGGAGCTCAAGGCTGCACGCGCGACCGCGAAGGCCGCTGAGAGCGCAGTCGAGCACGAGAAGGAGCGCAGCAAATCGCGCGAGCAGGAGGCGTTTCAGGCCCGCTACGAGCTGGTCAGCTGCCAGGAGGAGCTGGAGCAGACGCTACAGAAGGTCAAGATGCTTGAGCAAGAGCGAGATGCATTTAAGAGCCTGGCCAAATCCGAAGAGGACGTGGCGCGCATCGCATCTGAAGGCCGCCTTCCACTACCACCCCCCGATCCGCAAGAGGAGGGCGAAGAAGAGGACAAAGAGCTAGAGGAGAAGGATGCTGCTGCAGAAAGAACAGATGGAGAGAGCGACAAGGAGAGTCAAGAAGACGAGACGCTGCTGACCGTTCCCAAGTTGCGCAGCTCAAAGCGGAGGAGCATGAAGGCGCGCATTTCGTCCGTCTCGCTGCTCGACATCAAGTCATCTGCGGCCAGCGAGGCAGAGATCGACGAGCTCACGCGGCTGTGGCAGTGGGAGAAGCAGCGTGCCGACCGCGCTTCAGAGCTGGTCGAGTACCTGGAGGCCGAGTGCCACCTGCGCGCCTGCTCTTGCATGAAGAAGCGGCCACGGACGAGTCTGCTCATCGATACAGCTGCACGGAAGAGACCAGCTCTGGACATTGAAGACGGCAGTGATCGGATGATTCTTAGTGAGAAGGCCGGCATCACCTCTCCCGCAGCCAAAATCCGCGCCAGCATGCTACCAGCAGCGATGAAGATCCACCAAGAGAATCTAAACGCCAGCCAGAGTCCCGATGAGGAGGGGCACACAGACATGCAAGAAAATCCGGATCACGAACACTCACCCAAAGAAGCGCCAAGAATGAGCACGCTCTTTATTCCCGAAGAGGGCGTGTTCCGCACCGTCTCCCAGCAGATTGCAGAAGAGATGGAGGAGGCCGTAGCGGCTGCTGCGGCTGCTACAGTGGCCGCCATGCCGGCAGAGCCAGGCGAAGAAGCACCGGCTGACGAGGCAGGTGATGCTATGCAAGAAGCTGATGCACATGAGTCTACTCATGAGGAAGTGACAGATGTGGACACCACAATTGGCGATGTGACGGCTGATACAGCATATACGAGTGAGCCTGCAGAGCCTTCCGTGTATGCTCGTACGCCTTCCGTAGATCCACCTGCCTTTGCTGTTTTAGCGCAGCAGCGGACCTCGCTTTTGTCTCTCCTCGACGCTCCACACCGGCAAGAAGCGGAGGCCCCCATCAACTTTTATGTACCTACAACACCGGCGCCGGCACCAGCAGCTTCGCACGCATCCATAATGATGGTACGAGAATCCGATGCTTGTGTGGAAATCGATATGGACGAGAACACAGAGACAGCAGCACCTCGCGCTGCTGCGTCTATCCTCGTATCTAGTACGTCCGCACGAGACGATGTGGAAATGGAGGAGAATGCGCCAGCCCATGAGGAGGAAGACGAACAAGAGGACCAGTCTCGCGTGTCGAGCATAACACAAGTCTTTGCTGGAGGAAGCCAACAGCACAGCTACCAACCACCGGAGGACGACATGGTGCGCGATGATATTCACGACGACGACACAGTAGCGATGCCCCCGCTACCCGTGGCGCGCTATGAGGAGACACCAGCCCCAGCTGTGAAGACGGTTGAAAATCAGTATCCACGACCGCACACTGTGACCGGCGCGTACGCCACCAAGACAACCACTACAAAGGTGCCTCTGCGCCAAGAGAACACCGACCCCAGCTTGGCCCAGCGCATCATGGCGGCGCAGCGGACGCCTACTCACAAGACACTGTCGTCCTCCATCTACAGCGACGGCAGCAGCAACGGCGAAGGCCCCAGCTTCGACGTCAACAACCCTGCCCTGACGCCGACCATGACGCGCGAACAGTGCCTAGCCCAGATTAGAGAGCGGCGCGGGCGTGCCCGCAGCGCCGCCAGCGGCAACACAGGAAACCGGGGCGGCTCGTCCTCTTCGTCCTCATCATCTGGTGCCCCTGCCAATGCACCTCGGAGACCGGTGACCCCCGGCAAGGAACGGCGAGAAGTGAGTGCGCCTGTGGGACGTGCGGCCACAGGGCGGCGTGTACGGTCATGAGGGGGGGATGAGGGAGGATAAGAGGATGAGGGAGTGCGTTTCGGCTGAAGATTGGTTACGCTGTTTACGTCTGGTCTTACGTCGGTTGGTCTTGCTGTGAATGAAGAGATAGGTGATGGGTCACGTCTTTCTACGAGGTCTTGCGTTTTGCTAAGCGCTGCATTGCTTGGCGTTTTCTTTATCTCCTTTTTGAGGGGGAACGAATGTTACGGTTCTTGTTTAAAATTGCTTTCTTGTTGTTGTTCCCTCAATATTAATTAATTCTGCTTGCTCGATAAAATTATACTCTGTTTCTGCTTGCTACAACATTGGCTCTGAGACAATGATTCTCCCTCACTTTAAAATGGATCTTTGCTAGTCTAAACCTCAGTCAACTGACGCAGTCAGCTTCATGTGTCTCTCGGTGCCAATTGTCTCCAGTTTGATCTTGAATCGAACTTGAGTGTGCTCGTTGTCTCTCTGTTTGCCCTGCCGTTGTGTTGTCTATTCGTTCGCTTCCCCTGCTGTTTGCTTCATCTCACAGAGCTTGCTCGTTTGCTCACTTAACAGTTTTCTTTCTGTTTGTTGGTTCACTCTCGTTTACTTCTACCCTACTACTCTTTGATCTTTTTACCTGTCTCTTTCCCCACCTTTTGTATATATATCCGTACACCTCTCCTCCTCACCTCTCTTCCTTAACTTCTTCTTCCACCATTTTCTTATCTGCTCCGGCCACTTCAAGAGTGAGAAGGAGCATATCTTGCCGACTGTGTTTCTTATGGAGTCTATGTCCAGAAGCAAGTAGGCCCTTTCAGCGGAGGCCGCCAAAGGCAGCCGTTTCCGACGCTCGGCCTGCATTTGTCTTCAAATCTTTCCAAGCAGACTTTCAGCACATCCAAATGACGCGCACAAAGAGTGATAGACTTTGGCTTAGAGACGATAGTATTCTCCTATTGCTCTTGTCTCAATATTTGCAAAGAATTGCTTCTTATCTGGCCTGGAGATGATGTTTGGTTTGAAGATGTGAGTTTTGTTTTGCTTAGGTTCTAATCATTTTCCTTCATTGACTAATGGATGCATAGGGGATTCGGCTTAGATTTTGACAGAACCACCGGCATTCTAGGACAATTGAGCACAGCTAGCCCAAAGCGCACAATTTGGAAGAAAGTCTTTGTCCATGCACGTGGTATATTTTCTGATTCTTCACGCATGTGAATTCCCAGTCGGCTAGGCAGTCGTCCGGGCAATGGTATAATTGTGCCATTATTAAACGACACCGGATCAACGTGCCAAGGCATTCTTTGGCGGTTGGTCTCCAGCTAGCCTGTCGTAAGCTCCTCCATGATTATCGCCATCTAATTACGCAACACGTCCGCCGATACCACTTGCAGTCTGGGGATTCGGGAGGAGGCGCTGCTTTGGCTCAGTACGCTGGCCTGGTGGCAATCGTGCGTGCTCAAGCTGGTCAGGCGGCGGCTGCCGCTGGGCAGCCCTTGGCGGCAAGTCAATTATCTGTCGCCTCTCCATTGTGGCTCCGCTGATTCTCTCTCAGCCTCGTCTCCTCCGCCTACGGGCTGGTGACGAACTGTACGATTTTAAGGACTCACGTACCTACGTGCGGTAGTTTCGCGGAACGTGAAATCGGGAATGCAAGTGACGTCTCGGAATGCTATATCTTTAAAATAGATATGCAAACTATTGATAGGGTTGGATCCTATGACTCCTTGATGCACAGAATGGGGTTGACTGGTTTCTCCAGAGCTGGATCAGATACGACTATGAGAGTTTACGATGCGTCATTTGAGAAGACCCTCGCGTCTTCAATCGAAGCTCGCAATCAAACGCGTGATCCGAGCCGAAAGAAATCCGATACTGGTTGTGGTGCTATATACCTACAGTCCTCCATCTGATTCACTTCATACTCTGACAGCTTGCCCTTCTTTAAATCCCTTTCCGAGCAACAGCCAGAGCAATGCCGGCGAGGGCGGTAGCGGCGTAGTGCTACCTAAGCGAATGGTGGTCTTTTGTGCACGACCGCTTACAGCGTACCTCCTCCACCAGCTCCTGTCCCTCGAGTTCTAGAACACTGGCCTGAGCGTCGACATAGTCAGCTCAAAAATGCGTCCTTCGTTCCGGCCGGTACATTACAGCTCGTTTACGCCGCTGTGGACTACCCCCAAGTGGGACGCCGAGGTAGACCGCAAAGGTGGTCCCGCCGTGCCAGTGGCGACCACTAGCGTTTCTGGTACCGCAGTCGAGCTGATGCGGGCCAGTTACGCCGCGGTTTTTGAACCATCCAGCGCGGCCAGTCAAGAGACCCAGGCATTCGGTCGAGTGGACCGCTCCGGACAGCCACTGGAGCCGCATCTGACGAAGACCATTTACCCCGACAATGTCGTGGAGCGTATCATCATCGATCGCCACGTCTCGCGGCAGACGTCGGCAAATGACGAGGCCAGCCAGGACTTGCACTTGGCCGCCGACGCTGTCCCAGCCGCTGTCTCCGTCACCGCCGCCCACAGCGCCCCATGGTGACCATGCTAACAGAGGCAGACAATGTCGTCGATATGTCAGACATGCACGGCCATGACGAAAATAATAAGGGTATCCTCGAAGAGGGCGAGGAGGAAGCAGAAGAGGACGGGCAAGACGAAGAGAATAAGTAGGGCGAGATTGAGATAATGCAACAGCTTTGTGGTTATTCTAGGAATATGAAAGGGGACGATGCCGCCAGCTCCAGATGGCGACGAAATTATGCGTCTTCTAGATGCTCTAAAGGAGGTGTCGGGCCTTCTGCCTTCTCATGAGAGCAGGAGAGCATCGGCACTTTGAAGCAGAAAAAGAGAGGCTCCGCCTCTATTTATTCATACAACCACGGATAGAACAAGTCTATTCTCAAGTTGATTGGAGAAGTTTTGGTGATGAAACTACGAAGAAGATGTCTGGCAGAGACCCGACGCCACCTCAATTACAAGACAGGTACGGCCTTGGAGCTGATGTAGGTGGATGGTGATGACGGCCACAACAACGGCGATGATGGAGACGCTGCAGGTAATGACCTGGCTCCGACCCCCACCCGAGCCTATTACGATGCTACACCCTACATACCCTGCTTTCGTTCTGCGATTAATCAAGCTGTCGCATCGGAGGGCTTCCGGGTCCGATATGAGTGCGTCTACAATGGAGTCACACGCTGCAATGCTTTCGCCAACCCCAAGAAGAAGGCTTCCTGCATTTCTGTGACCTACAATTACCAGTGGCACGACAGCCATGAGTCTGGACACAGTCAGATTGATTGTTCTCAACCTAGAGCGTGTAGATCTTGTGGTCGGCCGGGGAGTGAAAAGTGTTAGTGTCTGAATGTGAAGAGCGACTGATGGTTTGACTTGCAAAATGAGGTGTTAGAGTTCTTAAATGAGCGACACACCCCGAATGATGATGATGATGATTAGAAAGGTCACATAGCTACCAATTAGGGAGGCTCCTTTGACCAGAGAGGTCAAATTTGTTCTCACTGGTCTGATAAGTACAACTGATCAGATGGTTCAAGTCTTTCTGATCATTGTTTTAAGAGCTCTGGTTGTTTTGGTGATTAGGTTGAGTCGAGGAGTCTGCACGCCTCGTTCTCGCCATCTAGGAGTAGGCTGTCCTAAGTACTCACATCCGGCTCATGTGGGTTTAGAGAGCTTCATCCATCTTTACATCAGCATATTTCGGCACAAGGCATCGATGAAGATATGTTTTCTCTTCAGAGTTCCGTTATGTGGATGTTAAGCATGTTTTAACTCGTGCCAGGAATTTTGACGATTCAGCTCTAGAGTATCTTTCGTTGGACGAGTCGTCTTGCTATGCGCGACAGAAATTCGCCAGGGGCTGATATCCTCTTCCAGCTCCCAGGCTTGAAATTTCCGCATAGTCTTGCAGCCCGTGGGGCTCTATAGGAACAGAGTATGAAGAAGAGCACCACTTGGAAGCTTCAGATGGAGAGGACCATTTCCGCCGCACACTACGCTGACCAAGAGGCAGCTTATCCTCTGCTAAATATGGGACGAATCTTACGGTTTCCTGTAAGGGGTTGATGCCCCAGAGATGCATCATGGCCCGGTTTTCATTTGGGACCTCAATGAGCTCCAGCAGATTCCGTGACCGGAATTGTTTCCCACGATTGTGAATTGTCGTGTGTTTGTAAATGTTCATGCATTGCATTTTCCCATTCTTGTGTGCCAACCAACTTCTTCTGGCCTCTGCCGCTGCCCGAGATGTGGACGGCATGACATCTTGGTGCAGCTGGCCTTGTGCACATGTGGTGTTAAAAATTTGTTTGGTCAAGTACGGGGCTGCGACATGCTGACGGCGAAATTGCGGCTGCGTGGGAAACGCGGTGATGAAGGCATGCTGCCAGTACTCGACGGAACGGTTTCTGATTAAGGCCGAGTCGATGGCAGGAAAGGAAAAAGAATGGAATGCAATCGGGAAAGGAGAAGAAAGCGGCAGAAGAATAGCGGAAAGGAAAAATGTTTCGGTGATGGTAGGGAGGGAAAGATTCGAATGATCGGAAGAAATATTTTGAAGCTGAGAAGGAGTTTGGTACTAAGACCAAGGCATGTCAAGTTGATGTTGTATGTTTGGAAGAGCAGAGCAAGGGTGATGACTTGTAAAAGGGAAAATATCTTTGAAAACAGTTTCGTCCATGATGCGGCGTTGCTGCCAGCTGCCGGTCTATTGCAGCGGGCCACCAAACAGACCATGCAAAGTTCTCAGATACCTTCTCTGCGTTGCAACTTGCAAATGAAGCAGCAGTTGCATAGCCAAATCTGCCTTGATTTAAGGAACAGGTACATGTTACCAATTCATTCTTCTTCAGCCCATTTCACAGTATTCAAGACCGAGAGGTAGTATGAAATATTTAGGCTAGTGTTGCATTTCACCCTTGGGGTTTTATTGTTTCTCTAGAAGACATGTACAATTCAATTCGAAGAACACAATGGTCTCTCAGCAATGGAAAGCATCCCCTCGGAAAGATATATTTTGAAGCACTTGGACAAAGACCGTTAAGAGGAACAGATACAGAAAAGTACACCATGAAATACACATATTAGATAAAAATAAACGCTTGAAAAATACTGCTATGCCCACTTTCCTGAAAGACTACCCGCCGCTCCCTTTTGTTATTTCCTGCCCTTCCATGCAGCCCAGACCCCTTCACCCGCCCAGAAACCCCCGCTGCCGGTTCCGCGCCAGCTCCGAGGTCATGGCATCCAGCTGCACGCCGACGAGGACGCACTCGACGGCGCTCTTGCCGTTGCGGACGCCCTGGATGCGCAGGCGCCACTGGCCCGTCTTGACGATCCACTCGGTGGTGGGCGGGGCGCCCGTTCCGCCGCCGCTGCCGCCCGCGGCGCTGGCCCGCAGCGCGGTGTAGTCGATGCGGCGGCGCTTACGCGACGGAGGCGCGCCGGCGCCGCCAGCGCCGCTGCCAAAGGGCGAGGAGCCTAGCGGCGGCGGGGTAGTGCCGATGGGGGTGGTAGTGGCGCTGCTGACGCTAGCGCCGTCGTCGTCAGCGCCGGCGGCACCGGAGGCGGTGGCGGCGGTCTCGGGCAGCACAAAGGGGCGGCCGTCGAGGGTGATGGCGGTCTCGGGCTCGAGGACGACGCGGACGAGGTCGTCGCTGAGCGGGGTGTTGCCTGGGGTTGGGGGCTGGCTGCTGGCGCCGCCCTTGGCCATGAGTAGGCCGAGGGGCTGGGTGGTGGGGGGCAGGTTGAGCTTGGTGGCGACGACCTCGAAGAGGCGGGCGACGCGGATCTTGGTGTCGCGGAAGAACTCGGCGCGGATGCCGGTGTTAGCGTTAGCGGCACCAGCACCGCTACTTGGGCCCCCCGGCGGCGGCGGGGGAAAAAAGTGCAGCTTGGTGTTCTCGCCGCCGATCTCGAGCACCAGCTCGGCGGGCCGGTCATCGACAAAGGGCCGGGCGTAGTTGACCCAGCCGGCCAGCGGGTCGCCCATGGCGGGCTCGGCCAGCACGGAGATGCCCGACTTGAGAATGTCCTCGATGCGCAGGGCCATCTCGAGGCGCTGGCGCGCCTGGTTGAAGGACAGCGAGTGGGCGATCAGCTTCTGCTCCAGGCCCTTGAAGTTGAAGTAGCGGCAGTCGCGCAGCAGTGTCTGGCGGTGCACCTCGTCGCGGATGTTCACGGGATAGCCGCGCAGCAGGTGCAGCAGCTCCTCAAACGTCTCGGCGGAGCGGCCCGGCACCGAGGGCGGCATGATGGACGGCGGGCGCAGCAGGCCCTCGCGGTCCAGGCCCGGAAACAGGTCATCCTTGTTGCTAAAGAAGATAGCAAAGCCTAGGGAGAAGTAGTTGGGCGAGTTGCCCGGGTCCTGGAACATGTCACGCGGGATCTGGAACTCGCGGTGGCCGATGGACATGAAGATGGACTCCTCGTACAGCTGCGAGACGAGCTTGGGCAGCGAGTAGAACTGGGCGTCGGCAAACAGGCGCACAAAGTGCGTGCCGTCGCGCGGCTGCACGTGGTAGCCCTGCAGGTGCAGCGAGATGTCGTGGAAGGTGGCGGGGTCGCGGTCGATGTAGAGGGTGCGTAGGACGGCGGGGTCCTCACCGTTGCTCTCGGCCGTCCGCAGCTGGCACTGGAAGTACTGGGAGAAGTAGGAGGGGGCGTCGGACGACAGCGAGGCGCCCGAGAGCTTGAACAGCTCGCAGCCGATCTGGATGGGGAACACGCGCTCGTGCGGCAGGATGGAGGGGATCTTGTTGTGGCGGGACGTCGCTGACAGCGACCGCTCGCGGTTCGGCGTGGAGGACTCGGTGCCGTTTGGGTTGCTGGCCGCCGCCACTGTTGCTTTTGTGAGCTGCGAGCCGACGAGAGGTACGAAGGGGATTTGCTGGGCTGATTGGTGCGATGGTAGCGGCGTTGGAGTGGCCGACTGGGACGAGGTGATAACCATGGGCTGCGGTGTCTGGCTCCCGCTTGTGGAGCGGGCACGTTCGGACGTCGACATGGTGTCAGGATAAGAGAAGAGATGGAAGTGACAGAAGAGGGGGAAGAAGAGATATTAGAGCTAAAGAGAAAGAGGGAAAGAAAGAGTCAAAGATTCTGAAGCTCTTGCTCATGCGAAGCTCATGCGACTGGTCATGGAGATCCGAGGCAGGTGGGATGGATCATGACAAATGAAGCCAGTCTATGATGCCATTGAAGACAGCCAGACACAGCTTGACGAGAGCTGCTAGACGAGTTTCTTACTAGCCGTGGTAGAGTAGAGGAGTAGGTATCAAGCGATCCGAGACAGAAAAAAAAATAAGAAACGAAGAGCTACTTCGAAGCCGAAAAGTGGCTGACGAGGCTGTTAGAGGGCCGCAGAGAGATTGAGGGCGTATCCCGTGATGATGTAGAATTGAGCGCAAGCTTACCACGGAGCTGAGGACGTAAGGGAAAAGCCAATCATCCAAGAATGCCGTTTTATTTTTTCCCTTTAATTTTTTTTATCAATTCTGGTGCTGTCTCGGTATCGAATAAAGTTTGTGTGGCTGATAACGAGAGAGAGAAGTCCAAAAATTTGGGCGATGAGACTGGCGCATTGAAGATGGTGATGAATGGAGAAATGAGGCACTGTAAAATACGACTAATAATTGGGTAAGCGCATAGTAAACCGCCGACGATCTCCCCGGCTTGGTCTAGTCCAGAAATAGACTAGCGTTGTTGCATTACTGATTGGCAGTTTTAAGAGTATTACTGATTCGGGGCTGATTAGTCAGACAACCTTCTACCCGGATATTGCATACAATATTAATGTTTTTCCGCTGTAGTTAGCCTTCTTCGCTTCTTATCTTCTCTTCCGCTGCCGTTGGATGATCAACAATGTCAAACAAGTTGCAGATCATAAGACGTGCTCAGCGACTGAGGAGGTTCATGAAATATCACCACTCCCACTAAAAGCAATACTACAACCAGTTTGCCTGCTTGCCCTGTAGTCAGCATCGTCTCAGCCGAATCCAGCTATTTTACTGGCGCTGCTCCGAAGATATCAGCTCGAAGTGAGACAAGAAAAAAGTTTGGTCTCATTCCCAAGACACCCAACCGTAAACTATTGGAAAAATGGACACCGGAGCATATGGTGAGGCATTTCGGCTTGCGCCGTCTTAAGCTACTTTCAAACTTTCGATATTGCACTGCGATGTGTCAAGGACGAGCTACGTAAAACTGGCGCATCAAGTGATGCGTGCTTAAAGTTCTCGAGTACCTTGAGGGCCGCATGAAGCGGTTCTAAGAAGATATCTAGAACATTATCAAATGGTCTAGTATATAGTGTTTCAAAGGAGGGTGAGTTCATAGTGGTTATCTTTCTTCAAGAAGATTTATAAATTCATAGTTTGCGAGGTGATATGTAGTATGGTAATTTTTACTCTCAGTGGCGTCTACATTATTTGTCTTTGGGATAGACCAATGGTGGTCTAACATAGTACAACGTCCACTGGTTCGATTTATGTAACAGGTTATATATGTCTACTAACATACACATTTCGACATACATCCAACCAACGTCGTACTAGAAACATACTTGTTAATATTAAATAAAGACTAGACAGAAAATAGTTTATTTGACTTACATCAGTGTAACCCTCTAACGGAGGGAATTCGTCTTGTGGTGCGTCGTCTTCCTCGTCTTCCTCGTCTTCCGGTATATTTTGTCGAGGAATATCGCCCAAGCCGAGCCACGCCGACTTTTCGATCCGATCTTCTATGGAGTGAAAGGTCCGTTCCCAGGGGGCGGCGACGAGCGCGATAGGAAGCAGAGGTTCACTTGGATGTGGTCCAAGTTCGTCCTCGACCTTTTCGTACGCTTGTAAATAGTCAAGACACGTTTTATCGACACATAGGCAAAAGTTGAACATCGGAAGATCGTTGCAGTATGCTGCTTGCGTGGGGGACGTATGATTTGCTATGTCTTGTAAATAATCTCTGCGCCAAACGAGAAAATGTTGGCGGACTTGATCTTTTGTTCCGTTGGCCAGCTCAGGATTGTCGACCACGATCCACTGGAGGAACGGATCCAAAAGCTCTGCGTACCGCCCGCCAAGCTGGCGCTCTGTATCGCGAGTTTGTTGCTCGATTTTGTTGACAAAACGCGCCCATGCTGCGTCGTCGTCATAAGTACACCGAAATATAACAAACCCCCAACGTCGGACGCCGGAGCCGACTATGCCGCGGATGGTAAGGCCGTTAAATTCGTCATTCGTTTCGGCTTCTTCTTCGGTCCATAATGGAAAATCTGAGATATCCATTTCTAAGGTCGTAATAGTGTAATGAAGAAAGTGGCTGTAAGAACAATGACAGATGTTTTCGTGTTATTGGTTTTACACAAGTCAGCCTTAAATGGTTTTGATTATTGATATTTGGGTTTTTAAGATTAATTAATGAATTTTTTTTGATTGCTGATATTATATACAATATTACATATAACAAGTGCATATCCTTCTCCATCCCTTGTGCTTTCTATGTCTTCCCCATCTTCGTCAAGCGACAGAGAGAAACAAGAAGTGCCTGCAGATGCACTGGAACATCTAATGGAGCGCATTCCAAAGCTCAAGACGACACTCCTGCACCCTGGGCAATGGAAGGCGTGGGACATGCAGCTGCATGCCAGCTTGTGCACCCTGGGCATCAGGAGCGTAGAGGCGATTTCTGGTTTTGACGTCGGAACCAGGGTAGTGGTTCTATTTCTGATTACTTCCACAATCTCCGAACGGCTGGCAGAAAGAGTGGTTGAAATGGACGATCTGTATGAGACAAACAAGAGTCTCGAAGAATTCTCCTCCCGGGATGTTGAGCGCGTGTCAAATGTCTCTGAGAGATCACATAAGAGTACGGGGAGCTAGCCAAGCAGTTTTTCGCCTGGTACAACGGAGCAGTGTATACCATACGACAAAATGTTGGAGAACTATCATCTCACATACAAATTGAACATCTTCTGACTCTTGTGAAAGAGTGGTATCCTGTTGTTCATGTAGAGCTTCCAACGCTTTTTAATACTTGGGTCGGCGAAGAAGTTAGCCAGGTCCTCCATGAAATAGGACGCCACACCCCTGATCGCTGCAACGGCAAATGAATTGCTTACAATCTTTATCTGGGTTTTTGGGATGAGATGGAATAAGATTAAACGTGGAATAGTAGACTGCGAGTTTAATTTACGAGCACTGCGACGGAAAAGCTGTTTGCTTCGTGAGAATTGGTCTACTTAGGAAGACTGTTTAATGGCAGCAAGAAGGAAACAATGAAAGAGATAGAAAGAAATGCACTGTGCAGAATTGATAGACCAAAAATTGCCTCGAGGAAATGGAAGAAACAAGAAGAACAAAAAGAATCACAAATGAAACCCATCCTGATGCTCCGTTGCTAAGAGTAGAAAAGCCATTGTTGAACCATTGAATCCGAACCCGTCCTGCCAGTAGACCGAACCAAAATGCAGAGAGGCGACAAAAAAAAAAAACATGCTTCTTCGCCCGAAAACAGTAGAGGTATCTCAAAAAAATGTCTCCTCGTCTTGGTCAGCCCCCAATTTCCACCGCCGCGTTTCGCTCACGCTTCTTCCTCTTTTGCGTTGTGCTCTTCTTCCTTGGCGGTCGCGTCTGCGGCGCCGCCCATCGCAGCCAGAGTGCGCGCCATGATCGTCGCCGATTTTGCCGCAGCCGCCGATGAGAGTTCTTCCGCCGCGGCCGCCGCGTCCTCCGCGGCGGTCCCGCGCGGGCTAGCGAGCGGGCTGGCCAGCGGGCTCGTGAGGCTGCCGCCGATGCTGCCGTTGATGCTCTCGGACCGCCCGTGGCCTAGCAGGCCGCTGCGGCCGCTGCGGCCGCTGCGCACGCTGGCGCCGTCGCCGGCCGCCGCGGTGGCGCTGCCGCTGCCGCCGAGGCTCTGGCGCGCGTAGAAGCTGTTGCGCTCGCCGCCTAGGATGCCCGTGGCGCTGTAGATGCTGGAGCGCTCGGCGGTGCCGCTGGCGTTGGCGGCAGCGACGGCAGCAGCAGCGGCGACGAGGCCGCCGGCGCTGGCCACGCTCATGCGGCTGCTGGTCGTATGCAGGGGCACGCCAGGGGTGGTGGGCACGCTGCCGCTGGACGGCAGGTTGGCGCCGTTGCTCCCGCCGCCCGGCATGGCGCCGGCGGAGCTGCCGGCGCCCCATTCCATGTTGGCCGACAGCACCGACAGCGGCAGGCTCTCGCGGCTGCCGCCAAACAGCGACGAGGGCGCCAGGGCGCGCACGGAGGCGTCGGTGTCGAGGGAGCGGCGGCGGCGGCGCTTGCTGGACGAGGCCAGCGTCAGGATGGACGCGTTGTCCGTCAGCAGGTTGTTGGCTGTGGCCGTCGAGTACGTCGTGGGGTGGCCGCCGGGGCCCGACGCCGGCATGGTCAGGTGCTGCGGGATGGCCGACGCCGGCGTGCTGGGGAACGGCTGGTGGAAGTGGATCGTCTGCGTGCCGTTGCTCTGCTGCGACGCCTGGTGGTGGTGGCCGTGGCCGTGGCCGTGGCCGTGGTGCCCGTTGCTGAGGCTGCTTGCCTGCGGGTTGAAGCCCGCAATGTGGCTAAACGTGATGCCCACGCCGCTGGTGCCGCCAATACTCGCTGCCCCGCCGCCGCCGCCGCCGATGCTCGCTGCGCCCCCTCCTCCCGCCACCCCCATTAGCCCGCCCGGCGCCAGCGACTGGATCGTCGTCAGCGTCGTCGTCAGCGACCGCACCGACGGCGCCGGCGACGAGAACGTGCTGTCGCCGCCGCGCCGCGACCCCGGCCCGCCGTTGAGCGTGCGGCTCGTCGTGCCTGTCATGGTCGACGCCGCCCCGTTGGACGGCGCCAGCATCGACTGCGGCGCGTCGTGGTCCGTCGATACCGTCGGCGCCATCGACCGCGTGCCCGCCGTCGCCGGCGCCCGCCCGCCGTCGCTGTCGCCCGACGCTAGCGAGCTGCTGCTGTTGCGCCGCCGGCTGCTGCGCCGCCCTAGTGACAGCGAGCTCGATGTCAGCACGCTCTGCGACACAAACGACGGCTGGCTGTGGTTGCGCCCCGAGTTGTGGTGGTGGTGCGCGTGCCGCCCCTGGTGGTGGCTGCTGCTGTGCGGGTAGTAGCTGCTGCCACCGTCTATCGCTTCGTCGTAGCTGTCGTTGAACCGGTTCGGGTTGTTGATCACGCCGATGCGCCCTGACAGTGGGTACGGGTTGTTGTTCTTGGACGCGCGCTTCTTGGTCATCTGCGCCAGGTGCCGCTTGGGGTGGCCGTCGCCCGAAGCCCCGCCCTTGAAGTGCGTGAGCTTCTTGACCCACGTCGTGAACGGCCGCCGACGAGCCGCCCGGCCGGGGTCTGGCAAGCGATGGTGGTTAGCATGGAAAAGAATGTACAGAGTGGCGATATCGCGTGGTAGACGGGTGCTTTCTACCTGGTGTGGTTTCTGTCATAGCCATCCGCCCCTATCAAGCCTCCGATTTGGAAAGATAAATAGCGTTAAAGGGTATTGTGGACAAAGTAAGAGAAAATGGCAAGGGAGCCGCAGCTATCGCGGGAGATGATGTGGAAAAGAGAAGAGGATGCAGTGAGATCTTCGGAATCGTTCGAGAAGGCGGGCAACTGGCGTAGCGGGTCTATGGAGTGGTATTTACCACGGTCGTCGTCTATTACCAGTGCGAGGTGAGCTATCTGTATCAGCGCGTACGTGTGCGGTTTTGTGGCTGCGTTTCGCCTAAGCGGACAGAGAAAGGTAACTGGAATGTCGATCGAACACAGGGTCTCGCCGGATTGCGTGCATAAGATAGGGAGAGGGGGAGGAGAGAGACAGAAGACAACAAGGAATCCAGTAGACAATAAAAAGTAGACTTGGGGTTGGTTCAGCCTAAAATGGGTCACAAATAGAAAAAAAGAAAAGCTGTGGGGGAATATATTAAACGAATGAATGATCGTGTTTTCGCCATATGGAGAGGCCGTTGACTGACGACTCTCGAGCCGATAGACGTCAACTTGGCAGAAGGCTGTGGGAGGCCGTGGAGTGGTTAGTCATCATGGAGTCTGCACGTGACATTTTATTTCATTTATTTACATTCAACGGTTTTCGTTACAAATGCTCTCCTGACCTCTCCACGTAATACATACGCTTAGGATCTCATAGGCAGACAGTCTGTATTCCTGTCTGCACCTTCGTCTGCATTCTCAGCCGAGACCTGGACCATACTACGTCCTGATTTCTGACTCAAAATGTGAATCGCGCAGCATGCCCATCCGACGACTGCCAGGGGACGCCGTTGTGCAGATCAAGTCGTCCATCACCATTTCATCACTCAACACCGCTGTCTTGGGTCTTTTGCGGAACTCTCTCGATGCACGAGCAACTCGCGTGACCATTACGGTCGACTACACGCGCGGTGGCTGTGTGGTAGAAGACGATGGCCTAGGCATTGCACAGAATGAGTTCCTGCCTGAAGGAGGCCTTGGAAAGCTTCACTGTAAGACCATATGTCTCATAGCACAAGCTGCGCGCACTGGTTTCTTTTGCTGATTACAATAGACTCGTCCAAATACCCACGTGTAGCCGGCGTTCATGGCTGGCGGGGTACGTTTTTGGCGTCTGTCTCCGCGCTGTCGCTGCTCACAGTAGTCTCCCGCTGCCAGGATCGAAGCGACCAGCATGCGCTTACCATCCACAACGCCCATGTTCTGCGGCGGTACACGCCCGCTCTTCCCGAGCAGTGCATAGAGGCAGCATTCCCCCACGGGACGCGCGTCACGGTGCGTGACCTGTTTGGTTGCATGCCAGTGCGGGCCCGCTTGCGGCCCACGTCTGATTCATCACCGGCTGCGAGCCGGGACTGGGATGAACTGGTACGGTCAGTCACGGCACTTCTTCTCGCGTGGCCCAACGATGTGGTCATCACCGTCCATGACGAGAAGAATAGTGCACGGCGCTGCACTCTGCGCTGGGAGGGGAGTAACGGCACTCCCAGCAACAGCGTGCTGCGCACGGCACAGCTCTTTGCCCAGGCGGGTTTCTGTGAATCGGCCGACACCAAACCGTGGGTACATGTGGGTGCCTCGGTTCCCGGAGTTTCTGTGAGCGGCTACGTCTGTCTGACGCCGTCGGCTTCGAAGCGTGCCCAGCTGATTCACATTGGTGTTGAGCCTCTCGTTGAGGAGCACCACGCGGATATGCTTTACGACGAGATCAATCGGCTCTTCGTCGACTCTGATTTTGGAGCAGACGATGTAGATGGCGCCGCCGAGTCTCGGAAGAGAGGGCCACTCGATGCATATGTTCGACGACAGAAGGTGCGGAAAGCCGTCGACCAGTGGCCGATGTACAGTATTGGTATTCATCTAGATATGCCGACAAGTGTGGACATCCACGATGCCTTGGATGATCGGAGACAGCACCTAGCTGTAATTATGGGCCTTGTTCGAACAATGTTTGTCGAATTCTTGAAGAAGCACGGATTCTATACAGAACCCGCAACGCCATACGAATCTCTCAAGCGAGCTACCACAGACGATGCCTCCGAAGACAGCCGGAACGAATGCCAGGAGCTCTTCCCCATTGCAAGCAGCTCATCAGGAACTTCACCCACAAAGAAGCAAAAGACAAAATTGGTGGAGCGACCGCGCAGTGCTGCTAACAAACCAGCTTCCCAAAAATTGCCGGACCAGGCCACCCGGAATCTTCCATTTTCGGCCTGGGCACGGACAAAGAGTACTCGACCAGCAAGCCCAGTGACGAAGTCAATCAGCCCAGAGGCAGAAGAAGTGAACGGGCCGTTGTCGGAGCTTGGAACTGAAGAAACAAGCCGGTATTTCTCCAGCAAAAACCTGGACAGTAAAGGTGACGCCGGAGACTGCATCACGGAACACCGAACTACCAGCATGGAGGAATGGGATGAAAACTTGTTCTCCAGCGGAGAGATGCGCATTTCACGGGCCAGCTTGGAAGTCGCCAAGGTGATTGGCCAGGTTGACCAAAAGTTCATTCTTTTGAGGGCGCCGGTGTTCAACAGCGTGGACTCTGAATCGAATGAAAAATCAGAATCGGATGCTATCCTTATTCTTGTGGACCAGCACGCGGCAGACGAGCGCTGTCTTGTCGAGGCAGCACTTCGGGATTATTTCACGACTGAAGTAGGATCTGTGCCAACAGAGAGGCGAGCTGTGGCGAAAACAATTGTCTTGGAGAATCCACTACAGTTTGATTTGGATGCTACTGAACGTCCACTGCTGATTCGGTGTCGTGAATACTTCCAGCACTGGGGCATATCGTATGATGTGCTACCTGATCCAGCCCTAGCTACTCCAGACAGCTCTGGACAGAGGGTGCTATTGCGTGTACTGTCGCTTCCAGCTGCAATTGCAGAACGATGCCGACAGAAACCGAAACTCGTTGCCGACTTAATACGAACGGAGATATGGGAACGCAAAGCATCGGAAGCAGTGCCTCCGCCCGATGGAGAGCGGGTGGACAAAGACAGATCATGGGTTTCTCGATTTCACGGATGTCCTCGTGGCATTATAGATTTGCTCAACTCAAAAGCCTGCCGTAGTAAGTCTGAATCGCTCTTTGTTTCTTTGATTCTAGCTATTCATTAACAACTTTCAAGGTGCTATCAAATTCAACGACCCGTTATCCCACGACGAGTGTATTGATTTGCTCCAGAGGCTGCTATGTTGTTCATTTCCATTCCAATGCGCGCACGGGAGACCATCCATGGTCCCGTTGCTGCATCTTGCTAGGAGCCAGTTTTCAGAGGACTCGCCTGCTTGGGACTAACAATGTTCAAATTCGTACATGACCAGTTCTTTCACCAATTTTTTTCATAGAAACATATGAAACCGTTATGCACATTATTCATTTATGCCTATTATTTAAGCTAGTAATGATCTTCGATAGCCAGTGTGCCTGTCTTCGTGATGAGGAATTCGTTAATGGCTACGTCTTTGCCACTCTCTTTCCCATAGCCGCTCTCCTTCATACCACCAAAGGGAGCTTCCGCTGCAGAGCTGTTACCAGCATTCTAGATAAAATGTTAGCACTGCAGGCCTGTAATGGTTCCGTCTGGGTTGAGAGGGTTAGCAACGTAGGTAGGAAGATGCTTACCAATCCAATCATGCCGGCTTCGAGATTTTCAAACATCCGCCATAACCGATCAATGTTCTTAGTGAAAACGTAGCTAGCCAGGCCCATGCTCGTATCGTTGGCTCTCTTCACAACCTCTTCTTCGGTGTCAAATGTGAGTATGCCCAAGATGGGGCTGAAAACTTCCTCTTGATTCATAGTCATATTGTCTGTCAACCCGGACAGGACGGTAGGCGACATGAAGTACCCATCTCCCCCCTCCCGTTTTCCTGTTCCGAGCACCACCTTGGCACCCTTTGCGACAGCGTCTTTGTACAGTTCTTCCGCCTTGTCTAAACCCCTGGGCGTGGTCACAGGGCCGAGGGTCGAGCCCTCGACCATTCCGTGGGCCATCTTGAGCTGTGCAGTCTTCTCTGTGAGAGCCTTGACGAAGGCGTCGTAGATGCCCCGCTGCACGTACACCCGGTTGGCGGAGACGCACGCCTGGCCCGCGTGGCGCCACTTGAGCGCCATCAGCTGGCCGAGCGCCTGGTCTAGGCTGGCGTCGTCGAAGATGATGAAGGGACAGTTGCCGCCGAGCTCGAGCGTCATCTTCTTGAGCCCGCGCGCGCACAAGCCGGCGATGATCTTGCCGACCCGCGTGCTGCCCGTGAAGCTGACCTTCTTGGTCAGCGGGTGCAGGCACAGCGCCTCCGCTACGGCCGGCGTGTTCTCGAGGCTAGTGCTCAGCACGTTGAGAACACCCGGCGGGAAGCCGGCCTGCGCAGCCAGGTGCGCGAGGCAAAAGGCCGTCACCGGCGTCTCGGGCGACGTCTTGACCACCATGGTGCAGCCGGCGGCCAGCGCCGCGCTGGCCTTGCGCAGGACCAGCGCCACGGGAAAGTTCCACGGCACCAGCGCCACCGCCGTGCCGATTGGCTGCTTGATGACCAGGCCGCGGCGGCCCGGGATGGCCGAGGTCAGCGTCACGCCCTCGACGCGGTCCGCCTCGCCCGTGAACCACCACGTGAATGAGGTGGCGTAGTCGATCTCGCCGTACGCCTCCGTCAGCGGCTTGCCCGTCTCGTGCACGAGGATCGTGGCGAGATCGCTGCGCGCAGCCACGATAAGTGCGTGCCATCGAGACAGTGTCAGCGCCCGCTTCCGCGGCGTCCATTTGGAGTAGGTCTGGAAAGCTGCGTGGGCCGTGGCCACGGCCTGGTCGACGTCATCAGCGACGCTGTCGGGGCACGAGGCCCATGGCTTGCCGGTGCCCGGATCAACGACATCGAAGCGCTTGTTTGACACAGATGACGTCCATGAGCCGTTCACATAGTTGTCCAGGTGGAGAAGATCGGGGTTGGAGAGAGTGAAAGGAAGCTTGTGGTGGTCGCTTGCCGCCGCCATTTTTGTCTTCTGCGCTGCTTGTTGTATGCTTGGCGGTCGACCCGAGAAAAGTACAGGAAAAATCAATGTGGTCAGACGGCACACTCAGGAGGTCTATTTCGTTCGTCCGCACTGGCTTATCATCATATCCCCCGCACTGAAAACAGCAGATGAAATGGGATGCTATGCCATGCCAGTACTTTTATGCAGGTTGCATCCCAAAATCTTCTCCACACCAGCAAGCCACCATGCTAGTGTAGACGTCGACACATCGCTATGACCTAGGCTACCCTAGTCTAGTACAGTGAGTGGCACACCCCGAATGAAAGTGGCACACTCCGTAAAGTGGCACCCTGCCACCCCTCTCACGAAATCATTGAGCCTGCCTATAGTATGGGACGACGAAGACTTAAAAACTAGAGCTGAGGAGGGCTGGGATACTCTAAAACAGTCTACTATTAACAACTGGGTTGATGAGATTCCTACAATTTTAAAGCAGGTAGCTGATTCAGATCAATTAGCTGGTAGAATGTTAGGATATTAGTTAGAAATAGAAGGAGTGAAAAAGGTGTGGGTGGATTATAGAGGCTTAATGATTTCGTGAGGGTGGTGCCTGCCTAGGATTCATCGATCAGCTGGAAAGTTTATTCAATGTTTATTGCCCAAAACGGTTTCCGGGGTAAAGCTCTAATAATATTGTGGGGTGCATGATTGGCCATCGTGAGTTTGACGAAGAGGTTATATATCTTTGTCCCTGTGACCTCCAGCCTTCCTTCGAGGTCTTATCGACAGAAGCGTTGACCCATAGACAACTTACGAATCTCTACCGTCAAGATGTCGTCGCAGTCATCTAACAATGCTCATTCCACAGCTGTGTCCCACCGGACAAATCACTACAACCGGCTGGTAACGATCGCAGTCGCCTTTGGATCAGTTGTGAGTAGACATTTAGGGAGACAGTGTAAAATAATGCTCCTCCGAAACTAACGCCTGTGTTCCAGACGTACGGCTACTGCTCGTCTATTATCGGTAGCACCATCGGGCAGCCAGGATGGTACGAATACTTTAACCTCCCGACGGCTGGAGAGGAAGGATACAGCACTACAACCACGGAGGCTATTTCCACGGCCAATGGTCTCTATAGCGCCGGTGGAGCCATTGGGAGTCTCTTCGTTATGTGGGCCGCAACTGCTCTTGGGCGAAAGCGGTGCATCCAGATCGGAGCCGCCTTGGCACTGCTTGGAGGTGCACTGCAAGGCGGCGCTGCAAACCTGGCGTAAGTCCGAACACTCAAAATGCCAAAAAGCAAAAGTTTTTTGCAGTGAGCTAAATTCGAGTGCCCATATATGCAGAATGTTCCATGTGGGTCGTGTGTTCTGCGGTCTCGGCATCGGCCTGCTCGTCACAGTCTGCCCCATGTACATGAGCGAGCTAGCGCCACCTCAAAACCGCGGATGGCTCGTCGGACACCACGCTATCTTCCTCGTGTTCGGATACATGCTCAGCAGCTGGCTCGGCTATGCGTGTTATTTTGCTACTAACGTTAATTCGTCGTTCGCTTGGCGATTCCCCTTGTGCATGCAATGCCTGGCACCTCTGGTTCTCCTAATAACATCCATTTGGATTCCCAAATCGCCGAGATGGCTGCTGCAGAAGGGATTGACCGAAGAGGCATGGGAAGTGCTGAAGACGTTGAGAAAGTCGCCCGACGATCCAAATGACCTGACGGCGCGCGAGGAGCTGTATCAAGCAAAGATGCAGATCGCCCTGGACGCCGCAAAGCTGAAGGCGATTGGCTGCACACCATGGACCGCAGTGATCAAGAAAAGCAGCTACCGGAAGAGAATGGCTATCGGGTTTCTAACACAATGGGGCGCCGAGTTCGCCGGTGTGCTTGTTATCGTGAGTGGATATTCTTACCAACACAACACAAAATCAGCTCTGAAGCTAACTGATTTCAGAACAACTATGCCGTCCTCTTGTACAACAATCTTGGCCAGACTGGTGCCATGCCTCTGCTTCTCTCTGCTTTGTGGTTGACCACTGCTGGTAAGCACGGAGCCTGCCATATTAACATTGTTACAATATAGTAATAGTGCTAACATTCACTCTTTAGGTCTCATCTACAACCCTCTGGGTGCTTGGCTTCATGACAGGGTCAACTCTAGAAGGTGGATGTTCATCACTGGCCTGATTGGTTGCTTGGTAACGACAAGTGGTCTGGCTGGTTGTATTGCAAGATATTCTGGAACAGACAACAAAGGAGGAAACGCAGCAGGTGTCTTCTTCGTGTTTCTCTACCTAACTTTCCAAGGGTATGGATTTCTTCCCAAGTTTTTCGTGGAAACACGCACATTCTAACATTCTTTCTTTAGTACGTGCTGTGATACCACTATGTACACATATGTATCGGAGATCTTCCCGACAGAGATCCGGCCGATTGGTATGGGATTTTCGCTTTTTGGTCAATTTGCGGCTACTCTGATTCTGCTTCAGACTGCCCCCATTGGCTTTGTCACAATTGGCTGGAAGTACTATCTTATCATCATCGTGTGGTGCATTTTCTTCATTCCTGTCGTCTACCTCTTCTTTCCCGAGACAGCACGCCTGTCTCTGGAAGAAGTGTCTGCAAGATTTGGAGATGATGTTGCTGTTCACATTAATGATGTGTCGGAGGAACAACGCCGGGAACTGGATGATTTCCTCAAAGCAACAGACGTCGTACACTTGGAGGGAAATGGAGAAAAAGCTGCCCCTGCCAATGTGACCGAAGTTGTATGAGCTAGCAGTCAGCAAACTTCAGGAGATTGTAGTTAATAGGCCATAGAAAAATCCACATGTTGAGGAGCTAAGACATCTTAATTTGCTTTATGAGCCCATATACTTAGCAGTTGCACATGTTGAATATTGTGACATCCCAGAGAACGCTACATAGGTCCAAGATTCTGCACGAGCCTGATGAGATTCGGCTTGATCTGCATAAAAGAAAATCGACCCGACTGTGATTATTAACCACAAATTCCTAAAATATGTCATGATATGAGTCGTGGTGTTCATTTCACTCATATTTCTATGGTCACAGGCACTCCACAATGCAATTTCATTTGTGGAGCGTGTTAATGTCGGTAGATGCCGACGGCTTCTCCTCACAGAAATACATAACCTCGATGTAGCGGAACTGCCCACACCAGAAGATGTCTTTGTGGAGAAATGGAGCTAAAAAAGCAATGAGACAAGCTAGTACAGTGGCACACTCCGATGCACACGAGGTCATGGCGGGTCAGTGGAGCAGTCTCTTTAGCGGGGAATGAAAAAAGTTCACTTAGGCGTTCGGCACATGCTCCATCAGAGTAGACCATATATCGTAAAACGTGGAGTGTGTCTGATAAAGAAAGACCTGGTATGCTGTCCCCAGATGCTGCATCCCTAGATACATAAGCCGGCGAAAGCCTAAGAGATCCGCTAGGTCCGGCGTGCACGAATACATAAGCGGAAATGGGATCTGTACACCCTCTTCCGGAAGCAAACGGCAATGGCGTAGTGCAAAAATCAGTTCATGACTTGTCTTACGATGCTCTCCCAGAACCCCGGAGAGTTTGGCCGTCGGAACCCGGTTCACAAGAAGAAGGGTTGGGTCGCCTGGTTCTGCTGACACCCGAGGTCGTTGCTGCCGCCGCGGCATCCTGCATCAAGACCGGCCACCGCGTCTCCTTGAACTGGGACCTGACCAAGCTCGACATTGCCAACTTCAACCGCGCCCCGACCCAGCACCACATCACATCCCTCCTCGGTGGAGCAGCCTTCGACGATGTCTACATCTTCAATCCACAGCAATCGTCGCAATGGGACGGACTGCGGCACTTCTCGGCACCGTTTCCGACAAAAGAGAACCCCGGCCAGAGGCTATTCTACGGAGGTATGACTGCCAGCGAAATTTCCGATAGGAAGAATAACCGGATCGGCATGCAGCACTGGGCCCGAGAAGGGATATGCGGACGTGGTGTGCTCCTGGATTACGTCGAGTACGCCAAGCGCCACGGTATCGTGTACAAGACGTTCAGTGACCACGCTATTCCTCTGCGCGTCTTGTTGGAAATTGCAAAGGAGCAGAATGTGACTTTCCGGCGAGGAGACATCCTCTTTATCAGGATAGGAGTGATAGAAGAGTGGGATAAGACAATGAGCCCCGCTGACAAGCAGGCATATGCCCACGATCCAAAACCGCAGCATGCCGGCGTGGAAGGCACCGAGGAGATGCTGCGGTGGATCTGGGATACGGGGTTTGCGGCCGTGGCCGGCGACGCAGTATCGTTTGAGGTGTACCCTGCAAAGAAATCCTACACGAGGGTGGACGGGGAGGAGGTCAAAGGCTATTTCCTTCACGAATACCTTCTCCCGGCATGGGGCATGCCGGTTGGCGAGCTTTTTGACTTGGAAGCCCTGAGCCGCACATGCACCGAGCAGGGTAGATGGGAGTTCTTTGTTGCGAGCTCTCCATTGAATATGCCCGGAGGTGTTAGTAGCCCCCCGAATTGCTTAGCGATTTTTTGATTTGATTTTGAGCGCCCTGAAAGCTGAACTATTTCTTTAATCTTTTTGCCGAAGTCGAATGTGATGTGTTGGTAGTTGGCTACACCTTCACACAAAGAAATGGCTCAAGAACAGCCCAGTTTAGGAAATGAATCTAGTTGTTTGAAATTTTTTTTCGGAAGATGCCCCGGTGATATCCTTCATAAGATAAGCTTCGGTCCAGCGGTTCACAGGGACTCCGTATCCGCACCTTCGTAGCTACCTATCTGCGACAGCATGGCGGCATGTTGACCGTTCATCTACGCGGTAAAGAATGATGTCCCACGCTCTTCCTTCAGTAAAGAGAGAGCCAGATAGCTTAGAGATCAAGTCGTACGATGGCTTTTATGTGAGGTGTTAACGAGTTGTGGTGGGCTTGGTGGCTAGGCTGAGTCGGAATCAGCCCGCCTCGCCCTCAATACAACTAAATGACTTTGATAGCTATTCACTAACTGGCGATTATGACAAAATTTTTTTACTCAAGAAATCAGAGCTTCAGGGTGCTCTGACCCGCAGATTTGTCTTACGAGAACCGGTGGCAATCTCAGCTTGGTAGGACAAATAGCATCTAGTATCTCGAGGTCGTAGAGTGATTGCTCGTCAACTACCTATAGAGCTACTATTCAAATTTAGCAAGAAATTCAGTGTGTAGTTGACCAAAACGCAAGTAAAAAAATTCCACACTTGCACTATGCCATCCGTAGCTATGTACCCTGAAGGTGGTCTTTCACGCAGTCTGCCGTGCTCTGAGCTTGATAAATAATGGTGGCTTATCCCATAAGGTAGAGGAAGGCTGATCATGCCACGTGTGGCTTTCAGGGAACAATTCCAAGTCAAAATTGAAAAGAACACGAGCCAGGATCAGCCGCATCTCATTATAGGCCAAGTTCTGGCCGATGCAGTTCCTAGGCGAGACACTGAACGGCTGCAACACTTCCCTATGGTCATTGTAAAATGGTGAAGAGGGGTTATTGATGTTCTCTGGCAACCAGCGTTCTGGCACAAACTCCTTTGCGCGGTGGAAGTGCGTATCGGACTAATACGCAGCGGATTGGTGGACGGAAACGAGTGTCTAGAGACGAAACGTCAGGTCTTGCGGGATAAGAACACAAGAAAAATGGAGATGTTCCATACGTTAGGTGGAATTTCATAGCCCGCGACAATTGTAGTGTGGCCCGGCAAGGCAATGCGGGAGAATCCTGTTGGAACCGGTGGATACCTGCGGAGAGCTTCATTCAAGCAGGCAAGCATGTACGGGAGTCTGGTGGTAGCATCGATGAAATTGATGTCTGCGTCGGTCTCAAAGGCCGGCCGTACTTCTTCCGTGACATTTTTCAGCGCCTGTAGCGTCTTGAGTAGCCAATACGTTACTCCTGACAGCAAAGTAGCTGTTGTTTCCGAACCTCCAACCACCAAAACGCTGGAATTTGAGACTATCTCATCGACCGTGATTTCGCCTGCCTCGCCCGGGTGCTTGAGCATGGAAGAGATAAAGTCCGGTCGCCCAGTCTGTGCCTTGTTTTCTAGTCGCTTCATGACGGTATGATGAACAAATTCTTTATGTTTTCTGTCAACGTCCTTCACACTCTTAGGAATGAATCTCTTGACCAGCTTTAGAACTGTAGCATTCGCCTGTATAACTCGCATTACAGTGAATATATTTTCGATCCAAAAGTGCAGCTGATTGTTCTCAAGGCATTGAAACGACTGGCCTTGGATTGGTAAACGAGCCATTAGTACGAGAACTTGTGTGCATGCTTGCTCAGTTTGCCAATCTACGTACCAAACGAAAGATCGCCAATAATGTCAAAGGTGGTAAAGTTGTACCAAAGAGAAATGTCGATCTTGGTGCCGTCCTCTGCAAATCGGCGGAGGTTCTTGATAAGCAAATTGATATAATTTTGAACCAGCGGTTCTTAGTCGCGAAGTGCTCTGTCAGAGAAACCATGCGAGAGCGACTTGCGGAACCGGGAGTGGTCGGCATCGCTCGGAGCAGTGAAGATGTTATCAACGCTGTCCTCGCCGCGAGGCGGCGCATATTTGGGAAGCTGGTAATGGCCGTGTCCGTAAATGTCTTTCCATGCCTTAGGTTCAATAAATGACAGCTGGTTGGGGAGATAGCGCACTACAGGGCCATATGTCTCGTGGAACTCGCGCAGCTTCGCGTCATACTTCCCTCTGATCTCCCAATAGTTGCGAAGAAGTGGAAATGCAATCTAGGACTTTGGTCCGGGGTACCCACTGAGGGGGTGAAAATACAAGTTGTTGAGTATTCGGATAGCCACATAAAGAACGGGAGCAATAAGCAAGATAGTCTTGAGGTTGGATGTTAGGAAGCCTGCTGGCGCTGCGGTCGCTACCGAGGCCGCCATGATTACGGTTGGGGGCTTCTTCAGGTTGTTCAGTGAGGCAAGAATGGGTCACAGAATATCAATTGTGCAGGACGAGAATTTCACTTCTATTGTACAAAATTGCGGAAGTCCCAGCAGAGAAAACCTCTGCAAACCGACAAACGCAGAGTTGCTAAACGTGACTAACGAGTCGTAAACACAACGTAATTGCGCACTTATGCGCGGAGCTACATCGAGATACGCCGGCGTGCCAGAGCAATTTAGCCAACCAAAACCCTTCGAATACACACATAGCGCGCGGACTTGTCTTTTTTGGTCTTGTAAGAAAATCGCACGCGAAGTATGAGAGTGTCGTGCAAAACGACGCACGCAGTTCGGAGGCGCTAGGAAGCGGCAACAAAAAATCCCCATAACACTAGCTATATTCACATAGTTTCACGTACATAGGTAGTTTTATGTACAAAAGATTGAGCGCCTCTGAATACCTATAGAAGAATGAAGAACCCCCCTGCATTGAATCATAAATCGTACACAGCCGAACAGAGGAACTTATGTATCAGTCGTGACAAGGACAGTATTTTCAAAACTCTGCAAGATCTTGGTGAATTTCTCGGCCAGGCCCCAGCACTTTAGCTTCTGCAGCAGATCCTGCGCATCGTGACTGATGGATAATGCAGCCTTTTCCGCATATATGTTGGCGACCAAGCCAATGGAAGCGGGCCCGCCGTTCTCAATCCATTCACTTGCCGCGTCTGGGTTTTGTGATTGGTGCAGGGGGATGTCAAGGCGAACTGGCGCGGTGGGTTCGAGATATCGCTGGCTGCGAGGGCAGTATTTGGAAAACGCGATGAGGAAGACATAGCCCATGAAGACGCGCATAATTTCGCAGGGCGAGGAGACGAGATAATCGTTGGCGACGACCGCGATCTGAGCTGCGTGCCAGACGAGATGCCGTGCTTGGCGCGGGTCGTGGCTGAATATGGATTGTAGCTTGCGCTGGGCGATTTGGACACCTTTGTTGAGCTTAGACCCGGTCGTGACCGTGTTACGGACAATGTAGAGCATGATATCTAATGCATCTTGCGCGGTGCACAGGTGAGAATAGTGGCAAATCAGGCTCGCAATGCTGTCGTACTCTGTCAGCTCTCTATGATCGTTCTGAAGGTATGCAGCGCCAGAAATGCAGGTGGATACTCACTTGTAGCTAATCAAATCTGCCGTGGAGGAGGGCTCGTCCATGGACGCAAGCAAGGTGTCAAGGGCACGGAGCAAGATGACCTTGTTTTCCTTCTGTGACACGGACAGCTTTGGCATGCCAAAGTATTCTGCCGTCGAGATGATCTCGAGCTGTCTGAGATCCCACAGCAGACGGCCGATCACCTGGGCGCAGAGCCGCTTGCTCCAGTAGGGAACATGCTTTGCGACAGGATTGCCCGCCAGGACGGCTTTGAGAACTGACGACGCCGGAGCGCCTACGGCGTTGGGGTGGACGCGGGCGCGTAGAGCCGCCCACGCGTGCGCCGAAGGGGCATCCCACAGCGGCTCGGCGCAGGGCAGATCGCGCGGCAGCTCGCTCAGGTCCACCGCGCCCCGCCGGCTGGTCAGCGTGCAGATGCTGCAGTCGTATTCAAACGCCGACCAGGCCGTCCGCTTTTCGCGCTCGCGGACGATCCAGGCAGCCCACTCGTCTTTCAGCGTGGATGGATTGGACGTGAACGTGTTCGCGTCCGGCCCTTGGTCGTCCACGCTGAGCCGTGTTGTCAGGCATCCGACACCTCGCAAGCCGCCAACCAAGATGCCCCGGGACCGATCGGCATTCTGGTACAGCTGACGGTTGCCAGAGCCGAGCGAGTAGATCTGATGCAGGCAAAGAGCGCTGAGGTAGGATATGTCGCGGTAGTTCGCACTGTCGGCGGAACCCTAGTATTGCAAGTCAGCAGTCAATATCCACCAGAAGAACAACGAGCAGTCACGGTTACGTACAAGCCAGGTAATCATCGGCATGCATATCTCGCTCATGGACCAAGCCAGCTCCGCCGCATGATCGTCACTGGAGAGCAAACCGCCGATACACGCCATGGCGGCGACAAGAACAGTGGGGAATGTGGACATGGAAAACGTCGGAGGATGAATGAGAGGCAATATCGGATGGAATTTTGAAAAGTACACATCTTCTAGCCGCTTGAGCAGGTTGGCTGCATGGGCCATGCTGGGATCGCCGAGCTCATCGAGCTTTGGCAGACATGTTTCGGACATCAGAGAGACGACGCTCTCCAGAGTCGAATTGAGAATAGGGCTGTTTGACTGTATCGTGCTTTGCAGCACCTCCCTGAGAGGCGGCAAAGAGCGCCTGTGGGGGGTGAAGTCCTGGGCCTGGTCGAATGGCCAGGGCAGTCGGACCGGATGCCAGCTAAGTGTCGGGAAGTTCATAGAATGAGAGCTAGACGGATGTTCGACGTGCGGGTTTGGTTCCACCTCGGCTAAGAGGTTGGCGTCACCCGTGTTTCCCACGCTTGGGACGTCAAAGTCTAGCCAGTCTAAGCCAGGCGCTCGGAAGTCGAGTTGTCCCACGGCAGACAGAGAGGCTCCAAATGGCGTGTCAGACGTCAAGTAGTATTCGCCCTCAGAAAACGAGGGGCTGTACACGTCGGCGTTGGGCAAGAACAATGAGGAGCTGGTGCTTCCATCTGGGATTGGCTCAAAGGCATTTGACACAACTGAGTTGAACTCGGCGTCATAGCTGCTGCTGTAAAAGTTTTCTTGGGCCGGAACGACTTCAGCTGAGACCGCTACGGGTGTAATATTGGTCACGGCATCGGGTTCCGTGAAGACGCTGGTTGCTGACTCTGTACCAACATCAGACGGAGTAATGATAAGGCCTTGGTCGCTGCCAGAAGACTCCCCAACCTCTTGTAACATCTCGATGAGCTCCGTCCCTGCTGCCGCATGCTTCCTGGTGATGCTTGAGGGATATTCACAGATCTCGCCAGCAGCAGTGCATGAGCGGCACGGCTTCGTGCGGTCGCATTTTCGTCGCTTCTGAACGCAGCGATCACACGATCTTTGGGCGGTGTCTTTCGTGCTAGGAATGATCTGGTGAGCAGACCGGAGGTGGCGTAGGAGAACATCGTTTCGTCCAAATCTCTTGCCACACTTTCCGCAGGGTATTGAGTGTCGGCGTTCTGGAGGTAGATGTGTGAGACGGTGACGATCGCGATGGCTTGGTCGTGAAAACAGCCGGCCGCAGTAGCTGCATTCAAAACTGCCTTTCATCGTCTCAGAAGGTGTGGTGAAGCCCACACAGTCGTATCTAATGTCGCCAGAATAGAATCCAATAAGTAGCCAATAAAATACGAGGCTTTGGAAAGATTCACCAAAACACTTCGTGCCGCCTGTCGCCGGGAGTATGGGTATAGCGATCGCTGATGCTGCTCGAAACGCAGCCGAGGTGGCACCCTGTGAGGAGTAGGCTGATATTTCTTCCGTACGTTTTTAGATTTAGTTTTTTTTTTTTTTTTTTTTTGTCGCCCAGGTAGTCGGAACGGCTGGGGAAATGAGGAGTAATGTGGAGAAGTGGGTCACGAAGAGGCATAATAATATCCGAAAATGGCACAAAGTAATAGTCTGCTGACGTTCTTTGTCATAAAATGAAGGCGATCTGGGAGACACACGAAAAGATAGGTCTGTCGCTAAGTCTATTTCGGATTTGTCAAGCTTCACCGGCATGCAAACGATTCATATATGGCATACATATCTATATAAAACAGGCCTCCTCCGTGAAAACAACGTTGCACCTGAAGAAAAACGATTGATGCTCTCTATTTCCAGAGTAAAGGAGAAATAAGCTTTCAGCAAGATCGCTCATAATTGTTTTGGGATGAAATAATCTGTTGATATTAAGAAACTGCCGTTTGCCCCGTCTAATTTACGGAATCCTCTAAGCAAAGACTATGCGCTCTGCAGCAGTCGTTTCACTTCTGAGCAAATGGCATCACCGACTTCACTAGTCGATGCCTTTCCGCCGAGATCTCCTGTCCTGATCTCCAACCCTCCAGAAGCTTTTGCGTCTAGGACATGAGAAACGGCCTTTTCGATAGCAGACGCCTCCTTGACCAAGAGAAACGAATATCTCAGCATCATAGCTAAGCTGAGGATCTGAGCTACCGGGTTCACTATTCCTTTTCCGGAAATATCTGGTGCGCTGCCGTGAACGGGCTCGTAGATGCCATTGCAGCGGCCGGCACCTGGAATTGCCGAAATGCTGGCGCTTGGAAGCACCCCCAGCGTGCCCGTGATGCCTCCGGAGATGTCGGACAGGATGTCGCCAAACGTATTGTCCGTGTGGATGACTCCGTTGAATCGCGTCGGATCGCGGACCATGAGCATAGCCATGCTGTCGGCAAGCTGGTGTTGCAGCTTGATATCGGGAAACTCCTTGTCAAACACAGCCTGCGTCGCTCTCCGCCAGAGCCGGCTGTTTGCGAGCACGTTGGCCTTGTCGGCGCTCCAGACTGTCGCAGGTCCGCCGCCGCCGTTCCCGTCCTGTCCCATCAGCCGCGCGACGGCAGCGCTCACGCGGGCCAGGCGGTCAATCTCCGACGTCTCGTACAGCCACAGGTCAGATGCGACGTTCTCCTCTTCTTTTTTGGTGCCAAAGTAGGCGCCGCCGCAGTTTTCTCGGACCACCATAAACTTGGTGCCCCGCACGAGCTGTTCCTTGATGGGCGAAGCGCCCACCAGCGACGGGGCGTAGAACTCGCAGGGCCGCAGATTGGCGAATGCGTCCAGGCGCTGTCTCAGCTTCAGCAGGCCCGATTCGGGCGTCGGGTTTGCGCCGGCCCATTCCGGCCCGCCGATGCTTCCGAAAAGTACAGCATCGCTCTGTTCTGCCTTTGCAAGCACCTCCTCTGTGATGGGCACGCCATGCTTATTGATGCTAGCACCGCCAGCGAGATCGAAGGTGCGGTTGAACTTGAGACCAGGTCGACTGGCTTCGACCACATCAAGAACCTTGAGCGCTTCGGCAACCACCTCTGGGCCGACATGGTCTCCCGGCAAGACGAGAATGTTGTATGAGACCGGTTGTGTCATGCTGCTGTTTTATTTTATTTTTGCTCTCTTAGCAATTGATGTTCAAGAGACTGGGTGTCAGGATTCAATCAAAGCCAGCAGCTATTCCGTAATCAGTGACAAGTGTAGTGACCATTCGTATGTGACTACAAGCAATGCCAGATACCTTCTGGCTGTCCACGGACGCATGAGCTGAAGAATGCTCTTAATTTACAAGAGCCAAGAAATGCTCGCCGACTTCGGTCCTCATGAAAATGTGAACATTTCTAATTTGGTAACTAAAATTACATACTCCGTACACGTGTAGTGCGCTTAGTTGCCTCCGCTTTAGAAGTGGCACGCTCCGGCGGAGTGTGCCACCATCTACGTTTTGGGGTAGATATTCCGCAGAACAAGTTATCGAGACGCCGTCAGCAACAGCGAACCTGCTAAAAGTTTGGGGTAGAAATTCTACGAGACATCGCCTCGGGTTTTCAAGACGCCACATAAGTAATTTGCGGGGAAGTAGATCAGATCGTTATTATTATCCCTGAGCAGCAATCAAGACGATTCATTGCAACTGCAGTTGTGATTTTGCTGCTTCATTCGCCCACTCTTCGCCACAGAATAAAGAACATCTTAGCGATCGCCACTAAACCGTTATAGCAAAATGGCTCCGCGCTTGGAAGGCAAGGTCGCTATTGTGACTGGCGCCGCCTCTGGTTTTGGCAAGGGCATAGCTGCCAAATTCGTGCAAGAGGGTGCCAAAGTGATCATTGCTGATTTGGCTGCCGATGCGGGCAAGGCGGTCGCTGCGGAGCTGAACTGCCAGTTCGCCACCGCAGATGTGACCAAGCCGGCCGACTGGGAGAAGCTCCTTAAGCTGGCAGTCGACGAGTTCGGCGGCCTGGATGTCGTGATCAACAATGCGGGCGCAACGTATCACAACAAGCCCACTGAAGAAGTCACGGAAAAGGACTTTGACCTTGTCATGAACGTCAATGTTAAGTCCATATACGTGTCAACGAACGTGCTGCTGCCCTATTTCTTGAGCAACAACAGGCCAGGAAACTTTATTCAGGTGGCTTCTACGGCCGCCACGCGGCCCCGGCCACGCTTGACCTGGTACAACGCATCCAAGGCAGCCGTCGTGACTGCTACAAAGACAATGGCTGTCGAATACGGCCCGAAGAAGATCCGGTTTAATACAGTATCGCCTGTGGTAGGAAGTACAGGACTGTGCGTATTCTCATTGCCTTTTCCCCTGTCCCATATATCATCCCCCTTTTGGTCATGTCCGCGTGTACTAATATGTCTTTAGGACGCACCTGTTCATTGGCAAGCCAGATACCGAAGAGAACAGAGCTGGTTTTGTATCGACAATTCCGCTCGGCCGACCTTCTACCCCAGCGGATGTCGCTAACGCATGCTGCTATCTTGCCAGCGAGGAGGCGTGCTTCATTACTGGTGTAAACATTGAAGTAGATGGCGGCCGCTGTGTTTGAGAACACTATGCCAGAATTCTCCATAATGAAATTATTTAAATGTATTAAAAAGTGAAAATTCGGTAATGATTAGAGCCCATCGGGCGCTGTAAAAAGGACAATCTATGCCATGTATTCTCAACACAATAGACCATAGGTGTACATATGTGTATATTCCCTATTGAAACGCATTTTGTAAGATAAAAATTGAATTGCTAGTTAAAAAAAAGTATTGGCCAAACACTCTACCAATTAAATGAGAAAATTGGCGAAACTATCTCACAAGCAGTGACGTACGTATTTCAGAACTCGTGTCTTGACAAAACAGTTCGATGCATATACCCTGTGAATTTACGCAATGGCCACACGCGGATCTCATTGTCTCTGTAGGGATAATGTTGGCTACAAGTTTGCTCCGTGGTGCTACATTCTTTTCGTTTCTATCTGCAGATATGGGCGGTCCGGGCCGATAGTCACTATGATGATGCTGAGAATGGTTTGTATTGGTCAAGACGCATTGTTCAAACGCGTGGCACAGTTTTCTATCCGCGTTATTACGCCAACCAAGGCAAAACCGATGAATGAAGCTACTGCTAACCCAAGCGGTAGAAGTAAGCTAGCCCAGATCCGTTTCGCCTTGGGTTTCCAGAAATATTTGGGTGTATTGTGCAAGAATACTTTGCGTCGGCGAAGAATGTCATCACCAGGATCGTCTTCAGAGTAAACGGAGTGGAGAACGAGGTATCCAAGTTTCCAAAAAGCGTGTTAACATGAGCCACGTATAACGCCAAGATACTAAATAATACATTGCCGTTCTCTAGGTCCTCCAAGATCTCTACACTGCGCTGTCATGCGTGTATCACGATACAGACAGCCACATATTAGAGGAAATGCTTAATGTTTTTGATACGGAGTCGTCTTGTGTCATTGGAGCCATCAAAACCATAGATTGTCACGGACTCAAAATTTGATAGCTGGGATTGAGCTGCAACTGGCAAACTTTTGAGGGTCAGTTAGAAACTAGAAATATCTAGATCTGAAGACATACACAGAAACCAGTGAGGAGTACGCAAATTCCCGCTTGAACCCGTGGTTGTATTTTGTGATAACCCTATCTGATGCTTGTGGCTTTGATTTTTGCTCGAGATCAAGGGCCGGAACGTTCAAGTGCATAGGATACAATATCATGCCTACAGGTGTCGGGTGGTATCAAGAATGAGAGGATCTGTGGAGAACGGTTGCGACCATCATAATCTTGTGAACTCTGTGAGCCTGCCATGGCAGAGTATTTCGAACAGAATATTAAGCGAAAGCGCCAACAATAGACATGCCAGCAGCTAACCAAATGGTTGGTCAGTAAAACTTCAAGCACACATAATGGCAGAGTGTTTCTTTGCATACCTCCCAATAAGACAAAGCAAAATGCCGTCGCCTTGCTCTTCTTTGTTAGAACGCGGTTTGCTTCCTCCGACAGAAAATCTTCTGCTAGCAAATCGACGAGCGCAGCATAGAGCAGGAGTCCGGAGGAACTAGTTCGGGCGTTAGCCTCTCCAGCCGCATGGTTGTTTTTGGAATGACATACATTGCATTGAAGACGCCGACGATGATCAGTCCAAAAGCGCTGTTGGGGTCATAGGTGTTGCGTGTAATTAATCCGATTGCCTGACCGATTGGCGCTGTCGTACCAAATGCGACGACAAGCACCCAGGGGCGAATACTGCCCTTCGGATAGGGCACAGCCGCAATACGGGAGCCAAGACCGAGACCCTCAAACATCTGATGGAATAAGATGGCGATAAGCAGAATAATGAAGCCCTCGATTGTGATCGAAACGGTCATGCCGACGAAAACCGAGTGGAACAGGATACCGCCTTCGAGAAGTGTAATGTTGAGTGACATCTTTTGGTAGACTAGGGGGTCAACCATTTGACCCTCTTCATCCATGAACGGAGACATGGCAGAAGTAGTGATCTGCTTCTCTTCGACGGGTGGCAGTTGCGAGTGGCGCGATTTGATCATTTTTATCATCTCGAGGCGCTGACGGACATACTGCTCATAAAAAACGACAAACCAAGCAGGCATTTCTGAAGGTGGAAGCTCAGACTCGGCCATAAATGGATTGACTTGTCTATTCTGAGCGTTTTCCTCGAATATCTTCTGAGCTATCCGCTTCTCCATATCAATGTCGTCATCGGCTTCGAAACTACCTCTGTTGTATCGCGGCGGCCGTTGTGGAGGTATCACTGGCATCGGCGGTGGCGCCAAGTTTGAACCTGTTGGTCCCCCGTGCGAATGGGCCTGGCCGCCCATCTTTTGATTCAAATACATCTCTATAACGAACAGGCAGAACATGGAACCCATCATGATGACGCCAGGCATGGGGGGGTACTTGTCAGTAAAAAGATCTGGCAGGCAAGGATTTAGAAGATTGCCGAAGGCAGTCGGAAGAAGCTAGAGTCGCCGTCAGTTGCTGCACCTATCTGTCTTTTCGAGATCCAGAAAACCCACATGGACAAAAGCAGTAGCGATCAAGACACCTGTGCCAAAATGCTTGCAGGCGAAAAAGATCTTTGGAGGAATTCTGATCCATGAAACTTTCTTCGCAACTACAGGAAAGCCGGCTCCTATTCGACTTTGTTAACTCATGATTTCATTTCATCGACTATAGGTACACCATACCAAAGATTGAGGCGCCCATCACCAAGACTTCACTCCCGAATTAGAAAAACATTTCAAACCTAGCAGGCTTTATGTTCGACTCACAGAGTCCGACCACATGGATGGCGACATCGTACTCTCCGACCTGGCCGTCACTGCCGCAAGCGGGCTTTCCTAGATTCTCCATCAAGACCAACCATTCATATGATGAACAGCCTAAAGAATGAAAAAGAGAGAGAAGACCAAATGAAGCTGTCCTGCAGCTTCTAATGGATAAAGCAGATGGCAGGGATCAACCCTCACGCCGAAGAGAAGCGAAGTGAGAAAGAAAACGCAATCAAGAACAGAACAGAAAATAGACAGGAAAGAAGAAACGAAATGAGAACGGTCTGAACTTCCAGAAGTCTTACAAGATGCAAGAAATGGCGATGACAAGATTAATGCTAAGAGAAGTTATCTTAATTTATGCGAACAAGGCTTGACTTGCCCGTCGTCGCTACAATCAAGAGACCTTGGGCAAAATCAGCCGTGACTCTAAGCAAGTGATCACCAAAATAGAAAATCGCTAGAATCAGGTACGTCTTGCCGTGTCGATTATACCACCCAGTGGAGCAATGTCCGATGCCACTTACTTACGAGACCGCAGCATTGTTGATGTTACGTTGACTTTTGGCATCGCTGCATATACCGCCAGGGAACACTCTTCCCCTATCTTATACTGTGGGGATGCCATTGAAATCTTGCCGTCTATCTGGTAGAAACAGTCTTTATGTTTTTGTGGATCTTCGCACGAATGACGAAGCGCAACAAGGCCATTTTGAACGAAATCTAGCGTATGAGATATAGGCGGCGTATGATTCGCGGCCCAGTCTCACTGGAGTTCGGCTGTTGGCATTGTAATAAGAATATTGGCTGATCCAAATTCATCATGAACTTCACCTCGCCTTGGCGTCAATACGCGTTGGTCTTGATGGTGTCTTTTTGCAATGCAGCTGCCGGGGTTCAGGTCGCCTGTGCCAAGGAGCCAAGAAACGTGTTGGGATTAATTTGAAATATCTTGAAACAGTCCACCAAGTGCACTCGCACAAGCATCATATTCTAGAGCGTCGACGTAGTCTAGTCGGAGAAAACGTTAATTTGCGCCAAGAGTCGGAACATTTGCTTGTTTCCGAGCAGAGGAGTGTCAAGAGTAGAGCAGATTTCTTCTGTTTTTGTCGCTGGCTTAGAGCCGGGGTCTCGTGAAATCGCGCCGGTCGAAGCACGTGCGTCAGTGTTCATAAATGCTCCGGGCGTACCCCATATGTAGCCAGTGATTTGCTTCTCAAAGAAACCTGCCAAGTAATTTAGAACCCTGATTCGTTCCATCCACTTTTGAGTTATCTTCGAACAAGAAAAGAAAAAAATAGCAGTCTAAAACGAGATTCTGGCTTGGCGACGAGGGATGAGGGCTTGGCCAGCACTTTATATGTTTCTGGGCGGACACAACCCACCGCTGTTGCAGCGCTGTGGGGCCTTAAGGGATGAAAGACAGCGGCTCAGTGGGCTTCCGTCCCGACGAAACAAGGCTGTCCTGCTGTTGGAGTATTCTGGAATACAACATGCAGAAGCCGTTTTATCCCCCAGATCGACACTGTTTGTAATGCAGCTACGGTGTTTTTGAATACTTAAAGGTCGAGTATTGTCATTATCTGTACATTGAGACATCGCAAGAGTGCTATTAGCATGTAGTAGGACACGCCGGTGTTACTTCAGACAGTTGATCTGTCTGAATAAAATCCAGACTGATTGATGTGCATTTTAGCTGAATGGTCACGTCAAAGCGCACCGTGACTTCGACGTGTTACCCACTATCTTTAGACATGACCTGCTCCGCATAATGAAGCTTCCATATATTATTGAAGTTAAGAGTGCATCTCAAGACATAAGGTGTCAACTGAAGTGCAGCGGGAAACGGTAAAATAGGTAAAATCTAGCCGAGGTGGAGATACGACTTTGGCATGCTGACTAGGAATAGAAATTCTATACCAAGCCGGAGAATAAAGAAGGCTACAGAAAAAGAGAAAAGCTTAGCAATGTGAAGCTAACTAGGGAGACGGTATATTGGTTCTATGAAAAGTGAGTCCCATATATAACAGTTTTAGGAATTTCAAATGCGCAGCATTGAGTGTAGCGAAACGTTAAACATATTAAATCCAGTGCATCAGAAAGTTGTGTTTGAGTGTGTGTTTCGTTTCATGCCATCTTCAGATATGCGAAAGAAATCTACGAGCTGGAAGTTCGGAGATCTTATTAAAGACCAGAAACAATCCGTGTAATATTTTTGTCGAATCCAAAATGTGTCATACTATTTCATGCGGAATCACCTAATCCGTCGCTACGTTAGCACTATGAAATCCCGAGTCCTTGATACTTGAGACATAAATCATGGCTCACATCATATTTGTACTACATTTATAAGATATGTATGTCTCTATCGTCTATAGAATCTGCTCAAGAGCTTGAAATTTTGAACCAGATGACGGCGATGCCGTCAATGTATAGAATAGGTGTTGGTTACCGTAGCCCAGGCTAAGGCACAATTCTATTAGAAATGATTGAATGCGTACCTCCAATGGTTTATCGAAATAAGAGGTTCAAGGTGCAGGGAACGGAATTATCATACCCACATAATGTTGGCAATTCTCTATAGAGTTTAAATCGTGAACGTATTTTCATCATATTTCTATAGCATTCGAGCTTCGAGGTCAAGAAGGCATCAGTGTAGTATCAACGCTATTAGATCTAGCAATAAATTTTTTAATTCGTCCCTTTTTGCTTGATCTTCTCTTGAAAAGCTAAAAGGCACCCATATTTATTGACTGGAGTGAAAGAGTGCTGTCCTTGGCGCCGGGGCCTTGATTGCGGTGTCGTCCACGGATTTATTGGCGCCGAAGATGAATGTGATCCGAGTGCCCAGAGCCGACGACATAAGTTTTAGCACCATCCGCCTACATGGTTGCGAAATTGAAATATCATGACGGGGCCGGATGCCACGGTCTCAAGGGTCAATATTATAATCACGAATACACGCTTTACATTCAACGAACGACAGTTCACAAGTTCTCACAAACGCTGGCTGGGGACACGCAACCATTGAAATTGCCTATGCCTGCATGGGAACTTCGCATGCATAAATTCAATTTGAAAGTCGCTTCACGCACCTCATATATTTATCATGAGTCCTATCTAATGCGACCGTAAGATTAAACATCGCGTAAAGCCCACCAAAATTCACCCTCTTATAGTTCCGGTGTTCGGCCAAATCGTAATTCTACTTTTGCGGCGGACAGTACTTCACATAAAATACGGAACTCCGTCCTTGGATAAATAATTGCCTTAGTGTACCGTTCAATGTGCCTGCATCGTGAAATTCTAAATGTATAGGTAATAGACGTGTTCTCGTCTAATAGGCGAATTCGTAACACATCGCAGAAGCGTTTATACCCGTATTAGCATAGCTAACTGCAGAGTATGCGCTAGGTTGCTGAGTCTCAACCATCATTTTTGACATATTCAGGAACACCCCTGTCAAGGCCTGCCGGGTCAAAAACCGTCTAATCTTTGCTCCTGCACAAAAACGTTAGTCATGCCACTATTTGATTTAAATCCTATCTAGAAGAGACGAACTGGTAGAGTATCACTTCTTGACCGTAAAGAACTCCTCCTGGACAAAGGTCAAGGTATTTTCGGAGTCCGTCGACTGTCTCCGGTCGACATAAATCAAACCACTCTTGACAAGAGTTACTATAGTTGTGGAGAGCGATTTTTTAATTGGGTAGATTGAATTGAAGAGTCTGCCTATCTCGTTCTCAATGTGAACATGAAGTTCTACGATCTGCCGTGGATACACGAGCATCTTCGTACTTAAACGCTCTGTATGCTTCTTATTGAATTACAGTGTAAACTGATGAATTCTTGCTCAACAACAACAGCAATCAAATAAACATTTTCATGCTTAAATAATGTAGCCTATTGTGGTCTGTCCGGTAACTTTTTGTGTAATATTTTCTGAATTAGCAGTGATTGTTTAAAATGTGACGATAACAGTGTGCATTAGGGCGATGTGTACGTGCCAAAAGTGGGCCATGGCACCACCCGAGACCTGCTCCAGACTCAGACCCTACGGATATACCCGTATAGACCATTACACTCGTACAGTCCTCAGCCAATGTCAGATTACTCCGAATATTCCGACGAACTTTGTGCTGTGATTGGGCATCAAGGCTGCTTACGGTAAAAGGGGTAAGAGATAACCAGGAGCACAACATATTGTACAAAGGTAAATGACGTTCCACAACATCCAAACGTCCCATCCCTGAATCTCAGCTCTCCGAATACCATAACATAGGTCGAACAAACAACAATGGCTGCGCAAACAACCAAAGTGGTTATTGTTGGGGCTAGTGTGACTGGGCTCACACTAGCCAATCTGCTAGAACAAGCAGGAATTGACTATGTTGTTCTAGAAGCCGGCAGTGAGATAGCACCTCAGCTTGGTGCCAGTATGGGCCTTCTTCCTAACGGCCTGAGAATCTTGGAGCAAATTGGCTGCTTTGAGGAGATCAATCGTCTGTCCCCCGACGGCACCAGCACCGTGCTCTTCCGCGGTCCGAGAGGAAAGCTTGCTGAATTTCCAACGGTGGGACAGCTACTTCAAGAAAGGCACGTATGAGATTGATACTATTCACGCCGTGGTGCCAACCAAATTAACAGAGTATCAATTCAGGCACGGCTATCCGATTATATTCGTGGATAGACAGATGCTGCTTCAGGTTCTGTACGACAATTTGAAAGATAAGAGCAAAGTACTGGCCGATAAGCGGATTGTGAGAGTAGAAACTCTGGACTCGGAAGTCAGAGCCATTGCCAAAGACGGCTCTTGCTATACAGGCGACATTCTCGTCGGTGCAGATGGAATTCATAGCATCATCCGACAAGAGATGTGGCGTATTGCTAATGATGCTCAGCCAGGATATATCCCCAAAACTGAGTGGACTGGTGAGTTTGAAGACTCCCACTCTTGAGAGAGAGAGAGAGAGGGGGGCGCGTGGGGGTGGGGAATACTGTCGCTGACGCCCATTTCACTTAGATATGCCCACTGATTACAAATGTATCTTCGGTATCACAAAATCTATGAAAGGCTTCGGACCTGGCGAGATGCATCGGGTAATGAATTCTCATTTCTCGTATGTTTTGGCCACTGGACCAGAAAAGCGGATATACTGGTTTCTTTTTATCAATGTTGGGAAGACATACCGTGGCATCAACCCCCCACGATATTCCAAAGAAGACGAAATAACGCTAGCCAATGAGCATGCAGAGGATCAAATTACAGACACTATTACATTTGGGGATCTGTATCGAAACCGTACCGTTTCTGGCCTCACCGCGTTGCCCGAGTATATATTTAAAAAGTGGTACTTTGGACGAATCATCACGATCGGTGATTCTGCCCACAAGGTGCGTTTTATCCAGGGAAAAGCTAAAGAAAAAAAAATGAAGAGGCTAGGGTGAGGAAAGTTCATTCTTTTTGGTCTTGGAAAGACTAACATCTCGCAGTTGTCGCCATTAGGGGGACAGGGTGGAAACAGCGCGATTGAGTCTGCCGCAGCTTTGGCAAATGAGCTCATCCAAAGGCTGGAGAGCAAACCTATAGGCCTATCGTATGCTGACATTACATCTGCCTTCGACAATACTCAACGAATTCGTTATGAGCGCATGTGCCAACTCAGAGATTCTGCTCATGAGCTGCATAAATTAGAGGCTATGGAGACTCCAATACTGGCATTCCTAGCCACCACCCTAGTACCAACTCTGAGTGCCGAGGCATTTGCTCAAGGATTGTCAGATAGTGTTTATCCTGCCTCTAGAGTGTTCAGTTTAGGCGTTCCCAGACGTCGCCACTTCGTGCCCTATAACGATGAGCTTGTTAGCCCGCCGTTAAAGGACCGCTTACTGCCAAAATTTTTGGTGGTACTTATCTTTGGGTCGACGTTTTTCTGGGCAGGAGGATACCAGCCAAAAGTTTACGTAGAAACGTTACAAACTCTTCCTAGAACACTATCACCCTTTTTCACAGCCTCTGGGTTTAACTTTTTGTCGCCCTCTGCACTCGAAAGCGTGTCTTATCTCGTTCCCATTATCAACATCTGGCTGGTAGAAGGTCATAGATCCGGGATGAGCTTTCCATTGACATGGTACGTTTGACTAAATTCTCACGAGTTCCTCCGCTATCTCTAACTGCCGTTCTTACAGGCCATCTATTTTTGTTGGTCTGCTTCAATTCTTTGGGTTACCGAGAGTTCTGTCACTTTACTTTCTACTCGCTATATATTGCACCAGCCAGGCAACCTATATCCAAACGACTGGACGACCGGTCGCTGTCGCCATTGCGAAGGCAATATTTCCGGCCACTATCTTTCTCTTCTTACTATACGTAACTGTGCCCCTTCTTCTAGATAAGATAACAGCCTCCTCGTTTGTCGCTACTACTATTCGCCTAGTCTGGCCCTTGGGTGTCGGTATCTTGGGTTTGGTATATTCCCATTTGTTCAACAGCAGTGCAAATGCGTCGGCTCTTTTGTACGAAAATACTGACGTCGCCATTTTGCAAATAAACTACATTCTCGTCGGTATTTTATCAGCGGTCGCTCATCTAATCTCTGTATTGGGTCGTTTTAGCCCTCTATTGTCAAGACAAGTTTACGACATTATCTCACACCAGGGAACTACACGAGAGGGCGGCACCATAGGAAATGACCAGTCCGTGATCATCTCCGGAACCATCCTTTTATATTGTTTTTATAGTATCTACGAAGTTAGAAGATTAGGGTACTCTTCTACCCAAGCAGTTATTAAGACTGCTGGCTGTGCAGTTGCAGGACTGATTTTATTCGGCCCAGGAGCATTGCTTGCAATGGTATGGTATTGGAGAGAAGGTGTCATCTCCCAGGTGACTCCTATTATGTACTAGTTTCTTTTTTTACCTTTTTTTTTTGCGATTTTTTTTTCTTTTTGAAGGGGACGTAGATGTTGCAGTCTGTAGAAATATCTCATGACAGTAGTTCGATCTCTCTAGCTAAGCAATATTAGTACGTGAACAAGGGCTCATCTGTAGTGGTTCATTGCTGTAAATAGAAGAAGAAATTAAATATCTCTTGCATTAAGACGGTGAATACAAAATTTCACAAACACACTTTTACAGGTACCAAAGAAGTCGAAGCTAATTACAGAACAGAAGAGAGAAACGTCATCAAAAAATGAAGATTTAAAGGCTTTTTCAGACCATTAAGAGCCTCAAGTTGGGCTACCATTTCATTATTGTGTCAGCCTCGTCCATGAAATCTCTAAGCTATAGGTATAGCCTCTATAAAATCTAAGTACAACCAACCATATACCGCCAAAGATGAGCTTACGCCTTAGCAATGTTAGGAGTCTTCATCATGACAGTTGCAAGATGAGTCTCATCGTTCCTGATCACGCTTATTTTCCTCAAGTCTTTAAATCCTAGTCGTCTATAAACACTGAGTGCCGCCGGAGAAGATTCCAGATACATGGGCAATCCATCTTTCTCCGCTTTGTTAATACCCCATTGTACCAGGGTCGAGGCTATGCCTTTTCCCTTGAAATCTGGATCAACCGCCAAGGATGCGAGGTCTGTCTCGTGTTAGGCAGAATTCTCGCTCCAGCAATTAGGTGGCTAAAGCCAAGCAAGAATGAACGCTGAACTTACACCATACGCTGTGCTCCCCATCGCCCAAAATCTCCTTTTTTGCTTTCTCGAGAGCTTCACTCGCGTACTTGAAAGCGTCCAGATCCATGCCTTCGGGTCTTTGTTCATCATCGATCGCAAAGGCGCTCTGTTGCTCCACAGAGCGCCCCCCTTGCTTTTGCTCTATGATGTTTTCTTGTGGCGGCGGAGCCATCCACCCGGCAACGCCCACAACTTTCGCAGGGCCCTCGGCAGAATCAATCATGGCAAGAACGTAATGCCAGCCCGGTGATTGCAAGCGCTTCCGAATACGATTCATTCGATACTCGAGGACTTCCTTGCTCTCTAAAAGAGCTTTCGACCGATTAGGCATAATCGCATGTTCTAGAGCGTCATTATCGAAAGCACGGCGTCCACAATTGACGATGTCGGGAACCGAAGCAATAGTAGCCGGGACGAAGTGGATGTCCATGATCGAAAGGAAGGTATTGCGTGGGAAACAGCAATAAGATGACTTGCATTCTATTTAGAGGACCAGCTGTGATAAATATACTGGTTAGCAATAAAAATCTGTTCGGGGGGCATGAGCGAGATTCGCACTGAGGCAAAGGACCGAAAAGACATGTTGCTGCCTACGGATGCTGACGACTGTTTAAGACCTGCTTATTTGGGCCAACTATTTCGGATTTTCGATGCGCCTTTAGCCCCCCTCTCACTAACTATATGATAGCGCGGAGAGGTGGCGTGAGGTATAGAACAGCCTGTTCAGAATCAGAGAGGATGGCAAAAAAAATTAAATGACTAGAGATGTGATGACTTATACTCGTAGAATCAATCTAGTAAAGTGGGTGAATGACTCCGGTGAAGAAGATTTCATGTTACGATATGTTATGGTGCTAATGTTCCCGGGTTTGTAGCAGGTGACTGGAGGATTTTAACAGGGCCATGGGTTAGCGAACAAGAGCTGTCGCACCGAAAAGCACGCGAAATTGTGTGCTTTTCAGATTTGGTATGCTGGTGTGACCAACTGCTTTAATGGGCCGCCAGGCATCATCTTGGAAACGTGAACCACAAGTAGGCGACATTGTCTTTGCAAGTTCTCATGCCTCGTGCTACGACGTTTCTTTCTCTTAAGGACTTTATTGATGTTGTCAAAGTTTACGATAGGGTTTTGCTTGGTGAGGTTGTGCGCGTAATGCATTAGTGTGCGCAACGAGAGCAAGAAGGTATAACGGTAGATAGTTACATTTCAAGCAATCGGTAACGGCAAATCGTTACTCTAGACTATGACAGCTATCTAAGGTAAAGAGGATGATTTTAAATGTGTATGTTGCGAACGGTATACTACTTCAATCCTCTCGCCTCATTCCGCGGAAAGTTTATTAGGCACCTTATACAATATCATGCGTGGTACCTTATCTGGTACTTAATTCTATATTTCAATGTGATTTATACTACCGTTCCTGATTGCATAGCTCGAGGTCGTTATTTCAGACTTTGTGGGAATTTAGAAAAGACAAACACGCAAAAAAAAAAAAAAAAAAGAAAGAAACACTAATGGGAGAGACAAGCTCTCAGCACACCGACAAAGTTACGTCAGGAGCCTGCTCCTGAATCTCAATATTTGTAAGCTTCTCGATGATCGCTCCCTGGTCTTGGGCGTCCATCTTGGCCCGGCGGATCTTGCGCGCCTGCATCTCACGTTCGATACCGTGGCGCACCGCGTCCAGCACGGTCGGCACCGTGGCACGCGGTTTGTATGCAGGCTCCGTGCCGTCCTGGTACACGCCCGTCTTCACGAGAATGCTGTACCAGGTGTTTTCCGACTTGGCATCCATGGCATTTGTGCCGCGGACGTCCGACTCGGGCGTGTCGCCGACAAAATAGACCGTGTCTGGCGGGCGGGAGTCGATGAGGCCGTGCTGGGTGGCGCGCCACTTCTGCAGCAGGCGCGTCGCGAATTCAAAGGTGCTGACCTGCGGCTTGCCAAAGGCGTGCGTCGTCAGCTTCTTGCCGCCGGTGACGTCTGTGAAGACTGTCTCAACGATCCTGCGAAGAGCGCCCATGCCGAGGCGGACGTGCTCGTGGGCGGCGGACCACACGACATCGCTGTGTGAGAAGTAGATTGGAGGGCCTTCATCAAAAGTCGTAGACCGGGTCTCGAGCCGGCCTCCTTCGGACATGGCAATGTCCAAGATGATCTGCAGATCCGACGCCCAATCGCGGCTGTCGGCGAAGACAAAGATGGCTTCGATGACAATGTCTTTGAGGTCGCCTCGCTCGAGCAGATCCCGGGAATTGGCGTGTTCGAGGTCAGTCAGCTTCCGAAAGGGCGCGACGGCCGAGTTGGCCTTGATGACGTCGCCGGGCGTGATAACGTCACGGAAGCCATAACCCTCGGCAACGGTGCGGCACTTCTCCCCTTCGCCGCCTACGACGAGGACTGCCCCACGGTATTTGTCGGCAAGCTCCCTCATGGGGGTATGGCCGCAGATGAACTGTCCAGGGCTAACTTCAAGTTGCAGCTGCCGCGAGAGATCAGTGCAGCGCTCAGCTTCTGTTTTGCCGCCACCGTTGGTGAGGAAAATGTATGGACTAGATGTACTGGTCAGCATCTCCAGTAGTAAAAGAATATGTGCTCAGCATAACTTACACTCTAATGCCATATTCGTTCTCGCCATTAAGCACCCTCATGGCCTCAATGGCCTCCGGAATGGGCCTGCCACCCCGAACGAGAACACCGTCAATATCGAAAGCGAAAGCAAAGTTGTCAGCCACTTCTTCGCATGTAGCGGGTGGTGTGACTGGTTCTGTAAATGGCGTTGCTAGGCTTGCTGGTGTGAGTGTGTTTGAAGAGCTGAGAGACGTCGTTGAGGGAGTCTCAGAGGATGTCAGGTCTGGAGAAGCAGGCTCTTCATGAGAGATCTGGTCCTCAAGATTCCTCCGAGCAATATTGAAGGTCTCGGCGAAACTGCTGGCGGACACGGTCCGGCATGGGCCAGCGGGTCTCTCAAGTCGGGACATGCTGAAATCAGATTTTTGGTGTGCGAAAATGTTAAGGATGTAAGGAATGGGAGAATATGATATTGAATGGTATTGGATAGGATGTCAACCAGTTGATCCTGCTACGTCACAGACGGCTAGAGAACAGAAAAGAGTCCCTAGACCGTTGGAGGAAAGCGAGCCCATATTTATATCTGTTAGGCTCCCAAAAAAAACAAGAGTAATCTTAGAGAAATTGACCAGCTCACAACTGTTATTTACAAACCGCTGTGGCTGCCCATATAGACTGAGATGCTTCGCCATTGCCTTGAAGTTGATGGCTGCATGAGAATAGTGGAACCGCCATTGTGTCGAGTTGGCAATTAGGGTCTTTACAGTGGAGCAGAGTGGAGACCAGGGAAGAGCAGCGAACACACTCGCGTCTCATCAACGGTGTGCTATGTCGTCATTCTTTGTCTCTAGACGGTGGCTGCCGCTTCGTACAAAGAAATTTATACGGAGTACACAAACTATTATGTACATACTCGGCAGGGCTCGAGTACCTGGGTATGCGGCTCGCTATTTTCAGGGGCCTAGCTGAGAAATTCGGAGCTAGAGCCGCTTAAGGGAGGCTTCGGGCAAAAATAAAAGTGGAATCATACGGGAAAATTCGTTCGTTCAAGTCAGATAAGCATACGATTGATAGAAATACAAGTTTATCTTGCAGAAAACCCGCAAATAGCACGAATACAAACCGCAGCGTGCTGTGATACGACTGGTCGCCAAGAAGCCGGTCACGCCAAGCGAGAAAGCCGGTGCGGGTACCACTGTTACAACGTGCGGTGACATCTCGCACGTCTCCGTGCCAAGCGTGTATCCTAACTGGCCGTGTCCGACGCATTCGCCGATCCGGCTGACTTGCACGAAATAACTTTTCGCCACACTCTAACACTTGTGCTTGGTTGGCTCACCATAATTTGTTAACAGATGTAAAAATTAAAATTTTTTTTGCCTAGCCCTTTGATGGACTTTGTGAACAACTCAAGATTACCTGTTCCTGAGGCTCGGAAACGCTTGTCATAATATTTCCACCCACTCTAGTGGCTACTAGGGGTGCTGAATTCTCTTCTTCGCCTCGAAGGCGAGCAGCCATTGAATTTGCGCCTAATTAGAAAGAATGACACTGTATACAAATAACACTGCGTGCTGCATGCCTACGTGTATATTCGTCTGCGATAATGCACGCTATGTTGTTGGTACCTTCACCGTATGCCTAGATAGGATTCTTGGCGTAAATGAAGCGCATCTCTGTGGGTCTTGGGTGGAACAGTCTGACCCCCATTCGAATTTGAATCTGCGAAGGGGCTGCATAACGCGTGCTTGTCTCACTGCAATTGGCCATCTTCGAGCGCAATGTGGTGTTGTATACAAAGTACCACATGTAGCGTAATCAATTGTACTGGAGTGTACCTACATCACAAAAATTTCCTTCATTCGTTGCCGCTTTATTAAAATTGTAGATCTCTTCAGCTGATGGTACGAATGTCAGCATGTACGACGACCGAGACGAAAAAACCAAGGAGCGAGAAGTGTAAGTCTTGATTGAAGACAGAAGCGACAGCCTTTCTTCACATGATATATACGCTATATACTCGGTATCATCTTAACCTTCGTAGTATTTTTAAGAACATCATTCTACTCTGGGTTAGCTGCTCTCAGCAGGGTTTGATCTGGTTAAATGTGTTAATAGATTAAGACTGAAGAGGATACTATTTATCGACAATACGCAATTTGTTGCAGAATATTTTAACACCTTACATCTGGGTTACTGTCGTTTGAGGTAGTGCCACATGAGGACTTGGTATGCACTAGACAAGCGGTGGGCTTTATGAGAAGTAGGTGCATTGGTACTACCCCGTAATTGGTTGCAACAATACCTCTCTAGGCACTACATATTTCAGGATGTGTGTATCCAAGAGCTCCGTTAGAGTTTATCAAATCAAATCACCTTTCCCGAAACGAGACCAACGTCGGACTTCATTCTAGGATTTACATTGGTCCCACTGACTTCAACATTAACCAAAAATCTTTTGACGCGCCAAGTTCCTAGAATCACTGTGAACTTCCACATGTACATTATTTATGTCTCATTGGATAACTCAAGTTTCACATCAGTAGAACGCTCAATGCCTATTTGAGACGGAATTATAAAATTCTATCTTCGCCGGTGGTGGCAGTTGAGTTTATGAACTTCGGCTAATGTTCAGTCTGGCAGCAGCTTAAACACGGAATGAAACAAGTTCTATTATTGCTCTCATATATGCCCGCTGTTGGCAGTCTTCCTCGTCTTCTGCTCTCTGTCCTTTATAAGTCTACCTCGCCAGATAATTCATAGTCTGCTTGTCCAGCGTCATACAAACCAGAGAGTCCCAAAGAATAAGCGTTCCAACCTTCTTCTACAATGGCGGGCCTCAGATGACGGGTCACGATAGTATTTACAACAACGAGTCATGCCACACCACTTTCAGAGGACGGCTAGGCAACAGACAACTTGCCTTTTCCCACAGTAAAGCGCTATATTACCTGACATCATCGCCCTCTGGCGATTACCTTGCAACTTTGATGAATAACTATGATACACTTCAAAGGCTCCCGGCAGAGATCTGTCGCAAAAGTCTAGCGGAGACTGAACCAGAGCGGCCGGTCTGAGGATCGCACGGTGCAGGTATAATTTTGGATATGTTGAGAAGATATTACATGAGCTGGAACTAAGTCGGGAGTATAAAGTTGCTATTCAACAAAGCGTCTGGCATACTCTAATAGGCGATCACGGATCTTCGAGTAGTCATATGCTAAAGCGTAAATTGTACTGTGACGGTTAAAATGGTCGGTTTTGGAAGTGGCTTGGGCCTGCTGATAATATAGGTTACTGGATCTTTTCCAGGTGGACTAGCGACATAGGGGGATACATTCATACTGATCTCCACATTATATATATTAGGTGATAAGGTTATCATGAAGCACTATTACAGTACGTTTGAATTTATCCCATTAAGCTTGCCTCCATTGAGGCAATAAATGTGCATCCGTTTGATGTATATGTGCTAGTATGATTTCAATTCTGTGGGTGTCAACTCAAAATACATTGGAATCTGCAGCTGAGCAAGGCAACCCGCGTGGTATGGTTGTCCCCTGGCCCAACACTTTTATATAGTGCCATAGGAACACGCGAAGGCACTCCGCTAAGCATATGCGGATAAGACAGCAAAGGCTCATATCTCAGAGAGAAAAAATTCGAGGTGAAAATTTATGTTTGGTATATTGGGATATAATGGACTTGTTTGACACTGGCTGGCACCGAACTATTCGAGAGTCACAAGCTCCAAACGCTGAAGTAAATGCTCTAATATGAAAAAGAGTATGCAGGAATAGTAGAGATTCGAGATTTGGGGGCAAACCCTTTTATATAATTGTCTACTTTCTTTCAGCGTGCTGATATACTATAAGATTTTACCGACGGTAAAGTTATCAGATCTTCTCAATCTTTATCTCCATCCCCGCTGGTCTTGTCGCCAGTGCCGGCGTCTCGATCTCAAACGGCTTCTCGACACACAAGAAGCGGAAACGAGGGACCATATAAGCCAGGACCATCTTCATCTCGAGCCAGGCAAACGTTTTACCGAGACAGATGCGCGGGCCATTGCTAAATCCAGCGAAGACGTACGGGTCTGCCTGTGCAGGTGTCAGGCGGTCCGCATCCCAGCGTGTCGGATCAAACTCGTCGACCGTGTCGCCCCATATCCTGGGGTCCATCTGTGTCACCGAGGGTATCACGTCCAGAACGGTACCCTTCTTAAGAGGCACACCTTGGAAAATCAGGTCCTCTGCCGCTTCGCGGTACGTCACCGCAGCCGGCGAGAAAAACCGGATCACCTCTTTGAGCAGGTTGTCGGTGTACCGGAGCGTCTCGAGATCATTGTAGGTCGGGTTCGGCGTCTTGGCTAAGAGCGCGTTGATCTCGGCGCGGACGATGTCCTGGATGGCGTGGTTGGTGGCGAAGATGTACGCGGACCACGTCAGCACGGTGGCCGAGGTCTCGTGCCCCGCAACCATGATCTGCAGCAGGTTCCCCACAAACTCCTCTTCTGTGATGCCTTCGGCCGTGCCGCCGGGCATGCTCTCCTCGACAATAAAGGTCAGGATGTCGCGCGAGTCGCTGCTCTCGTAGGTTCCGCACTTGACCGCGTCACGGATCTCGGCCGTGCGCTGGCGGATCAGCTGCAGCAGCTGCTGGCGGAGAAAGGCCGTGGCGTACTTGAACTCGCGGTTCGCCGCCAGCGGGAGCCAGCGCACATTAAGGTACCCCGACGCAAACATGAGCATCTTGCCCGTCAGGCTGGGCGCCACAATACACTGATAGGCCTCGTGGAAATCGTAGGGTTTGGCGCCGGGGCCCGCGTATGCGTCAGCCTGGGACTTGCGCTGCGTCGACTGCAGGTGCGACAGCTCACGACCGAGCGCCGCCACGCCCATGATGTCGAGCGTTACCTTGGACATGAGCTCAATGGCGTCGATGACGCCAGTCTTGCCGTCCTCGCCGCTGGAGCATATCTCGCTCATGACGTCGCACAGCTCGCCTGCCTTTTGGCTGAAGACGGGCTCTAGCTTGCGGATGTTGGCCAGAGAGAAGGGCTTGCTGAGCATCTTGCGGGAGGCGCGGTGGGCGTCCCCGGAAAAGGAGACGATACCCCAGCCGGCAAAGTCAAGCACCATCCGCAACCACTGCTCCGTCTTTTTGAACTCGTAGGACTTTGTCATCAAGCACTCCTTCATGCCTTCCGGAGTCAGAGGCACGAGGACCTCGTTGTTGGCGATGGTGAGATATCTTATCACTGGCGCATCCGGAAATTCGCGCACCCAATCCACGTAGATAGACCATGGGTATTTCTGAGAGAAGAATTTCGGGAAATGCCCAAGAAACCAGTGGCCGCCCTGTCATTGTGTTAGCTGCAACTCCTATTCACTACAGCTTTGATCACAGCTTCTCCGACAACTCACCTTGGGGCCTGGCAGATGGCGGTAGGGAGAGACATAGTGCGGATAGATGAAAATGCGATAGACTCTGACGGACGTCCAAAGCAGACTAAAAACCAACACGAACGCCGATGCTGAGGCCAGCCACGAAGAAGTAGTGCTGCTGAGTTTGGGTACTAACACAACTCCAAGCGCCGCAAGGCCTGCGCAAGTGAGCGTGCTCATTTTTGCGCCTAGCAAGTAAGAAAAAGTATCTGCGTGCTACAGCTTCGACACAACTCAGCTCTTGATGAAGTACGCCCTCTGATCCAGTATGTTCAAATATGGCAAAAGGCGTGCGGGTCGCGTAGTGAAGCAGATAGGCTACCACCCTGCGAGCTCTAAGGGCTTGGAAAGAAGCAAGTGGTAGCAAAAAAAAATATTATGTCGTAGCTTGGAAACTAGGTGACATTTGTATTTCATCAAATCCGTAATACATGCGAATACAAACAGCGGCCGCAGGTATGGGCAAAACTCCTGTCGACTTCCTGCGGGTCGTCATAGAAATCATGCTTTCGCTGATAGGCTACAAGAAACTGTAGTCTGCTGTGGACTCCCTGCAAGAATCCTTGAGTTAATGTCACACCGTATGCACCGTATTGAATGCAATACTACCTCCATCAGGACAAATTTATTGACACCGCAAAGCAGCCACTGCTGGCTCCCATTTCACACCACTTATTTCTTCATTATTTTCTTTCCTACCGTAAGAAAATGCGCCTCTAGTGCAGAGAAATTCAAGTCGAAAAAAGTCAGAATCTAAGGAATTTTGGTTATTTCGATAAAAGAAATATTCCCTACTCCCATAATGACTTTTTTGCTCTGAAGTCGAAGTTGGGGAGAATTCTATTTTGCAGTGTCAACAAATTTGTCCCGATGGAGACTACGTACTCCATACCCTGGCACAAATGGTCTGCCACAGGAATTAGCCCCAGGCAACCGGGTATGCCCTGGCCACGTCGACATCCACAAAACCGCCGGTTGCATTACGAGTATTACTCCGTGCGCCAAGTCTAGATGACGGAGTTATTACATAGTATTTTGTGGCTTTAATATGAGAATGTAATAAAGATTCCAGACGCCCTATAATGATTCTACGTATCTAAGCACTTACCATACTTATTCCTATTAATTACCCCAGCTAGAAAAATGTTATAGGGGCAAGACATTCCTACGTTTCGAATAGCGAAAAATTACCCAAGAAAATGAAATTTCTTTGTAGAGTAATGCAACGTCTTTACTTTTGGAAGTGTAACTGTGCACTTCCGTATGATAAAATTTATGGGACTTGCGTAGGGAGCAGGCCGCGTATTGCGCTGAAAATCATAGCTACCTTTGAGGTTACTTCGCCTATTAATTTTCAACCAATTTTTACAGCATATTTTTGCGTCTACTTCCTCATTTGTTTACGGTTTAGTGATACCACCGCTACACGCCAGCAGGGTCTACATTTCCGCTAACTTGCCTCTTAGCTTTTCTCTGATAATTTTCATTGTGTCTTCGAGCTTCTGGTATTTCTCAATATATTTGTCTAAGCCCAATGCTTTCTTTCTGGATTTTAGAAATGGGTTTGCTCATTAGCATGTTCTCGAGATGTCCAGCACCCAAGACAAAAACATATAACAATTCCAATCTAACAAATTAGCTTTCGTGCAAGCACCACTGATATATCAAAGAGTTTTGAGCATGAGCAGTTCAGCTGGGCACTTAAGCCACTAAAGTCTATAGAAAACGATTCTAGTACGCTGCAGTATGAAGGAATTTGAAATCAAAATCTATCAACCTCTTTTTAAGCCCGCCCATTTATGCTGAACCACTTCACTTCCACCGGCTTCTCCCATTCGTGGATGTCGATTTCCTCTGGCTGTCTGCATCCGTTGTCTCGAGATAAACGTCCCGCTGAGTCATAATGCCGTGGCGGCTGCTGTCATCTTCGTCATCCAGAACCTCCCACTTTCTCTGAGCAGAGACCGTCGCGCTGAACTGACCTCGCTTGGCGTTAGGGTGCAGTGTGTTCAATGGCGTGTCTCCAGAGCTGCCGAGTCCACCAGAACCACCCGGCTGTAAAGTAGGGCGCGACTCGTGGCTTGACGATCCGTAGTAGTTCTTAAAGAATTTTCTCAAGGATGGCAGAGATGCTGCGAACATGCCCACGCCTTCCTCAAGCATCGACCACAGCGCGATGTAGCCTTGATAGAACAAGGCGTCTTCGGCGATCAAATAGTGAGGGAAGAAGGGCACGCGGACGATTGTAAAAATACCCGCGCACACGCCCACCGACAAAATGGCTATTAGCGACCACTTCTTCCGTGAGTTCATATTCAGCCCACGGATCAGAAAGAAGGGCACCAGCGCGCAGGTAAAATCAGCCACAATGGCGATCGCCGTGAAGAGATAACTGAGATCAAGAAGGGGCACATTGGAACCACACGTGCCCATTCCCGTCCAGCTGGCTGAGATCGGCTTGCAGTGCACCAGTGCAGCGATGAGCCCGGCAAGGGCGTTGAACGTGGAGCCCACGATGACCTGGTTAAGCAGCAGTTAGAAGACCACCATCATGTGTTTACGTGCTCTGCATTATAAGAAGAGAGAATCATAAACGTACAAACCATAGCGGAATCCGATAATGATTTGCTGTTGTCAACCGCAGAATCTGCACCGCGATGGCGCTTTTGATCAGCGGTATGCTGATCACATAGGGGATCTGCCACCACAATAAAAGCTGCGCGCCGCGTACGAAGTACAACTGGCTGGGGAGGTCGGCGTCGCGTGTTGCGAGACCATAGAAGCATCCCTTGATCGCATAGATAGTCGCAACCAGATAGCACACATAGCCAGCTACAGAGAGCATGTCGTCGGCACCGAATGCGCCTCGTGAAATCACTGTTCGTACATAGACGCGGAGTACAACCACGATAGTATTAACAGCAATGAGGGTGATTAGCGTAATAACGACGGCTTTTGAGAGGCCGGCAAGTGGTAGTGCTGGGACGCTATAGACGAGGTCCATAAGTTGGTCGTAAGTCATCGATGCGAGAGACGCCATTTTGTCGAGTTGAGACACTCAACGATGAGTGTGAGTTTTGTTGCTTGGTCGAGTGCTGGAGTCCCAAATAATGCGTTAAGGAACTGTGTGGCAATTGAGACAACGGAATATCGGAGGCATAACTGTTTATAACTATTTGCTTCCCTGTGTTTGTCTTTCTCTCTTGTCTCCTTTCAACAACATGGATGAGGGAAGATCTTTTTGTCCATGTAAGTTACATATCAGAGGCGTCTTGAGGCGTCAAAGGCGCTCACTGACATTCCCCTGGTATTGCTACCAAGAAAAATTCGTTTTGGAGAACGGTGGAGCTTCACTATGTAGGGGTCATGAGATGGGTGGTATTGGCCGCAGTGCGCCGTATTACTTGAACTGGGTTTTCACCGTCTTGCAGGGATCTAGGGGTATGTCAAACTCTGAAACCCCTTTTCACAGTGCACCTTGGCGATTGACTTGAGTCTTTTGACAAGTGTACTAATTTGCAAAAATATTCAAGTTGGGACATACAAAAATGGCATATAGGCTTAACGGTCAAGTTCATTGAGAAACTTAATTCTTCACGATAAACCAGCATTTTGGATGTTTCACCAATGAGATGAGCACTGTGAAACTATGAAAGGCAGTGTTCAGCGATCATCTATAAAGACTTTTATTTTTGAGTTGAAGATGCGCTACTCCTTGTGAAGTACTCTCATATGTAGCTGATATAGACTACAACGCAAGTACTAGGGATATGATCAACGTACGGATAGATTGTTATGTATTCGCTTACTCTCCCGCACCACTAGCCGGGCTGATGAACACTGTCCATTGCGGACAGGGGAAGTAAAAATTAGACTCCTTGGGATCGGCACAATGCCTCAGACGTTGAGGAGCACCCGGTTGATGGGTCCAATCACGCATGCCCAGACACTAAAAGTGTAACGCTTGCAAGTCCCTATTGATGGGGAATCTGGGCAAATTATGCTAATCCTGTAGAGTGTTACTGGGGTAAAATTAGATGGCGTCTCGTTCCAGAATCCTGTTTTCACTGTCTACGAGTACTCTACCGCATTCAGACTATCAAAAATAGTATACCCTTCACAGTGACCCAAGTGCGATAGTGGACTACTCGTATGTTGATGGTATAGCCTGCAGATTTTCAGACATTTGTATGTATTGCCGCCCCTATTAGCGGCGATCACTGCCTGTACGAGGTAGCCTTTTGAGGTATTAACAACTTGAAGTTACGAGTTCGTGCTAACAAAAGGAGTCTTGCAGGGCATCCCAAACTGCCTTAACAAGGCCCTGTAATATTTCGATTAACTCAGAAGTCCTTCGGACACACAAAATGCGTTGTTCAAATTTACGGCTGTTTCATTTTCACACGGCTCATCATAGGTTATTAGTATAAAAGTGGCAGAGCATCGAGCTCAGCTATGCTCTCGCTTGTATAGACAGATACGCTTTCACAGCCGTGTGTGAAAACAAGAGCTACCCCAGACACAATCCGTGCATCACGGGCATTCTTGTCCTTATGGCTGAGGCCGAGCGTTTAGGGAGAGCTTCTAGATCCTTGCCGTCGGTTTGGCAGACATCTGACCAGAATGGTAAGCCGATTGACATTTCGTCCCTGGATACAACGCCAAGGCTCTCCAATTTTTTTTGTACACGTACCATACGAGGTACGGAGTAGTTAGTCCTTTCAGTGATTCAACACAACGCAAGTGGTTAGTGGGGCGTCCAAAGTGGATACCAAAGGAAGGTACGGTAAAAATATTTCCAGAACGTACGGAGTATGTATTCCGCTTGTTGAGGTTGTGTATGTAATTTCCGCATCTCTTACATAAACTTGATACCGTAAGGCCAGCCATCATAGGGACATAACAATAGATTCTATCTTGATAAGTAATAGACCCAGCTCATGCAAATAGCAGACAACAATATTATTAGTGTTGGCTATTTTGTTTCAAGCCAAGTATTGTTCAGTAAAAAATGCGGACACCAGCATCTTGTAAACAAATAGTGTGTTGTTTATCGGCATAATTTCAAGATACCTCCCCCCGAGGAGTCCTCCTGACCAAGCCGTTGCGCAGGAACACTGTCGACGCGATCACCCGTAAACTTCTACAAAGACGTTTTCAAGCCATGCTCTTCCAAGTACATATTAAACCGCATCAACGTTGCCCGCCACGGTCATATAGCGTAGACATAGATAACCGCTAACACCAAATAAGCTTCGCAATTTTATAATGTATTAGGTCAACGAATACTTCAAAGAAAAGCCGACTAAAATACAACAGCATAGTTGTTGAGGCAGAATATCAGACGAGCTGGTCTACACCTCAAATTCTACAAGCCGTGCAACTCCGCAGGTTCCTCGATTTCAAGAATCACGGCCACAAAACCAGGGCTGGTAGCTAAAGTATAAGCGACGTCATGGATTTCTCAAACTTCAGTTCACAAAAGGACGATTTAAACTGTGCCATGGGGTCAGAAAAAAGCCTGACGACATGGCAATCTGCTACCCTGGACCATTCTTCGCAGAAATAACCACCACCTTGCTGTCGAATACTTATGAATAAGAGACTAGCAAGAACGAGTTTTTACTAGAAGATTATATCCGCCATGTTCTCTCTGGAAGGATTTCTGTTTTGGCTATGGAGAATCTGAAAACTCCAGGAACCGGCGAGACAGTGTATTCTTGGTTGTATTGTACTTCAAATATATTAGAATCTGAATATTGAATTTCTTCGTCAAACGATGGAATACCATCCGATATGGTGTAATGGCTAACATCCGACGCTCTCACCGTCGAGCTCGGGGTTCGATTCCCCGTATCGGAGCTTGAATAAATTTTTAATGGGGTCCACGTATCGGATATTAATTTTTTTTCTTTCCGAGAGAAAATACCTCCGCAGTGTCGTCGAGCTTTGGAAGATTTAAATCACCGCTTGAGGACGGGAAGACTGGCGGCCGCCTCTTATTGCGGTGGTTCAAACAGAGATGGCGCACTACCTACTACAGATTTGCGGACAGGCGCAAAGAGACGGTGTAGCAGCACGAGATCCCGCATTCTTTCATTTGCTATTATTTTTCATTGTTTCTTATCAACTTTAATCACTACTCATACTGGTATCATATGTAAAATAACCTCTTAGTTAAAAATCAGGATAGTTTGTGCCCCAGAGGATCCACCTAGTGTAGACGCAAATAATCAGGATTGACTGACACTATAAAACACTAGGCTCGCTCGTATGTGCAGGCGCAGAGCCATTGTGACTACCTCAATTGCTGTGTCTTCAGTAACTGAAATCAGAAGTAAGTTGTGAGTTTCCTCAGCATGCTGTGGAAGTCCAAGGTATATTGTGGTACGACCAGTTCTACGCCCACAATATATAAATGTTGAGGCGCAGACTTATCTCCGGGGCCAAGTAAGAAAGTAATTGAGGAGTTCCTTCTATTTACCGCATCCTCTCAAGATTCAGTACCACGCAAAATTCATGGAATCAACTCTTGTACAGCATAGGATATCTTGCACAATATCAGCATATAGCCCGGGAAGCAAAAATGAAAACAGAAGAAAAATCAACGCCATACGCCTCAAACAGATCATAACATCGGACTCTATTGATTGCTATACATATATACCAATATTTGCTCCTTACGGAAATAGTATTACGCAGGGCATTGTCTAGAAAAGGAGTGTAGGCTCCGCCACCAACTGCATCGTTCTTTTGCACTGGAGATGGTTCTGGCGAAATGCAAGAACAAGCGACTGACGAGCCAGGATGCTGGATGCTTCTGTGATAGACATGCGGGCCACAGGACGAGCTAGAGTCACCAATTTGAAAAAACAACGACTGAGTGAAACTGTTGTATTAGGTTTCATCGCCCTTTATTCTTTTCGGCCAATCCTGGCTATGCGACGTCTAATCTAACGGAACCCTCACGCTCTCGCCTAGAGTGCTGTACGGTGACAAGAGGTTAGCATTTCTGTATCTATGGAGTCGCCGCTTGAGCAGTTGCTTTCTATTTCAATATATACGGGAACTGTGGCCAGCAAGAGGACAAGCTAAAAAATAAAATGGCTGAGATGGAACTCCATGGTTGAACAGGAGATGTAGCCTAGGACCTAATCTAAATGAAGACAGCGCGGTCTGTCGTAATGACAAATGTGGCGGATGCCTCACAACTTATTTATTGTCTCTATTCTCTTGCTATATTCCACAGTGAATGAGTTCCTTATCACCCACAATTGTCGGGTCTAGTTCTGATGGCACCTGCTGCAGTGCCGACCTAACACCGCTCCTCCAACTCTTGACTCGATTCTGATGGTCCATCGTTTTGATACACAGCACCTGGCCCGCTGCTGGCTAGGAATCGTCAGACTGGGATACTAACTTTTTTAGTAATTCGCGAATCTTTTCTTTGAGAAAATCTGTTTCGTTCTCGTAAGATTCGATGATACCGTTGATTGACTCGTTTTTCTTTTCTTCCATGACTGCCAACTCGGTCGTATGTTGTGCGTTGAGGTTTTCGAGTGTAGTCGTATGGCTTTTTTCGAGATCGTGTATCTGACTTTGATATTTATTTTCGGTTTGCTGTGTTTGGTTCTTATATGTATCTCGTATACTATTTAATTCAGTTTCATACATAACCCGTATACTAATTACTTCGTTTTTATGTGCATCCTCTATACGACTTATTTCAGTTTTATGAATATCCATCAACTTCTGAATTTCCAACCCCCATTGGCGTCTCTCTTCTGCCCACCCGTCTAGGATCCGTTGTTGTTGTTGTCGTTCCTTTTGCACGGCTTGGCTTATCATCCGCTCCTGGCCCGCCTCGAGTCTTTTGAGATGTTCTTGGATATTGGTGTGATCTTTGTGGGCGATAATGCTGACTTCCCTATGGCGGTCAATCTGCGTATCGCAAAATCGTAATATTTGACTGACAATATCTTGGTTCTGCTTGGTTTCGACACCCTTTTCCTTCAAGTATCTCAAAATCAGACTGTTGAGATCTGCAAGCTCATTATGAAGCCCACGGATGCGATTGTCCGCCTCTTGTGTGCGATTATTAGCTTTCTGAACTTCAGTATCCGCAGCTTTGATGTGCTTTTGATCCGCTTGAATGCGTTTTTGATCCTCCATGGACCGCTTCTCAGCTATCTTTAGGCGTTTCTCAATGTCTAGAAGATTATTTTTGACCTCTTGTGCACGATCCTCAGCTGTTTTAACGCGACTATTAGCATTTTGGATGTATTTTTGATCAGCCTCAATGCGTTTTCGATCCTCCATGGACCGTTTTTCAGCCATCTTTAAGCGTTTCTCAGTGTCTTGGAGGCGACTCTCGGCCATGCGTAGGCGATCTTCAGCAGCTCGTAGGCGACTCTCAGCTTCTGATGTCCGGTGGAGGTGATACCGTTGGGGATTTCCCCGTGGGCTGTCATTTCGCGAACGGTCGTCTCGATGATGATTATCCAAAAGATGCTCATCCAGTAAAGACTCGCGTTTCGAGCGGCCGCGATCACTGGCCTTTGAAAGATCCACCTCGTCAGCATCAATCAAGCTGGTTTTTGATCTGCTGTCAAAATTGCCTCTTTCGTCTTTGGTGTTGTCATAATCATATCTGTCTCCATGGATGTCGTCGTAAGGGCCTCCCTCTTTCCCTCCGCTTCTGTTATCGAGAGAACCTCCGCGGTGGTTTCCAATATTACTGCGGACCCCCCTTCCTGTCACATAATCTATTAAAGCACTTTTACTCATTTTGGGAAAGGAAAAAAGGGAAGTAGGAAATAAGCACCCAAAAACGAGAATAAAGGAATGAAAGTAATTAAAATGTTGAAATTAATAAAGTAAAAAATAAAATAAAATAAAATATAAAATATTAAATATAAAATAAAGAAATAGAAGTTATGCAGTTATAATAATAATTGTTATGATCTACTTATTATGTGCAGAATCTTGAAAATAGAAAAAGAAAGAAAGAAAAAAACACCTGTGGTCGTTATTGCTAATTTATATCGGATATTTCTTGGTATGTTTGATTCACTGGATACGACATTGCATTTCACCACCCAATTAACTTCGTGCCCTCCTTTTTTTTCATGTTCTCTTGTTCGATTTCGCAAAAGTATGCCTTGGCGCCCAAAACAGGAGGAAAATGCGCAGCCTTGCCGCGCACGTATGTGGCATCCACTTCCCATTAGTGTCAGCCGCTTTATGCTGTGCGCAATAAAGTCGATTCTTGGCCAGGCCTAACCACTTACGTTCTACATAATAAAGTGTCACTCGTCAAAGCCAGAGAGGGGTAGAGAGAAGGGGTGGTGTTGTCAGCATAAAAATCTCTCACAAGCTCTTGATGGTTCTGCTCAGTAAATTTTAAGCTCAGACTTAGTTCAAATCTTAGTGGCATAGGGCCAGAGTGTGAGGCTCTGTTTCTATTTCCGCAACGGTTGCCGTTTGGATTTTCTACTGCCCTTTGTGTTAGTTTTGCCTTAATTTTCTCTTCTAGGTCTCCTACTACAGCTAGTGACCCACAGCTTCCTGTTGGCTTCCTTGCTTGGGTGACATGACGGCTGAGCTGCTCTTCGTGGTTCTCTTGTTCTTCAGAGTGCTTCCGCACTCTTCCGCATCCCCTTCGATTTTCCTTCTTTCCTCTCCTGCCTCTATCTAACTCTTCCTCCACCCACCCTTCCAGCCCTGTTTTGATTGTCGCCCCAATCATTGTTTCCCTGTCTCTTCTGCATACCACCCTCTGCTTCCCCCAGCTCTGGCTGTTGTGGATCGTATAGATGTTTTCGAGACACCAAATAGAAATCTGCCTCAAGTCGATCAACTTCGCAGAGAATACTAAGCCTTAAGCATTATAAAGTCGCAAGATACGGGAAAAGACGGGGGACTCGGTCGTTACTATCTTTTTTTGGATCTTTTTCCAAACTATTGGCGTTAGCGGAACCCATCGTTGGTACAGATCTAAACGATGTTGTAGGCTCTAAGCGGCTGAATTTTTCCTTTCCATATCAAGATGTCGATGTATTTGGGTCAGCCCCAAAAGTCCTAGATCCCAAAATCTCCGTAGTTTACATCTAGGGCTACAGCAAGGCCTATTTCCATCAATGCTACGTAGCGGCCGATACGGCAGGCCCAAGCATCACGGCATAGAACCGGCCCAGCGCGCAATGGTGTGTCGGTTTTGTCTTCGACACATGATACATGAAATACACGAGCACATACAGTGGTGTCTTTGGCAGAACATACCTGGGGCAACACTAGTCAGAATATGCCGTGGTGGTTACATGAACTCGTATCTAGACAAGCACATCAACCCCGCAGGCTGGACTGTTTGGTCGAGTTCGCAACCCGACACGAAGTGATATTCGGAGAACTTAACAGTAGTTGATTGGATAATGTGGCATCCCGTGCTACCTTTGCGACGAACCTCACGGCAGCCGAAGTGGCTTCCTACGCGATGAGCTCTTTTGATGGCAGCACTAGCTGGATTGCTGCGGCCGCCTACGCTTACACACTGACCTACAATCTTTCTAGCACAGTAACGAAATCTACTCCGACATCCAACAACAGCGCCATTTGGAGGCACCCGACTAAGGGCACATATCCTTCGGTCGGTGCTGCCCTGGTGTCGCAAAACAGGACGGCGGATGGCCCGTTTGCCAATCTCATAGCGGATCTGGTCCGCATCCTAGGCGACGCCATAACGCAGATCATATTCATGTATTCTAGCACGTATAAAGAACAGGTACCTTCCGTGGACCGTACGCTCTTTTACTACTTTTCTTTCTTTTTTATTTCTCATTACGAAACTTTCGCACCTCGCTCTTTACACTCGAGTACTAGCCTCCTCTCCTCCCTAGCATGATAGATTTATTCTTAGTATTTGAGTTTAACCGTGTTTATTAGCCAATCCTGACTATTCACGTCTGTACTAGGTGGAACCCTCTGGGGCAGAAACAACCGCTAGATCTAGTGCATGTTATTTACGGTCTGGTGATACAAATAAAAGATAGTGTAATGAGTGCGCGGTAATTAATCATCTGCTTCCTCCGCTTCTTCTAGTCTGCTTGCCAAGCTGTAGTCTTGGATGCGGCCGCTTCGTTTTATCCATCGTAGTATTGGTCTGGTTCTGAGTCCTCCAGTCTTCAGTCGGTTAAATAAGTCCTCCGGGGTTTGTGGCCAGTCTGTGGGCCTTCCGGCGCTTCTGTTGCAGTAGAGTAGTACGTGCTCTGGGGTCTCTTCCTCCGTACCACGGGAGCACATGGGAGACTCCCGGCGGTGTCTAGTGAAGAGGTATTTGGCTAGGCCGATATGTCCGGTGCGTATTTGTGTGAGGAGGCTGCTTTCGGCCTTCGTGAGGTGCTTGTAGGCCTAATATCATCTCGATAGTCTTGTAGACTTATCTTCCAGTTATTATTTATTAATACCGTATACCACGTTAGTGGGCTCTTAAAATCGTATCTGACTACGGCTGTAAAACAATCGCCTTCGCTGTCTACAGCCAAAACAAGCCTATTACTCTCATGCTAGTCGCCTTTGTCAACGCCTATCGGTATACCAGGCGAAGCTTGCCGAAGCCCATCAAGCTGTTACGATGCCCTCCTCGACAGCGTATCCTCTTTACTATCACAACGAAAATATGCTAAAGCGAGTCTGGTGGTATTGCATTATCTTCGATCGGGCGATAGGCCTCCTAGCTCGGAGACCAATCCCAATCATATGGACCTCCTCCAGTTATGATACGAATTCTCGTCTTGAGATCCTGGACTTTGCCGATAAATCTGATCTGTCGAGAGTCTACAATACGAGAGCGAAGCGGGATCTCGTTGCGCATACAGCGAGGCCTTACGTAGTCCTGACCGAAATCCCTATACTAGTATTCCCATTAGACGGCACGCTGGGTAGGAGCCGAGAGACCAAGCCTGAAGACGTTACCCGCATAAGGTGTTACAAGGTGGCTCTTAAGCGATGGTACCAATACGTTGTGCTACCATGGCTGGTTGAGACTTATAAGAATACTGCGGACGAATATAACACAAGCCCCCCGGAACTTTTAGTCAAATAGAACAACAGGCAACATGAAAAAAAATATAGTTGAGGTTACTTAAAAGTTATTAATGGCTATCCCTGCCGCCGTCTGAATCTAAATAAGTACACTATAGTCTGATAATTACCCTACTTCGCTTTGGAAGTAAGACCACCGAATGCTAAGCAGCCTCTTTCTCTTTGCGCCTCCTCTTCGTTTCCGAAGAACCCTGGTTCTCCTCGAGGTCTACCTTGAACAGGTCTGTACCGTCGCAGTGTTTCCTTTTCATGTCCGCCTCGCCAGGCTTGTCCGTGTCAGCTCCTTCACTGTTAACAGACGAAGCAGGCTGTCTGATGCAGATCGAAGCAGAGTGTCTTGTTTCCTGGCTCTGGATGCTGCTATGACCCTCGTCCTGCCCGCCTAGCCTCTGCCGATGGCGCGTGTCCCGGACAGCGCCTGCAAAGCGAGCTGCAAAAGTCCTGTATGGGTGAAACATGACGCGCTGCTGGTGGATATCCATGGATGCGCCCGGCGGGGGCGGCTTTCTAGGCTCGTCGAGCTTAGCAAGAAACGCAGGGGTAACGTCAGCTGTAAAGACGTCTAGGTGCTCCCCATTGTGTACTACAACAACGACCTGTAGTATTTAAGCGTGTTAGCAACGAAACTAGAGGGCTAAAATAAAAGTATAAGTTATATATACATTAGTAGCGTCTAACTTACCGGGATTGCTTGAGGCTTAATTGCTAGCATGGTCTTCTCTCGGCTGCCTGTATCTTGGTCCAGCTGCTGTGCTTGGACAGTCTTTATGCTATTAACCTTACCTGTGTCGTCGTCCTCGTCTGTGTCGTTGTCCTCGTCTGTGTCGTCGTCCTGCTCCGCTGTGCTGTACAACGCCATTCTCTCTTTATACCATCGTTGTGCCTGCGCGAGCGCAATACAGACGGCGGCGATATATGGGTCCGGCATTGACTCTGGACGGGCGAAGCGGCGAAGCGCGTCAGAAAGTGCCCTGCGGCTTTGGCGAGCACTAGGAACGCGGTGTTCGATCAATTGACTGCGGAACGACCAGATATTACGGCTGGTGAGAAAGACGACTCCTGGGCCAATAGTCCCAACATAGCCGACGTGGCAGAGTGGCCGTCCCCCAAAGCGAAACATAATATGCGCTCTAGAATAAGATAAAAAGATTAGCACGGAAGCCCGATGCTCAGGAAAGGGGAAAGCCTAGCAAGAACAAGCACACCCATGGCATCCGACCTCGTTTCCAGGGGGGTATCGGCTTGTTAAAAGGTCAAAGGCTGTAGTGGGTTCAGCGAAGTAATGAAGGCTCTCCGCTGCATCCTCCTCATCTTCGGGACACATCGGCTCCCAATCCTCGTCGGGCGCCGGCGGCGCCGGCGGCAGCGGCGGTGCTGGGCTCCTGGGTGGGAGGAAGCGGCACTGAAGCATGGCGGGCTGGCGGTGGTCCCAGAGCAGTGGCGGCACGAACAGGCGGTCGATGCTGTGCCGTGCCAGCAGCGTCTCGACCGAGCGGTCATTTGCTTCTTTAAACAGCGCCTTGACCGAGCGCTTGATCTCGTCCTCCGTGGGGAGGGAGTCTTCGGCCTGCCGATCCATGAAGAGAAGATGTGAGCGTGTTGCGGACGAAAGAGAACAAGAGGGAATAGTTGAGGGATGTGAGGAAGTTAAAAGCTATGAGTTACTAGAATGCAGTTGAAATGGTGGGTGGCGAAGGGTGGGCTCCAAGGGCGATGTAAATCAGGCAGTCAAGAGTTCTTCTTTCCTGTAGGTGTAACCTCCTTTGAAAGCAGGCGCCTTACACTGCTAGCGTTAGTGGGCAATGAGAGTGTGGCTCTAACCACATTTACACTCCAGGTGACCTTTGCACTGGCTTGAATTTTTATGAATATTTAATTAACTACGGAGTAGTGATTTCTTTTTACACCAAGCTTTCAAATAAGAATGATAAAAAGAATGACAGCCTTATCGAAACCAGGCTCTTTGTAATGTACGACTTGACGGTCTTAAGTACCTACTTAAGGATCGCCAGGTCCCACTCCATCCTCAGCCGTTATATAATTAAGGCCTCGTCACTCTTTTGTTGCAGGAGCCTGACTTCGCGGTCCGTTACTAAGGTGGTTAGGCGCTCAGTGAGGACCGAGAACAGCAGCCTCTGCAAAATCTCGCTCTCGACGTCTGGCGAGTTTACGTAGCATACAAAGAACAACGTGGTCATTCGTTGTTGTATCGCACCTATCTAGCGGTTGGATTCTGAGCTCCTGACAGATGTGGAGGCAGCTGTCGTACCCTGCAATGCATATCTGGGTGATATTCCAGCATCAAGACATTGTTGGCAGTGCTTCCTGGCGTTGAAGCTTGTACTGCTGCTATTGAAGCTTGCACTGCTGCTATTGAAGCTTGTATTTACGTGTTTAACTCGCCCACTCTACACTATTGTGGCCGCACATCCTATTGTTGTCCGCCCATCTTTACACCATACTCGCATTTTTGGGCAAGCTAGTGTTTTGTCATGGAATTAATCGCCCATTGTCTATTCTTATTCTTATCAAGCTTGGTCTCTCCTCCCTGCAGACGAGCAGCCGTCACGTATGGCTCGCAAGGCTCTGCTGCGTAGAGTGTGTAGTATCGTAGTTTTCTGGTCCGGGCATTGTATAGAACATTGGCTGATCCTCGTAGTATCATAAGTCCAATTGCGACGTTTTCTTCTCTTCAGCGACGATGGAGGTATACTTCGATAGCATCACGAGCAAGGAGCTCCTCGAGACGCGCAGCAGCGTCGCTCTTCATCCACGACAGAGACTCTTGTTTTAATAAGCGGGTCTAGCTCATCCCTTAGACATTCAAATCGCATCGCCAGCTGAAGGTGCTGCTCCCAACCGAGAGCAAATTTGTCTCAAATTTACATTGGAGGTGTGTGAATATTCACATTTTCATTATGGATTTCAAATTCATTCACCTCTTTTGGTTATAGACCATAGTTGAAACTTGTTTTGAGCATTCTAAATCTCCGTAATATAACTTACAAGTCAAAACGAGATTGCTATGGCCGTCCTTATTAGTTGAACTAGAACGTCTTTTGAAGCTGGTTTTCAAGTAGATGGAATACTTTATATGTATGGAGGACAGTAGTAAAATGTTTAGATCCATTTTTTTATTATTTATATTATTAATAACCCAATAAAGCAAGCAAGCGAAAGTTATATGAGACGATCTGGCTCACTGTCCGATTTGGCCAGCAAAGAATGCGTTTCTTTAGGTAGTGTGGCGGTGAATTCTGAGGATGTGCCTCAATAGAAAGATCGCCAGACTCTCTTCCCAAGCTCCAAAGTAAAATTGCTGGCAGAGTGCCAGGCTGGAAATGTCGGGTATAAGGCGGATCCCACATGAGCCAAGTGATTAGGACTTTTGCGGACGAAAAGCTTCGAAGAATACAACTTCAAAGTCCAAATCCAATGAGACAAACTACTATTTCATCGTTAAAAGAAATCCTTTTAAATAGTGTGAATTAATGCAAGACTAAAACAGAGCTAGAGCCCAAATTTAGGGACATGTCAAAACTGAGACTTCCGACGCCTCTGTTTCGTGGTCAAGGAGGCTCCGTGAAACTCCTCGCTTGGCGCAGCTGAAAAAGTCTTTGCTGTGGATGGGTAGATAGCGCATGAGTAGCTCCTGCAGAAGCTCGTGAAAAGGGGGCTTTGCCATTTTGCAGGTTACAAATTTAGTCTTCGCTGATGGACGCTAGCTTGATAGCGTTGAGAGAGTGATCAAGTGATCGACACAAGTGCTGTGCTCATAAATCCTTGAAGGGCGTTTAATTCGGCCCCCAGAGGATCCATGGGTGTGCTGTTCTTCAATGCAAATGGGTTGTGGGCCGATGGAACCGAATCGTGGCTCTAACCTGGCTCAGCCCTCTCTGTTTGGTGCAGTTGCATGGGCGACAAGGGTCGTTGTCTTGCTATTCGATTGGAACCAGCACGAAGGATGAGCCCCCCTGTTAGTCTACAGTTACATTCGCAATCAAACATTTGTAGGCTCCACAGGCACGACGAGTCCATTACTACTTGTAGAGACACTCCCACGTAGAGGAGACGGTGTTCTGCGAATCTAACAAAATAAACCTAAATCATGGAAAAGAAACTGCTCTGCTTTGTCAAGAGCGCAGCGTGCTAGTACTGCGATTTCGACTGACTTTGTTGGCACCAGTGGTGGCCTTCTGCGAGGTACTTGATATATGCATCGATTTTGCGCGACTGTTACGTAAACAAGTACTGAATGTCTTGTCGACTAGATTGTTGTTGTGCGAAACACTGGCGATCAACTACGACTGCGCCGTGTAGAGACGCGTCATGGTCCAATTCGTTCCGATGCCGTGGCTGCAAGCGCCAGCATCGACATCACTGGTCGGCACGGCCCAGTTTGCCCCAGAGCCGACCACTGCTCCCGTGCCGAACCTAGAACTGCGGCGGCGCGCCGGAGCGAATGCTCTCGACGGCTATTCATACCTCGGCTGCTACTCCGACAACTCGGACCGCCTCCTGACGGGTGCGTACAACAACTATGTGCGAAACGAACCCACGTTCTGCTGCGAGATGTGCCTCAACATCAACTCGACCTACCAGTACTGCGGCGTCGAGAACGGCGACAATTGCTTCTGCGGCGACAACACCGCCTGGGATCTCGTGTCGCTGCCGGCGTCGTCGTGCGACGAGTCTTGCCCCGGCGCCGGGAGCAGCGGATGTGGCGGCGTCTGGGCCATGAATCTGTACAGCGCCACGGCCGCATCAGTGACGGATCCGTCGTTTTCGAACTCGCTGGCGGCGCCGACCGCGGCGTCTGTGCCCGGGTACCGCGAGCTCGGCTGCTTCACGGACGGAGAGAACCGGGTCATCGGGGTGACTGAGACGGCCCTGCTGCTCAACAACCCGCAGCTCTGCTGCGAGTGGTGCGTCAACGTCGACCAGAACTACCAGTGGTGCGGCGTTGAGGACACCACGCAGTGCTTCTGCGACAGCACCACCTTCAGTGCCGCCCTCATGGCCTCGTCTGCCGACTGCAGCAACTTCTGCCCGGGCGCCGACAACGTCGCCTGCGGCGGCTACGGCCGAATCAACCTCTATAGCGCCACGGGCGTGCTCACGCCGACGTCCACGCTGCCATCATCGTCGGGAGGCAGCGGCGCGACGACGTCGACGTCGACATCTAATCCGACGCACACGACGACGCCCCCGCCCAGCGGCGGCGGCGGCCTGAGCGGCGGAGCCATTGCGGGTATCGTCATCGGCGTCCTGGCCGCCATCTCCTTGGTGGCGCTCTGGTTCGCGCGGCGCTGGCTGGCGCGCATTTTTGGGCGTGGAGGTACTTCCAGCCCGCCACAACTACAAGACCAGCAGGCGTTTGGACTCGAGTCGGGCAAACCGATGCTGTCACCAGGCAACATACCTGAGATGCCACCCTCAGCACCACCGGCAGAGCTAGAGGCCTGGTCAGGGCAGATGTATCATGGACAGGGGAATGTAGATAGGTGACCCAGACAAGAGGTTATTTCTAGGCGTTTGAGGCCGTGCCTTTAACATCTGGGAATGCATGCCTGGTCTGATTTTGGAGCTGATAAAGGATTGCGTCGTTTATTGCTGATCCACTTCCAGTCTGGTGATCACCATTGTAGGCGTACAGTTTTATTTTCAGAACCTGGGCTTTATCATTATATAGTGACTTTTCTCCCAAATCTCTGAAGTTATTTGACAACATTTACCAACCCCCGAGCTCGGTGATTTCTTAGGTCCTTCAGGCAAGAAGAACATGAAAGATGCAGAATTATTCGGCACTATTATCGCCATCGTTACTAGCGCATAGTGCTATGATGCCATACTCGTCGAAGCGCAGTAGATACTGTCGGATCTATATTGTATCTTACATACGCGGAAATCAGAGAAAACACGGATAAACCGATTGGGGAGACGCAGAGTCCTAATTGGGCTGTGAGACGTCGTTGCGAGATCGGTTCTGGTCACTTAGGGCTACCTCAGTCACCATCAGAGAGTGAATTGCCATGCGCGCAGCAGATTACTCGCCTACCGTTTGGCTCACCGGATCGACCGAGAAGTTTACCGATGAGAACATCCACTTAATCGATCGTGCTGACTGACAGGATTCTGTCACGTCATTGGTATCTTGTGGAAAGTGGGCGGCGAAGCCTGCGTCGATATGGCAAGAATTATCCACGGAGAGATGAAGAATGGGCTAATGATGATTGAGTCGCCTTGCCAAGAACTCCACGGGCCAGTCGAGAATTCCAATGCCACTGGCTAAGTGGGCCAACAGGTTTCAAACATAGAAGCATATGTACGATAAAAGGCGAAAAATGCCTGGTTAATGATGATACAGGTGCTCAGAGTCTAAGCAAAGAGATCTAGAAATGTTATGGTTGGGAAAGAACAGCTACTATATGTGGTTCTAATGGCAAAGATGAGAAGATCAACGAGTCATTGCAATAGGTTCCTTGTGACTACATTGGCATATGAAATACTCTACTGGGTTTACCGTAGGACCTCATGGCCGTGCACACTCCTTCAGGCACTTGCCTTTAAACACAATTTTTCTTTGGCTCGTGTACGAACGTGGCAGTTCATAATGAGGTCTTCCACAGAGCCTGCTTACACGGCACCGATTCTGTCAGGACATCGATCCCTTCCTTGAAACAGACCCGTCAGTGCTGTTTCTCGTGACAAAACAGCAATTCAGCTACGGCGACGGAGGATATTTGAAGAGGTGGGCAATAAAGTTATCAATACCGAGAAAGTTAATGGCGCCTTGCAAACGAGATGGGAGATATAATATCCACAGAAGATGTGAGGGCCACCGGCGTCTAGTACAGTATGTTTTGATTGGATTTTAAGTTATTTGACAAGAAGGCGCATACATCACCATATGCAAAAATACTAGAATAAGATTTATGTCCTGATTTTACCTAGTATGTTACAGTCTCATATTAACAACTCGCCTTTTAAAAAGTGTCTCTTCCGCCGCACATCATATCAGAATAGCTATATGCCTACGGGCCCTGTCGGTCCTGTAATCCCAGACGGGCACGTGGTGATTGTCATGGTCGCCTCTGTTACAGTTATAGTCTTTGTGCAGATCGTCGCGCAGCACTTTGGGCTCTTCGTCACTGTCGTTGTAGTCGTTGTCGTCTCGGTGCCGTTGCAGCTGGAAGCAGAGCCAGAACAGCCGGTAAATCCGAAAAAAGAGCTGAAGGCCATCCTTCCGTCGTTGTCCTCAATTTTTAGCCTATAGAAGGGGCCGCAGCAGTCGACTCCAGGAATGGACTCCGGCGTCCAGGGGAATTGGAATGTGTCTTCAGTGGATCCTAGTACGGTAGACAGGTTGGTCAGTGTCTGAGCTCAGAAAGCGGACCAAAATCAAACCCTTCCATCGGCGGCTATCCCATGTGATTAAGCAAGATACTTACCTTGTGCGACTATCTCGAGAGCCGCCCCAGAAGGGTCCACTAAATAGACCGACCATGGCGTGAGAGAAGCGAACAGGTCGACTGTAGCGGGCACGCCGAGCTCCAATGACGCTCCCGGAGCCTGAATCGACGGATCATCCTGGGCGAGGACGCCTTGAAGAAAGCCAGTAAAAATAAACAACAAAAGAAGCCAAGCCCACATGTTGAAGCAGCGAAATCTTGAACGCAGAGCCAAAATTAAGCAAGGTAAAGGCTATAGGACGGATAAGAGATGAGAAATTAAAATACGGAGGACCAAACCAAATGTGTCGTCTAGCAAACTACTCATTTCTTCGATTTTTTACATAGTCGCAGGCAATAGCTTATTATATTTATATCTAATGTCTTGTCATAGTCAGTTCGTCCCCATGTCTGCTCATTGTCGCGACGATTCAGCCCTTCTCCCGTTAAATAAGCTTCGGCTTTACGACATTTTTGGTCGAGAGGACGACCGTGCATTCAGGGGGTGAGATTGAAATGCTGTCACGCACTCGATGCTAGTGGCTACACGCTGCATTTGAGGTGGAATGACTAACCCCCTCTGGCGACTGGTCACAACTGGCGGCCCCGAGATCAAAGAACGAAGAAAATAACCTTAACTTGTGGGATTTGTATGGTTTGCAAGGAAATGTTGAACAGGAGAAATTACAAATTTTGGGCTAAATTTATCACAGGGGATCCGAGTAGCTTCACTAGTATTTTGCCTTGAGGCTGGACTAATCTCCACCCGAGACCAACTGTGTAGGTCTAATCAACTCTTCGACTCCTTTTCAAACCACGTACCGTCTCTGGGGTTTAAGTACCGACGCTGCAGAGTTTAGTAGTTGCGCTAAGCATGTCGATACAGGCGGGCAACAGTCTGCGCTACCAGCGTTGAAGGGGTCATATGTGTGATAATAATATTATTTAAGTTGAAGCATAATGCCATTCTTGTAGTCCTAATTGTAGATCCGTCTTTAGAAAACAGAGCTATTTATCATGATGTTGAGCCCGTTTGCACATCCTAGAACACGGCAATTGAAACGGACAGCAATGCCATCGGGCGGATTGATAGATTTCATTTTGCTAGAGCTCGGCCACCTACTTGCTATCTTCGTTATAGACAGCCACTTCATCACCACGATTTACTCCCACAACTTCACAGCGTCTTCCCAAGCACGAATCTGGGCCCCGTTGGCCTGCAGCTTAGCCTCCACCTCACGCTCGATCTCAACCGCAGACTTTCCGCCTTCGTCATACGTGGAATGAGCGCCACTGAGGAGCGTTACTTGAAATCCAGCCTCTATCGCTCCGCTGCACGTCGAGAGGACACAACATTCGCTCTGGATGCCGAATGCAACGATATGGGAGACACCAGCATCGCGTAGCTTCTGAGCTAGATCTGGATTGGACTCGAATGTATCACCTAGGCTACTCAGACATTGTTTCGATTAAGGGAGAGTGCGGCGGGGAACCCGCAGAACAGAAAGCTCACTTGTGGTTTTTGCAACAAGAATCTCCTCGTCTGCATCCGGCTGCGGTGGAAAGACAAGTCCCCAGGCCTCGCTGTCTCGCAGCAGCGTGCCATCGTCTTCTTCATGTTGCACAAAGACGATCGTCAAAGGGCTTCTTTCACCCTTGCCATTGGCCCTTGCGATGGCACGTCTTGCAATAGGCAAGATCTGCTGTCCGGCCGATACGACGCGGTCTGCGTGAGGGATTTGTGTTTTGGGATCCCGGGCCAGTTCATTCTGGATATCAATGACAAATAGAGCAGTACGTGCGTCAGCCATCTTGTTCAAGCCAAAGGCGCTCGAAAGTAAACGTAAAATAGCGTCTGGGAACGGAAAGTTTCAACAATTGCAGCTGCTTTACTGATGGCAGCTGGTGCCCAAGTCATGGTTGTTTCAAATCAGGATTTTCAGTCTAGGCAGCCACCCACCTTCTCACCCCTCAATTTGTACTAAGCTTCCTCCACGGGATGACCGCCGTCTTATCTAGAACTTATCTAGAAGACTGCCACTTGCAGCCTCCTCTTTTCGTGTAACTGTCTCAATTTCCACGTTTCTTTCTCCCTTATGCCTCCATTCATCTCATTTAGTTTTTCTTTGTCACTTGTTCAACGATCCTCTTGTGGTGTTTAGGGCTGCTGTTAAACACCTTTTTTTGTATACCAAGTTATTCGATCTACCGACTTAGACCCAGGTGAGCGGCTAAGGAGGTTGCCAAAGCCCACATGGCACCTCACTATTAAAGCCGACAGCAGCCTTCTCACGCGGGTCTCCATACGGGGCATATGGGCCTAGCAGCTCCCCCAAAATATATTCTTTACAAGGTGCGACGCGGTGAAAGCCACCGCCATGTATATTTTGCTCTAAAAGATGAAATTTGCAATCCCAGTGCTATTCCAACCCCACGGTCTGCAGTAACAGAGAACCAGACGCTCCACGTTAACAATGAGGACCTATTCTCATCACTGCATCTATTTGTACATATATATAAAGGAAAAGGCGGGCTTATTTAGTTAGATAGAGCGTGACCGCGTTACTTCTTATAGAATAAAGAGACAAAAAAAAGAAAACGTACAGCAGCGGAGATTCGCTGGTCGTCACCGACCCAACTACTAATCCGCCGATTACTGGTTTAACTAGGGGAGAGCGGACGGGATCCCGTGCTTTCCAGTATCTGTGGCCGTACGTGCTAGGAACACGTCGCCAAGAGCCTTATTTCCCCCCACACATATGTGGAAGACATCTTATGTCGGTCCGAGCCGTTGTGGGTGGCGATTGATGGTGCGACATTACCGGATACCTACCTACGTGTACACGAGCCTTCCAAGGCGGGCCCCAGTCTCATCTTACCCACCAGCCAGTAAGACGATCACAACGGCAAGCCCAAGTAAAAAGCGCTTCGCTCCAATTCGGCCTTCAACTGTTGGACTGGTTCAAGCTTGGCATGGAACAGCAGGTAGGTCCGGCCAGACACGCAATAACCAACGAACTTCAGCAAAACATGTATAATGAAAGCGGAGTGCTTGTGAGCTGGTTTGTAGGAAAAGAGAATCGCTGTCGAGCAGAGTCCAAGAGGCGCTGCTAATAGCGCAGCATTGGCGGGGGAAAAAGGGGGTAGCGGGATACAGGCTACACCCATTTATTTTATTCTTTACATGGGTTCATTATACAACACAGAAGGCTGCGAAAGCGAGATTACTCAATAGGTGTGACTCCTACAGCCTCGACTGCGGCGCTTACCTCATCGTCTACTGTCACCGCTCTGTATAGATGTATTATGCTATATAGATAGAAGTAGGTATTTGGCCCTTCAGGGTTGGCGACTTTTGAGAACCAAGAGGAGCAGACTCACTTCTTGAAAAATGCGATAAAGCACTGCTTCGCATTAACTGAAATAAATGTACAAGCTATTTCGGCTTCATAGTCGGCTTTGTGCTCCTTTCTTTGCGCGTGCGATAGTATTGACTCTGTACCTGCATTTCGCCGGTTATAAGATACTAACGCAAATGCACCAACATGTTCCGGTTCACAAAAAATGCGTTGTGGTATCCGAAAATGATACGCACTGATTCGCCATGGTCGCTTGTGGTAACGCAACAAAAGCACAGCTTCTTAATGATCTATGGGATAATACGGGGATTTGCAGCGTGGCTCGTACAGCTAAATCTGTTTCGTCAGCCCGCTGGCCGATGGCGTGCGCGACCCCTTTTGTCAGCTTAGTCGACCTCCCCTTTCTGGTCGGCATGTCTCCGGTAGCCACGCCCACACGAGTGCATGCAAGAAAAAAAAAAAAAAAAAAAACAGCCGAAAGTGTGCGTATGGTGAGACCTGTTCCAGACGACAATCCATCATGTGGTAGTGCAATGTTAGCGGTGGCCTCTTAACGGGAAAGAGTTCATTTGCTTTTAAGAGAGACCGAGAGAGAGTGTGTATGTGAGGCGCAAACGCGCGTTCTCAGTCTCCTTTTTATATATTTGTTCTCTGAGACTGTTTCTTTCCTTCTCTCCGAACGAGTGTCCCTGTCCTTTTTTGTCTTGTGCAGAGCAAATATAGACCAGCGAAAGATGGCCGACAACGACGACAGCGAAATCCACCCGCTCCTCGGGTCGTCTCCTGCAGCACCACCGCCTCCCTCCCCATCTCCCAAACCAGCCCGATCCGGCAAGGCGTCTCCCGGCGTAGCCGACTTGGATGCGCTCGTCTCCGCGTCCGCCTCCTCCTCTTCCACAGCCTCGGTTCGCACCCTACCACGGCACGACATCGACGACGATGTCTTGCCCGAGACCTCGCCCCTCGGCCGCACCCTGAGCTGGCAGAGCGCCTACATCCTGGTCATCTCGCGCGTCATTGGCAGCGGCATCTTCGCCACGCCGGGCGCGATCCTGCGCGGCGTCGGTAGCCCTGGCCTGTCGCTGTTCCTGTGGGTGGCCGGCGCCGGCGTGGCCGCATGCGGGCTCGGCATCGCCCTCGAGTACGGCTGCATGCTGCCGCGGTCGGGCGGCGACAAGGTCTACCTCGAGTTTACGTACCGGCGCCCGCGCTTCCTAGCGTCGACGCTCGTCGTTTTTCTCGTGGTCTTCCTCGGCTTCACCGCCTCGAACTGCGTCATCTTCTCCCAATACGTGCTCTTCGCCGCAGGAATCGAGGCGCCAAGCGAGCTGCTGCGCAAGGGCCTGGCTGTCGGCCTGCTCACGGCCGTCACCATTGTGCACAGCTGCTTCCGCGCCACTGGCGTGCGCATCCAGAATGTGCTGGGCTGGCTCAAAGTCGGTCTCATCATCTTCATGATCCTGTCGGGCATTTTTGTCGTCCTCTTCCGGCGACCTGACCAGCAGCAGGACGGCGGGGTGGCCGCACTGGCGCTGGCACCGACCGGTGGGGATGTGGCGGCGGCGACTCTCTGGGACGTCTTGTGGCGTGACTCCAACTGGAACTGGGGTGTCATCTCCACCGCCCTGTTCAAAGTTTTTTACTCGTACGCCGGGCTCGAGAATGCTAACAACGTGCTCAACGAGGTCAAGGACCCCGTGCGCACGCTGCGCTCTGTGACATCTTCCGCGCTCGTCACGGCCTGCATCCTCTACCTGCTCATCAACATCGCCTACTTTCTAGTGGTCCCGCTAGACACCATCAAGACGAGCGGCGAGCTCGTGGGCGCCCTGTTCTTTCAGACCGTATTTGGTCGGCGTGTCGGTGGCGTCGCCCTCTCTCTCGCCATCGCCCTGTCCGCAGCGGGCAACGTGATGGTAGTGGCTTTTACCCTGGTGAGCTTTAGGCCCTGTCGCCCGTATTACGTGAGAGCTCGACAACTAATATCGATTGCTTCTAGGCGCGGGTCAAGCAGGAGATTGCCCGGCAGGGCTTCCTTCCATTTTCTCGTCTCCTGTCATCTACCAAACCTTTTGGCTCACCTCTGGGAGGATTCGTCGTGCACTACATCCCATCCTTCCTCGTCATCGTTCTGCCGCCTTCGGCCGAAGTGTACTCCTTCATTCTGGAGGTAGAAGGATACCCAGGCCAATTTGTCTCCATCGCCATCGCAGGTGGGCTTCTCTATCTTCGCTACACCCGCCCAGAGCTCAACCGACCTTTCAAAGTCTGGATCCCAGCCGTACTGCTCAAAATTACCTTGAGCCTGTCGCTGATTGCAGCACCCTTCTTCCCGCCAAAGACGCCGCCCGCGTCTGGCCTATTTTACGCAACCTACGCAATAGTAGGCGTTAGCATGTAGGTTACGTTGTTGTCCATGGATTTCTTAATTTGATTCCATTGCAAATATGTCATAGCTGACGCAATCTCGGCAGAATTGTATCCGCCGTCGTTTTCTGGTACCTGTGGGCAGTTTTGATTCCTGCATGGAGAGGCTACACTATAGAAGAAGAAGTAGACGAGCTCGACGACGGGACGGTCATCACCAAACTGGTTAAAGTACCCAAAGCGGAGCTGGGCCACTCGTAGTGGATAGATACATCATGTTTTTTTCTTTGCAATTCAGTTCTTGGCATGCGAGATGGAGACCGAGTCTCAGCTGCTGCACGTTTAAGTTTTACTAATTCCGATTTCTGGTTCAAGGGAGTTTACAGGTAGATAGACACGGAATTCTTAATAGAGCGCATGCGTGACGAAAACCCGAAGGTCAGACTGCTTGAGACCGCAATGCCGAATTCGTATTTTTAATCCAGCATTATAAATTCACCGGAGCCAAAGATCACAGCATGCCGCGGATCCGGCTACGATTGGCGTGCTTAGCTTCACAAGACATCTGTGTGGTTGGTTTGCCCTATGACGTGCTCGTCAGACCAGATGGCGGGCCACGGCAGTCCTCATAGGCGTTGAGCTGTATATGTATGTGCTCAACCTCTGCTCGATGCTTTGTTGTGTGCTTTTACGATTAGTAATTTTACAACCGTGTTGGTTTGGCCCTTGACGTCTAATATTCTCTCCAGAACACATCAAGTATATTACAGCCATGGCTACCGGAGCTGTCCAGCAACCGCAGGCGCCTGCCGGTTTCGACGCCAGTCCACATGTTGAGGTCGGCGTTCCAGCAAGCTTGACCCAACCGCATCATGTGCAGACTATTCTGAATTATTACAAGGCTCCGGAAGACGGCTCGCCACCGCACGCGACTTACGTCGACCGGCCGGAGACTTACTTCCGGCCCTTTGAGAGCCACCCGGTGACCGTCCACGATGTCACTGGAGAAGAAGACAAGTATACACTAGACGGCAACGGCTTCCAGTACCACCGCCACGAGGCAACGGAGAAGGACTTTGTAGACGACGAACAGATCCGAGCGTCATACTATCCAGAGACGGAGCAGTTGCTTAAAGACGTGTAGGTAGTTTTTTAGCCTACAATTTTTTTTTTTTTTTTTGATTCGGACGACTTGCTGATCACATCTTGTCGCTCGTTCTCAGAACGGGTGCGAGCCGCGTCTTCATCTTTGACCACACCATCCGCCGCGACGTGCCAGAGACCAGCGGCCGCAACCCTGACCGTGCCCGACGCGGCCCGGTCCAGCGTGTCCACATCGACCAGTCGTACACAGCGGCGCTGTCGCGCGTGCCGCACCACCTACCGGAGGATGCAGAGGCGCTGCTGCGCGGCCGCGTGCAGATCATCAATGTGTGGCGGCCCATCCAGACAGTTTGGCGCGACCCGCTTGCGGTAGCTGAGGCAAATTCCGTGGATGAGGACCAGCTCGTGCCCACGGGCCTCATCTACCCGACGCGCAAGGGCGAGACCTTCCAGGTGCGCCACGATGCCGGCCACCGCTGGTACTTCAAGGCCGGTCTCACCCCGCAAGAGGTGCTGCTCATCAAGTGCTTCGACAGCAAGACGGATGGCCGCGCTCGTCGGGTGCCGCACACGGCGTTTGCCGATCCGGCTTTTGGCGAGAATGCGCCCGCACGGCAGAGCATCGAGGTCCGGGCGCTCGTGTTCCATCCGAATGACACGGACTAAAGTTTGTTTTCATTGCCTTGTGATTACGAATTTTTCTTGAGAGTGAGCACGATGTAAATGATTACCGTTGAGGCAGAATGAAACAGCTTTTTCCCACTATATTCTACGTATTTTAAAAAAAGAATTTTCTTATAAATGTTGTCTCTGCTTTATCTATTATGATGAAACCTATTTTTTCCTTGTATGTGTTAGTATCCGTATCCTTTCTGCCGCGTTTGTCCGTCTTATTGGGTCGCTATCCCAGCCACGCCAGGTCGGAATCGTAGCATTCAGAACAGGGATCGTTATGATAAAACAACACCAACCCGTAGACGAGCTACGCACAGCAATTCTACGAGATAGCCTACTAGTACGGCCTCGCCGTTATTCTGTCACCCGGCAACGACTTATGCAACAAAAATTCCAACTCGGCCTACCCGAATAGCGCACCTCAGTATCCATTAAACCGGGGAGAGGCGAACTACAATGTCTACGCCCGCTACGATCTAGCGTATGCCGTGCAGTGGCTCTCGGACGGCGACGTCTACGAGTACCAGGCGCAGGTCCTCGAACTAGACTCTGTGACATACCAGCTGATCACCTCTCAGGTCGCCTAGCAGGTGGCCGCGTAAGTTCCGGTATGACCTTCCTCGTTAGTGTCGGCCGTACCGGCTCCACTTGGGACGGCACGACCGGCGCGCAGCTTGACGCCGCCGCACAGGGTGTTTCGGGAATTGTTTCTGGGTATTAGCCGAACGTAGACGCCAACACTTCACGCGTAGAGGCCATGATTAACCTCTTGCAAGATCTCGACTATTAACCCGGAGCGCATATGGCGAGGCACGATTCTGAACTTAAAGGGAGCAAGTAGTAACCACCTAGTATCCATCTTCCGTCACGCACGTCAGTCACGGATCGGTCTTCGTCTGCATGTACTCACTTTTTGAATTCTCCGTGATAGAATTAAAGAGATGAGCAACACTAGGTCCATTCTAAGCACAAACTCGGCCTTGATATGCTAGACCTCTAATTAAATGGCATCTTCCACCGACTAGCAGTCAAACGCTCCGGGTATCACTTTGTGACCCCAAATTTTTCGAATTCCCCATATTTCGAAGCCACTATCTACCACCACACCTTTCTCCATTCTTTTCATTCCTCAGCAGTAGTTCCACGTGTCCCATGAAGTGGTGTAGCACCACTCGCCCTGGGGCGGATTGCAAAAGTCCGCTATATTGGTTGTGGATTGTTTCCAGGAGAACGACGAACCCGGATAACTATACCAAGCGGTTTGGCCATCTTGCGTAAAAGCATATACGTAGCCCGGAATACAGCCAACCGAATAATGGTCGTCTTGGTCGACGTACCAGCCGTGCCCGTCAGTATTGCAGACAGTGCCACCGTTGTCCTATATTAAGAATTTGGGAGTCAGCTTTGTTTATTCAAGTAAATCCTAGTGTCATGAGAAATGCATTAGGAGCAAGGGCAGCGCTAGAGTAGGTGGAACTCTAATCTTTACCCCCTAAATAATGCGAAATAGGATTTTTTTTTTCTTTGGGAGCTTTACGTACAACAAGTTTTGCATCTACAGTAATCCCACCGAAAGCGTCCTCGTAGATAGAACCTGATGCTTCAACGCAGCCCAAAGCTGGCGCGAGGAGGGTGGCGACGGCGCTGCCAATTAGGGCAAGGGAGAGCTTCATGGTTTATGGCGTGAATTGGAATACGGGAGGAAAAAGCAAGAGAGACTATCGTTTTGAATTTTGATAGCCAAGTGATTGGAGCAGTTCAGATTCAAAGAAATTGTCGAGCTGAAGACTTCCTAGAGGATGTCTCCAGGCTCTTTATATACCTGCTTGCAAAACTACCCTCCCTTTGCTTGAACTATTTGACTTGCTGTTGCCCAGGGGTCCCAGCCTAGTATCCCTAACCTAGTTAGGTATGAGATACTTAAGTTAGCCAATTGAACAACCCTTTGCTGTTTCTGCCTCCGTAACACTACCCTTTTCTAACGTGTTATACGAGAATGGGTTTAGGCTAAAGCGCTGATTTAGTTACGCTCCTTTGGTCAGGGGTGATCACACGATGCCTGGGCTTCTGATGCCTGGGCTTCTTTTATTCCTTCGGCCAGCCACGCAACGGACGGCTAACAACGAGGACGTAGGGTTCAAGATGTAAGCCGTATTCAGCATCGATTGAGATTCTTTTGGCCACTTTGAGCCTAATCAGTACCATCCAGTTTTCCTCGCTACGGCGGGCTGCCTGTAAAGCCGGGCGGAGGATATTAATGTTGGATGCAACTATATGTTCGGGCTTCGTCGGCGCATTTACCGTGTGCTCCTTTTATTACAGTCACCGAGTAGCCCGCCTATACAAATGACTCGGGTCTACGGGCCGAGTTATGTTTATCGCGTAGGTATCTACGGCGACCCTACGAAGAAATCTATACATAACCCGCAAAAAGCTAGGGTGACAGGAAATTCGGAGCTGGCCTCTTGAGCGAGGAAACGGTTGACTAGAATAAAATGGTTAGCTAGGACTTGATGTACAGTAACTTCATGATAGGACTAGTGTTGTGGATGCCTTTTCGCGTCCGGCCAAACGGCCGTCGTTTAGCCGAAGGTGGCTCGTTTAGGAAAGTAGCATCATGAGAACTAATTTGCATTGTAGAAACACTTACAAAACGAGTCCCTGATATTAAGGGCTATACGAACTCGACACAACTAAGTCATGCAGTCCGAGTCGCTGTCAAACGGAATACACTCTTCCAGCCTGCCACGGGTTCTAACAGGTGGGTCTCCTTAAGAAACGTACGGGGATTTAATTTTATTTTCTTGTTTTGTAGGCCTGACTAGCGGAAACTAGGGCCGGCCCGCTCTGTAGCCGCTAGGACGGGCTGCAAGTATGTAAAATAAAGACCAAGGCACTTTATATTTGACCGGATGCTAGTGCCTACGAAGGGAAACATTGAGCGCCGTTTTGTTTTTTAAATCTTTGCTCTTTGGTTAAAGCACCTACTTTATTTTTGAATAAAGGGTAGGTAAACAAGCGCATTTACTTTTTGAGTAGTTAAAGTCGCTTATATAAATACAACAATACCTCTTCCGGCTTACGGAAGGTTTTAACCAGGATGGTATTTTAAAAACCGCACGGATGTTTAATCTTATTTTCTTATTTTGTAGGCCCGGCTAGCCACCAAACTAGGGCCGGTCCGTTCTGTAGCCGCTAGAATGAGCTGCAAGTAAAATAAAGATTAAGGCATTATTTAAGTGTTTGACCAAATGTCGGCACATCTCACAAAAGGAAACATTGTGTGCGGTCTGTTTCCAGAACGTCCCGCGCCGGCCACAACCTTATAAACATGTAGCACCCAGTCTCATTGTTTAACGAAAAGCAGGTTGAAAGGTTCCTTTGCCTCTCTCTCAGCTTCAGTCTGCCGAGCACTCCTTTCTCTTGCACAGTCCGTTCACTCCTTTACACAGATAGCGTAATGGCACTTCTTGCGGTACCCCGTGCCTTTATGGCCCTGCTTTATATTCTTTTGTTCGTTTATCTTGGGCCGTTCTCACTCGTTCGAGCCGGCTACCATGGACACACACACACTCGTTTGACTAGTTGAATCTCGCTTATCATACCCTCCATGCCCGACATGCAAACATGCATGGCCACCGCTCGCTCTTAGAGCGGGCCTTACTGGCGGCGGCGCAGGCTTTGCTCAACGCCTCGCTGCCCAAGATCGCGGCGGCCAACAAGATAAAGCTACAGTAGCCGCACTTCAACACGCGCCAGTTCCCGTCGGCGATGGCCCTACAGAACGCCAGCGTCCCTATCATTGATCGGCATAATGCGGCGGCCAACATAACCTCGCGTGACTATGTCATTTCATCTGAGCTGATAGAGGCTGCACGCATCGTGGCCGAGGCCACTACCGACACGCCGGCCGGTGTTGGCTACAAGGACAAGGCGGCCGCCCTTAAGACCGAACACTGAGCGCAGACGTCGTCCGTGGCCAACGCCACGATAGAGGCGCAAGCGACGTCGTCGTTTTAGATAACGAATATAGACATGGACGGCGGCCAGTATGGGCAGTCGTGCGGCTCGAGCACAGCCACGCCGGCCGTCATTTACTTTCCCAGCGACACGTATCTCACCAGCGACTCGCTAGTCATGTAATACTACACACAGTTTCTAGGCGATGTACGTGGCGTTTCTTGTCTGTTTTGTCCTATGCCTCTCCTTGTTTAACAATTCGCCAATACAGCCAACCAATCGATCAATACTTCTGGCCGCGTCGAGTTTCGTTGGATACGCGGCTATTCTAACCGACGCGTATATTAACGGCGCCAGCGGTGCCGAATGGTATGTGCCGCAGAGCAACTTCATGCGGTCGATGCGCAACTTTATTGATATTACGAACTTGCCTACCAAACACTACGTCTGCAGCATCCACTGGCAAGTGGCCTAAGGTACCGATGTGCAAAATATTGACTTCTACACGAAAGACGGCACCACTCAGCAGAGCATATACATGAAGAATGGTAGCGGTAGCGTCATGACAGACCCGTACTTCCAAGGCGGTAACTTTGGGTATGTTTCCTTTGTCCCGTCGTCTTAGGCCCCATGTTAACAAGTTCCGGCGCTTACCTAGGCAATCAGCAATTCACATCTCGCAACATTATCTTTTCTAGCTGCCTGACTAGCACTCAAGTCTTCTGCGACTAGGCCTGGCTATGGCAAGGCATCACCATCAATGCTAACGACACCAAGAACGGCCCGAGCGTGGGCATTGAAACTGCCGACGGGGTGAGGACCGTTCTATCTCGCCCTCCATCTCATCTCACTTTGCTAATCTGTCTAGGCTGGCGGTCCAGGTAGCATCGGCCAAGGCGTTGGCTTGATGGTTGTGACCGATAGCATCTTCTCCAATGTGGACACGGCCATCAAGACGACGCTAACGGCCGACAGTAGCTCGTTCTTCTTGGTGCAAAATAGTGCCTTTATCTAGACGCCGGTCATTGTGTATGACACCTGCGCGACAAAAACGCTGCTCGCCGGCAACATCAAAGGGAATGTTGTCCTCGACTCGTGGGATTTCGGTAACATCAGCACCGGTGAGTCGGGCGCGGCCACCTTCCAGAACGGCAATAACATTACGTACCCAAACCGTCCGACCAGTCTGCGGCCCCCAGACAGCAGCAACTGGTTCACGCAGAGCGCACCGACGTACGCCAACTATAGTACGGCTAGCTTTATCAACGTCAAGGCCAAGGGCGCCAAGGGCGACGGCACGACGGATGACACTGTGGCCCTTAACCAGGCGCTGGCGGCTGCGGCCAACGCCAGCTAGATCGTCTTCTTCTTCCCTTACGGTGTCTACGTCGTCACCGGCCCGCTACACATTCCCGTTGAATCGCGTATCGTCGGCCAGGCCTGGTCGACCATTACTGGCAGCGACGCGCTCTTCCGAGATGCCTGCAACCCGCGCGCCATCGTGTGGGTCGGACCCGGCGGCGACCAAGGTACCGTAGAGATCCCTAATATACTCTTCTTAGTCATCGGCCCCGGCAGCCGGTACCATCGTGCTTGAGTAGAACGTGCACGAGGGCAGCACCCAGGGCTCGGCCGCCATGTGGAACTCGCACATCCGTGCCGGCGACAACGTCAGCTCCGGCCTGTAGGCCGCCGGCTGCCCCAACCCAGTGCGTGGCGGCGTCCCAGATGTTCCAGCTAAACGCGAATCTAGTCAGAGCACGGTTCTACAATGAGACTCGATTTTCCGTAAACCTGGTTTTGGTGACGAGACAGTGGTGGGCCTATATGGTGGATGGTTGATTTGTGCACGATTTAAGAAGCGCAGTACCTTCTCATACGAATATCTTGTTTCTTGTGGATGGCATCCAATCTCCGTATATTATTTGCTCTTCAATCAAGCCAAATTATGTACCAACCACGAAGATTAAGCGTAAACATCGCCTAGGTGAATGATGGTGTGGTGGAAGCCATTGTAATGGAGGTTGCAGAAGAACTTTCGTATCGTTGGTGGCAGACGTGTTGTTGTAGCGAAAGAGGCTGGTGTGGTAATCCTATGGTGTGGAAATCCTAGGCACTCTTTTCAAGCTCTTTATATAACGGTGTGATCAAGATGATAGAGAGGACAAGAGATAGGAAGAATTCTTATGGTATGCCGGCGATGGTTGGCTGTGCCAGAACATTTCGTATGTCTCAGTCTACCGAGTTCCAGCTTATACTAACCATCTTTTCTTTAAGTATTTATTATACCTTTCTCGGCCTCTTCAATGACCGCCTTTCTTGCTAGCTTATTTCAGGTCTCGCAGGGACTGGGTTCATAACAAGGCTCTCGAGTTCAACACTCATCTATGCATTGAGATTTGTCTGCTGCTGATGTTAGGGCTTCTATGTATATTTTCGACATTGATTCCGTCAATTATTAGATCCTTCCGTCTTAGCAAAAATAATCACTCTATGCCCTTCAAATGGCCATTTTATGAACACGTAAAGGCCCCCTGAACATCGCCTGAAGCGTAGGCATCCACGATGCTCTGGATGGTGGTATAGGTACCGGCGACTGCCATAAACGATCCTCCCACAACAGTAATGCAATGAATGGCATTGATTGCCATCAGCTGCTTGCTGGAAAACCAGTTTCCCTTGTGCAAATAGAGGCCCATGATGGCAGGTATAACCAACTGTGCGGGACAAAAGATGGTCAGCGCATGGAGGCTTCATTTGCTTCATATTGCTCTGAAAAGCTCTTTGGAAAACTTACACAAGTCGGCGAGCAGCAGAGAGATCCGATCAAGCCCAGGATGTAATTGAAAAAGGGAATGGCTTCGGCGAGCACGAATGACAGGAAGGTCAGTCCAATTGTCGAAGAGCTATGGAGGCATCGTCAGTTTGAGAGAGGAAGACGGAATCTCCTAGTTTCGCGAAACGAAGAGAAGCAGATCCTTACAGCCAAGTTATCCAGTGTGTAAGCGAATTGCTCTGAAGGTGCTTGGAGTCGCGCAGAATTCGGACAAGCAGCTGCCAGGTGCAAACTATTAGTTTCGTGTGACGTCCCTGCGACGAGCCGTGGAAGCACTTACGAATTTCGCCGCCACGTGAACCCACAGCGTTGAGGTCATCATGAAGCCCGGGATAGAGATGCCGTACGCGATCTTCTCGAGCGTGCCTCCGGCATTTGCCAGAGATGGACTGGTAATGTACTGGCCACAGTACCTGACGCATTCTTTGTTTAGCGACGACGAACGAACCTCTTCGGTAAGCGCGAACTAGGACACGTACATGTAAATAACCATGCCGAAGGACATGTAGCACGCGACCAGGAAGCCCTGGGAGATGAAGAGGGCTTTGGGAAACTCCCTCGGCGCCTTCATCTCCGCGATGACGGGCATAAAGGTGGAGGTGGAGCCGAATCCCGCTGCATTGCATCGTGTCAGCACAGGGTCATGTTTCTATCAGGGGTTCTTCGAGGCAGGAAAGACGTACAGAAGAGATTAAGCGCAGCAACGAGCCCTGCGACAAAGCCCGGATGGCCGACTGCGATAACACCGAGCGTGTATGGGCCTTCCTGTGGGGCCGCAGCAGGCCGATCGACGACCGTAACGCCGACGCTATCGGAAGTGTCAGTTGTCTCGTCAGAACATGGGGTCGATGTGCCACAGCCACTTACACGACAATGAATACGGCTGTGAAGATGCTCCCAAAGCCGATCCACGTCAGGATCGCCAGTTTGCCCAGCGTGCGAATGCTGGAGAGCACTCCCGTTGCAATGGCAGCAACCAAAGTCCAGACGATGGTGCATCCTCTGCCGTTGGCTAGGATCTTGAGGCCCTGCGACAAGCCAATGAACCCAGATCCAGTGCACAGACTGAAGGATTGTGTGCACTCGTGTTAGTTTGGGGCTTGAGTACACATGCATGGAGTACGACAAGAGGATTTGGGTCGCTCCAACTTACACCCATGTCAGCAGAAAGAGAAAAGACGTGGCCTCGCGCGCAATCGGACCGCCCATGACCATGGCGCCGTCGACAATGTTGTGAACGCCGAGAAACTTCATCCGGAATTGGTACGTCACATAGGAATAGTCTTTTGGCACAAGTTAGTCGTGACCCACTTGAGGCGCCGGGAGCTGTGAATACACGTACAGATGGTCACAGCACTAAACAGAGCGAGAAGAACTAGACCAGGTCCATAGCCAACAACGCCCAAGGCGGAGGGGATGGATAGGACGCCAGTTGCAAAGCACAGCTTGACAAGGACAATCACAGTTCGAAACCTAGATAGCACACGGCCCGTTTTAGCACACGTTTTCGAAGCTAGAGCCGCCGCCATCAGAGGGGATGCAAGGATGCTCACATTCCCAAGGCGCGAAATTGTGTCTTTCCCCCGTCCACCTTGAATACTTCTCCGTCATCTTCTATGATCTCTGCTCTGATGCTCTCTTCCGGCGATGTGTGCGAGAGCTTCTCGCTGGTATTTTCAGTGGCACCCGCCTTGAGACCGTCCATTGTTTATGAGTGCTGGGTTTATCTCGTGGCTATTCTTCTGGCTGCTTGTTTGCCTCGATGATGGATCCGTGGAATGCATTGTGATGGCTGACAACCGCCTAGCATCTTATACTGCTATACATACAGACTCCTTATCTGTGGTATCTCAGGGCGATCTTGGATGCTCTCTAAAACGAACTTAATTTGCATGTCAATCTTGGATCGCGCGAAGCATCTCAGCCAATGGCAAACACGCACTTAGGGAGCAACCTTTTGGGACACGAACCGTCGCTGCGCCTAGCGCCGTGTAGCGCAAATCCGTCTGCGCTTTCGTCCGTTGGCGCTGCTCTCCGTTAGTGCCGATAAGACCTTGCAGCCAGTACAGAGCTGTCCGTGCTCTCATAGCCAATGGGGACGCACTGGGCCACCCAACTAATGTGGGGATGGGTCGGGTATTAGTGAGGTGCTAAGAAACTGATTCGTCTTGATAAAGCTCGCCAGTCTGACATCTTGGGCGAGGAGGTGCAGTCTAGACTGATTTGTACGCCTGAACCAAATCTGAGCTATCTAGCTAGCGGCCACAATTCGGCGCACACGTTCAGCTCCCTCTATCGTAGGACCTTTAGTGGTAAACTAGGCCCTGGGGTTGATGCCTCGGCTTGCTATAGCACAAGAATCTGACGCAGAAAGACGACAAAAACAAGAAAAACAAGACCAAAATGAGCGGACTGGGAGGGCTGAACAAGACGGCCGGCGGCATCGTCATCGCCGCCGTCCAGTCACAGCTCTTCCGCGTCGACACGCCGCAGGACCTGGCGAAGGCGACGAGCCACGTGTGCGACCTGGTGCGCCGCGCCAAGCGCGAATACCCGGCCGCCGACCTAGTGCTGTTCCCCGAGTACTGCATCCACGGCCTGTCCATGTCCACGGACCCGAGCATCATGTGTACCATGGACGGGCCCGAGGTGGCGGCCTTCCGGCAGGTCTGCGCTGAAGAGAAGGTGTGGGGCGTGTTTAGCATCATGGAGAAGAACACGCTCCTGGCCGGCGGCGCGTTGCCTTGGAACGTAGGCGTTACGATCGACGCTCGCGGCGACGTGGTCAACTACTACCGCAAGATGCACCCGTGGGTGCCCGTGGAACCGTGGTATCCCGGCAACCAGGGCGTGTCCGTGTTTACGGGTCCCGGTGGCGTTAAAATGTCGCTCATCATCTGCCACGACGGCATGTTTCCCGAGATGGCGCGCGAGGCCGCCTACCGCGGGGCCGAGGTGATGCTGCGCACGGCCGGCTACACATCGCCCATCCGCAGCAGCTGGGAGATCACCAATCGGTCCAATGCGCTGACCAACCTCATGTACACCGTCAGCGTGGCGCTGGCGGGGGCCGACTCCACGTGGCGAAGCATGGGGCAGGCCATGTTCGTGGACCCCGAGGGCAATGTTCTGGAGCGCGGCGATGGGACGGCCGACCACATTGTGGCCTGCGAGATCCGGGCGGACGAGGTGCGGCGGCGACGGCGAGAATGGGGGGTGGAAAATAACCTGTACCAGCTCGGCCACCGAGGCTACGTCGCGGTGAAGAACGGGGCTGGCGACTGCCCCTACACATACATGAAGGATCTAGTGCAGGGACGGTATGCGCAGGCAGAGGACGCCGAAATCAAGATCAAGGACGGCTCCATCTGTGGCTTTGCGGCACCGACCATGGAATATGCAGATGGGGTGTGAATCAGTGTGAATCCGCAGGATTCTTACAGTAGTGCAGCAAGAATACCATCTGTATAAAATGACACGTATAACTTCAGACGCCGCAGGTGCTCAGCAGGCTGCCCACGCGAGTCCATCCAGCACCATTACCTGCATAGAGCGAATAAAAGCTTAGACACAACATAACTCGTATAGGATCTATCTAATCATTGCAACAGTACATTCATAAACCGGAAGCTACGTGCTCTAGGCGGTAATTGCTGGGGCCTGAACCGTCTCGTCCATCTTCGTTGCCGGAGTCTTGATAATCGCGCCGCCGATGGAGTAGCTCTGCTTGTACCTCCTCATCAGATGGTCCTCGACCTTGAGCGGGCCGTATTTGGGCTTCTCGCCCGCCGGCACGCACGTCGGAATGGCCTCGATGATAGTGTCGAGTGCTCCGTCGTTGAAGAAGGCTACCGAGTACCGCGGCTTGGCGGAGATGGGCGACATGACGCGGTGCATGGTGCTGAGATAGCGGTCGTTGGTCCACCGCTGCATCAGGTCACCAATGTTGATGACGTAGGCGCCTTCAATGGGGGTGACATGGTGCCATGTGCCCGTGGGCTTGTGCAGGACTTCGAGGCCGCCAATGTCGTCCTGGAGAAGGAGCGTCAGCGCGCCGAAGTCAGTGTGCGCGCCGATGCCGCGTCCCCGGTCGGCCGTGCCGGTCGGATTGGCCGGGTAGTGGTGCGAGCGGCAGAGCTGGATGCCTGCAAATCCCCCGCGCGTCAGTGCACATCCATCATTTGGGGAGCGGGGGGGGGGTCTGGATGCGTCTTCTTGGAGCCTCCGCTTACCGTCGGGGTCCGCCGCAAAGGCGTCAAAGTAGTGTTCGTCGAGGTCCAGGCTCAGGGCGATCAGCCGGAACATGCTGGAGCTCAGCTGGTGCACGGCGTCAAAGTATTCCATGTAGGTGCGGCTAAAGTTCTCCATGCCCGGCAGGGCCGGGTCGGGCCACTGGTTGGGCCCGGTCATGAACCGGCCCAGGGGCCGCTCCGGCCGCACAGTGAAGCCCTCCTTCTTCTCGATGGCGCTGTTGTCCTCGAGCTCCTCGAGCCGCTCGATGCCGATGCGCTCGTAGCCGCGGTTGCACGGCGACCGGTCCTGGCCGAGCTTGTTCTTCTCCTCAAGCGGCAGCGCAAAGAAGGCTTCGATCTCCTTGAGGAAGCGGCGCTGCAGGTCCGCGCTCACCGAGTGGCCTACGATCTGAAAGAAGCCGACGTCCTCTAGGGCGTGGCGCAGCTCGACGGCGCAGGCCTTTCTCGTCTCGGCATCGCCGTGCAGGAAGCCGCTGATGTCGATGACGGGAATGTCGAGCTGGAACGTCGGTGCAGACATGGCGGTAGCGAGGCTGTTTGCAAGGATGGGGAGTATCGTCTCTGTGAAAAACATACAGTCGAACACAGTGCCAGTGAGTTTAGGGGTCGTTGCCTTTGCAAAAGCACAGAGACTACATGTGCCATAGGAGATTTGTATATTTTTTATACAGACGACAGAACGGCTTTGAGCGACAGAGACGGGCGTGAGCGCAAAGCCATCCACGCTGGATTCGTTCTAGCATCTCCATGTTTTTGGCGACGGAGCCCTTATCAGCTGCGGGGGACCCTGTGGCAGCCACACCAACGGTGACCGTCTTAGTCTTGCACCGTCGTCTCAAGCGTCGATAATGCCTAGCGAGATGTCAATCGCAACTCGTCATCCAAGGTCAGCGCAGCGGCGGTTAAAAGGAGTTGAGATGATAAGAAGAAGCGCTAACGGGGCTGGGCGACTGGAGCTAGCGGAACAGGGCATCCAAGCCGTCTTGTACGATTGGCTTGGCACAACGACACATCTCTAGTCTGGTTTTCTGGGCATCAAGATAATGAACTCGGCACACATGATTCGCAAAAAGGACTATCTAGAACCAAAAAAAAAAATTGCTCATGTGGTGCGGCCTGGGGACGCATGGTCTCTATGAACAGAGAGCGCGATAAGCCCCCATTCAGGAATCGGATGGCTGAGAAGCCCCCGCGTCTTCGAACCCGCGCCCCGCCGCCGCGAGGGCGTCAACACCCAGGCTGAACTCTTCGTCCCAGTCCATAGGAATGTATGCGTAGTAGCCCCTGGCCTCGTCCAGCTCGGGCGGCGCGGCGGCGTTGAAAAAGGTGCCGAACTTGAGCGCCTCGTCGAGGCCAAAGGCCGCTGCGTCGTCGACGTCGTCGTCGACCCCGGCCAGCCCCTCGAGCAGCAGCGACTGCTCCGAGATGCGGACGGCCTCCTGGGCGAGAAAGTCTGCAAAGTCTTTCTTGACGGGCGCGAGCAGGCGCTCGTACTCCTCGAGGCAGCGCGCGGCGGCGGGCCAGCGCTCGGCCACGGTGGCGAAGAAGCGCGAGAAGGTGTGCATGTTGGCCTCGACCTGCGTCCAGGTGTAGGCGGCGGCGATGTCGGCCTTGATGCGCTGCAGCGCCTGCAAGAAGGCGATGGCGGCGGAGAAGGAGTGGTAACAGGCGTGGAAGACGTACTTGCTGTTGCCAAAATCCAGGTTGGCCTGCTGCCAGCTGCCGTCGGCCACGCCGACGGCGGCGGCAAAGGCCTTGAGCAGGTTGGCGGCGGGCGGGTCGCGCAGGCGCGGGCAGGGCCGGAACAGCGTCACCAGGATATAGTCACAGGCGATGTCAGCGTAGAGCTGCATCTCGTCCCATTGCGACTGGGCGCGCGGGTCGGCGTTGCGCGCCGTGGCCTCGTGGATGGCCGCCTTCCAGCCCAGGATGGCGCGCTCCTGATGGGCCATCCACGCGTCCAGCCCGGCGAACGCGGGCGGCACCGGCTCGCCGTGGAAGAGCACGGGCACGATATCGCACTCGATCTCGCGGTAGCGCCAGATGCAGTGCGCCGTGAACTTGGTGGGGCGCCCCGCCGGGTCGATACCCGCCGCCGTGATGGCGCCGTCCTCAATCTGCGACGGGAACGCGGTGGTCACGATTCTGCGCAGCAGCGTAATGGGCCGCAGCAGCGCGCCGCACACGGCAATCTCCATCTCCCACGCGCACCAGAAGATGCGGCGGCGCATGTCGCGCTCCAGCACCGACACGTGCGGGCTGTCAGGCAGCTCCTGGTGCAGGCCCAGGTCGATGCAGGCTTGGCTCATGAAGCCCGTCAGCAGCCAGAAGTTGGCCACGCCCGGGTTGAGAAAGGCGTACTGCGTCAGCAGGATCAGCGCCTGCAGGCCGCGCAGGTCGTTAGACAGCACTACCGAGATGTGCTCCATAGCCTTCTCGAACAGCCCGGAGGCGATCGAGTTCGCCCGCGCCTGCTTTGAGCGCGCCGCGGTAGACAGCGAGATGGCCATGATCAGATTGAGTGTGTAGATTTCGTAGGGCGTCACGGCGGCCCCCTGGCCGCCGCCGTCGTTTGCTTGGTGGAAGGCCGCGTTGTGCATCGCGATCAGGTCGGGCGTGTAGTAGATGGGATACTGTGGAGCCACGCGCGTGACGTAGTTGTCAAAGAGAAAATCGGCCACGTGCACAGGGATGGACGACAGCTGCGTGCTTCTGGGCTGGGGATTTGCGATGGATCGTGGAGAGTGCTCATGGACGTCGTTCGCCACCCCCAGCACCTCTCTGGCAGAAGGCAGTCGAGTGCCTGCAACGACACACCTCGCCAATGGCACGGCAGCAGAGAGGCCGAGAAAAGAAGGCGTGATGCCATCCAGAAGCGTGTTGACGATGGGCCTTGTGAACAATCCCTCTATAGACGGCTTCGCAGCGCAATCTTAGCACGAGATATGACTAGAAATGCAAACATACTAAGCGAGTACATACTCTGGTGGGACCCAGCTTTTGCCCCTTTGCGTGCTCCCTTTCTGCAATTTTTGTCTCTAGAAATTGTGCCACACTTCGTGGCATGGCCTCCTTCGTAGCCGGATTCATGGCCACGCATGGCAGTCCAGCCTCTGTACAAAAGGAGCAACCCGATGGGAGGGCATCGCAATGGATCTTGCGTGTCCGACACCGAGCACAAGCTTGGGCCCTTCGGCGGACACGCAAATGTGATGTCATTGTAAAGCTATGGCATGAAACAATGACCAAGGGGTTACACGTTTATTAGAGAGCCTAGAGCATATTATAAACCGCAACAACGAAAACTGATACTAAGGAGGGCGTAATCTAATGTAGAGTGAACCTATTTATGAGAACGGCAGAGAAAGATCCCAAAAACAAGGCAGTTGAGACTAAAAGTTAGCATCCAAAAGAGATATCATCTACTTTTCCACCAGTTGCTGACGCTACCTGAAAAGAATGCCGCTACCAGCAGATAGTGTCTTAGATGCTACGACACTAAACGGCAGTCTATTCGGGCAAGGGTGCCGACCTCCGCTGATAACAGTACTATTGGATGCACCTTAGATAGGGTCATAGTCGGCCACAAATGAATACCAATTCCATTACAGCACGCAAACTTAATTGTATGTAAGATGCTTGATATGTAGAACTAAAGCGTGCGTGAGGGGAATGTCGATAACAGGTAAACAAATCAAATATGCAATAGCGACAACCACATAAAGAACAATACACAATGCGAAGAACAGTTCATACATATCACAACGCAAAATACTTGATATAGCTATAAAAAAAAAGAAAAAAAAAAGCAACGTAGGCAGGTATCAGACGACCGAATGTATAACAACAGCCAATCGAATTTCCATGCATAAAGATAAAGGTGCGAATCTACAAAAATTCCTTGGGGCAAACGTAAGAATGCCTGCCTAAAATTGCGATTGGACTTGGCACCTCATCACCGCTCTTTTCATCGGGAGTTCTGCTGCATCCATGAGTCTGGCTTCCTACCTTTATTCTAAGTCTTCCGTCACATCCGTCAGCACGCCTCCGTCTGGCATTCAAATTCGCCGAATTTAGACAACGCGGTTCGGGTAGCTCAAAAACGGCAATGCAGAAGTTCCTTTGGAATATTCAACGGAGCAGGCTTTGCCAACAAAAGTTCCAAGGGCAGTATCAAGGCTGAGACAAACAAAACGGAAAGTTGGCCTACTTTCTGCACTTTCTACCCAGTGACAGCAAAGCCGCATGCGAGGATCTTTCGCGAACATCCTATAGGTCAGATCTCCGTATCACCTTCTCTACAAACAAATGCACGCTGGACGGCGAGTCATGATGGACTTGCGAATCTGTGAGTGGTGGACGCTTCGTCGTTTTTGTTGTGAAATACGCTCATCCAAGCCTTGTCACCAGCACTGGGGTTGTCTATATAAGAGTGCAGGTTGCCTTTGCAAACTTGCAGGCCGCTGAGTGATCCCATTACTTGACCAACATTGCGTATATCAAGCTCTCCTACATATTACACTCTTCTACACTTGTATCATCAGTCAAGTTCGACCACATTGAATAGAGATTTGGTTTCGTTCATATCGCTCGTACAATGTCTGACACCATTGCTCCTCAACGCCGCTGGGCGACGCCAGACAAGTAGGAAACCCAACGTCAAACTATCACCGAGCTTTATCAGCGCTACAAGCTCAGCGAGGTGATGAAACTCATGGAGGATGAGCACCAGTTCTTCGCCAGGTTGGTGGTGCACCAGCTTGGAAAAGGACAAAACATTCCACCCACTAAACTGTTCTAGCGTCAAGATGTACAAGTCGCACTTCACAAAATGGGGACTGCAGAAGAACTTTCGATCCGAGCAGGTCCAAGAGCTTCTTCATCAAAAGAAAGAGAGAGACGCTGCCGGAAAAGCGACAACAATGTTCATAAAGGGGAAAAAGGTCGACGTGGAAAAGCTCAACATGTACAACCATCGAACATCCAAGAAGAACCAAGAACGAATTCAGACCATCGCCTCCGGCGGCCGTTTGTCGCCTGCCGCCCACAGACTCCGGGGGGCCGCGGTGGTTTGCCGCACTCTATCACCAGTGCTCTCTTCTGAACAGCTCAACACGGTTGCTGGTAAGAAACAAATCCTGAGCAATGACAAGGAACAGGATGGTTTCTGGTCGATCGCAGGTTCCGAAGTCTCCCGCCGAACAGCCGATACACTCACACAGAAGTCATTTTTATTTGTGTTGTCACCCCCGGACGCCCAAAAAAAAAGTCGAGAAATGCATGTATAACCTATGAATTTACGTGGCCGACAGCTTCAACTCCGGTTGGTGGAGTGGCGAAACTTGGTGACAAACAATACAGAGACAATGACCAAGCTGACGGGTGTGGTCTGTTTTCGAACGCCATATCGTTCCTAAATCTTGGGTTGACAGATCAATCCTTTCGGCTTCTCGGGATCGGTCTCGATCAATACAGACATGTTCTAACCCAAGGCAGTGTCCGGTTGTTTTCCCACATTTATAAGGTTTTCTACATGTTTAGTCATTATCCGGATATCGCTAATGCTCTCAAAAGACATACCTGTGAGCTGTCTGGAATAATATACGGAATATCTCATCCACTCAGCTTGCTCTGTAGGGATATTTACGATATGGACTACGATGAATTACAGTCTAGCTGGAGACCATTCGAGGAGTGTTTCTACAAATTCTGCATGGACTGCTTAAAAAAGGACGGCTATCTTGCATACGACTTTATGGTACATTATCACGCATGGACGGCATACCAAGTCGGATATGGGGTAGTCGACTTTGAAGTTGCCGAGTCAGCCCTTCAGAAAGACATTGCCACATGGGAACCCCACACGTACTCTTCAAACGCCGGTTCATTTCATCTTAAGACGCTACTTGCAAACTTGTATCTTCTTCAAAATCGAGGTGACAAGGCATGACAGACTATCTCAGAGTTTCAGGACGGATGGCAGGGTTTTACATATCTCGAAGTCCAGTCAAGAATCGCTGCTCATCAGGGGAGTATTCAAGAGACTATCGAGTCATGCAATGCCATGATAGATCATTGTTTTAAATACTACGGTCCTGGTGATGTCCTGTCTCTTCGCGCTGTTACCCTTTCTGAAGCCCTTCTGCGAGAGCTTGGTGAAATCTCTACTGACAATATTCTCCTCGAGCAGTTAGATCGTGGTCTTGATGAACTGTGTAATAGATATGGGGACATGCAGCTTCACAACAATGAAGAGGACAAGGAATCCCGTTACGCGTTTGGTATGGATATGACGGGGTTTAACGGGCGCCCCGGAAAAAAAAAGAGAGAGAAAATCGCTGACATTTTAGGTCATAACGGAACCCAAGTCGCTACATTGCCGACAAACGACAACTTCTTTGACCCATGCGATTTTTCGTTCGATGACTGTGCAGACACCTCATCAAATCCAGAACCTAGCGTTAATGATGAAGGCTTGCTCTTGTTTGGCGATCTTCAACAACACTCAGCAACCGCAAGCATGATTTTGGAATGAAGTCCTGACTCCGAACTTCAGTTTTTTGCGGATTAGAACATGATTAGAGAAATTAATCGAAGATAGGACCATTAAAATCCACGTAACAGGTAGTATTGGCGATATGTATTACTGTAGGAACAGATTATTGAGGAGGAAAAGGCTTGGCAATTCCCAGATCCAGCAGCTCCGTCGCAGAGAGATCCCCGATAGGAAAGCATGCCATGCCAGGGAATAATCCAGTTATCTGAGCCAACAAGAGAAGTTGCCAAAAAGCTTTATAGGGACTGCACACTCTCACCGCGCCCCTTGGACTCCTTTTAATTCCCTTGCTCACACTGTAGCGTAAACAGCGCAGGCAACGCCTGTACAGAGTGCTTAGCGCCAGTGCCAGACTGTGCAGCGCCTGTGCTTGGCTCCAAGAGAGGAATTGTTTTCAACGAGTATATTCGGATAGGATAACAGCAACACAGAACATTCTGGGGTACTATGCGTATAGTTTATACACCGTTCCACGGTCGTCATAAAAGACGAAAATGATCAACCGAAATGGGTCATCTCTGTACGAGGTGCAAGTGTTACATCTAGCCTCGTAAGGTGGGTGCGTTGGCCTTGTATGGTAGTCTATTTTTCACTAATGTACACTGTTACTATGGCCAATTTGGGCGCCCTCTGCGTTCAACTGGAACTGCAGGGCTTCCAAAAGAATGCTTGCACCATCCCAGCTGCCGGACCACCTGCCCAAAAGGGCCGCCGCTTGGCCGTAGGCTAGCATCAGCTGGGATCGCAGAGGTTCTTTAGCAGTTGGTATCGCATCAACAACTAGACTTCCAGCCTTTTGCATCCAGTAGGTCGATAAGAAGGTGGCTATGTGTCTTGCCTCGGAATATGTCGAGATCAAATACGCAGCCACAGACTGCGACGGCTCCAACATTAGACATGTCTCCAGCAAGGTGGAGCGCAGGTTCGGGTGCAGCGTGTCCAGTCTCTCGCCGGCGAGAGCCAAGATAGTGCTGTGCAGCGCGTTGTCCGCAGTTCCGCTTCGAGTTCTCGACTGTGCCCGGTACAGAGAGCAGAGAAACCCCAGGGGATCCTCGGCAGAGAAGGTCAGAGGTTCTGACGGCTCTGGCAGCGTCGTCGGCCGGACAAGGACGCCGCAGACTTGGTTCTCAATGCAGTAGATAACCCTGTAGAGAGTCGAGAGGACCGGCAGCTGCTCATCGGTGTCCGACCCCGCAAGGTCGATTACGAGCCGGATGGCGAAGCCGAGCTGCTGGCTAATGTTTCCGCTCGCCGGGCTGAACAGCGTGTAAAGAACCAACAAGACCACAACCTGCAGCGTAGAGATGGACTGTTCGGCCGTCGCCCTGTCCACGTACTGCAAGGCTCGCGCATGCGCGGCCGACGCCAGGTAAACGAGATTGGCACTGTGCGCACTATCGCAGTAGCACGCTACGGCACATACCATTTCTAGGATGAAGGCTTCCGTGGGCGGTGGTTCGGGGTCTGTCTCTGCGTCTGGAGACAGCCATTGGAGCGAGGGGTCGAGAATTGGATAGATTTGGTGGATGGTGTCGAAGAAGAGCTGCTTGAGGTAACGCCTCAAATCGGACGAGACGGACTCCCCATCCCTCCAAGCTTGAAATGGGAGCTGGACACTTTGTCGTCTGTGCACATCTGACAACATTTCATGGGGCAAGCGAAGGTCTAGCAGCGGTGACTGAGCTCCCAGGTACCTATAGGTTCCCTGAGAGAAGGCAAAATGATGCTGAGTATGCCCGGATGCCTCTCTCGACTGGGCCACCATCTGCATGCTGGCAGAACTGCGACGCAAACCAGACAAGTCACTGTCCCCTGCCAGATGTTCAACCAGGGATGCTATGTAGCTTTATTGGAGTCAGTCTCCTTGTTTAGGTCTTCCTTCGGCATCAGCGCCGGCTAGTACAAACCTGCGTGGGAGTTCTTCTCGCAGCGCATGATCGTAGTAGATGCATTCGATGTCCGCCTTTGTGCAATTTTCACATGACGGAAGCTTGGTGTCGCACCTGAACAGGGAAATCAGAATACAGAAATAACGGACAGATGGACTGCTTGGCTTGAACCTTCTTCTATTCTTTCGACAGCGCTTGCATGCAGGTAGGGACTTTAATAAGGTGTCCAGATCAATAACCGCAGTCGGGCTTTCAGAAGCCATGGGACGCTGTCAGTAGAACCAGCGCGTGCAGTCAGAAAACGTTGTTTGCAATATTCTTGTTGGCTTTTAGTGGGGCTTGAATTCAAATGCACATTCAAACTTAGCAAATGCATGGCTGCGTTTCGAATGTTGGAAGGGAATCGTGGGCATCTTCGGCTTGTGTGTCTCTCAACTCGTACTTCTGAGATTAGTGAACGTGGTTGGCTGCTGGCTCGAGTTTCTTATCGTCCGGACACTAGCACAACCCTTGGATACGTAAGGGAATTCGGCAGATAACAGCCGTTGATTTAGAGCCATACTTATCCTGTACTTGTAAAGCCCGTTGGCCATTGGTGTGGCGGCTTAGAGCAGTTATCGCTCGTCTCTTATCTCCCTCCAGGCCAGCCTCCCGATTGAGAAGAGATTCCTATGGCTGTCTAGGTGACAGCTTCTACTTGAATCGTGGCCCACGAGATGGATAAAAAGTAGTGTAGAAGATTTTTTGTTTTCTTTTCATAATTGTGAGAGAGAGATAGACGACCACGGACTACGAGAAAAAGAAGGCTGAGCTTCCCCGATTAGACAAAAATCTACAGATTGAGCCTGTTTGGAAGTCGATTGGAGCTTTGCTGCTAAAGTCAGAAATTAGGCTTCTCGCCAGAGATCAGAGGTCGACCCGGCCACTTGACTACCACAGCCTTAGAGAAAGAGAGGATCCTACACACGAATATCTGGCCACAATAATACTACCGAGTATAGGAGGCTAATTGACTGCAAGCAATAATATTTAAGAATGAGCCGTACCCAAGGTCATTTCCACTCGATATAGCCCAAGACAAAGACTCTTACGCAATACCTAAGAACTCATCCCCTATGCTCAGTCCAACTCCGGGACTGAGTATATATATTTGGTTCTTACCAAGGACTCGATAGAGCTATCTCGCTGTCTTCGTCTAGATAAATATCATACATACACAGGCTGCCGTTTTTCAAGTCGATGTGGTCTTTTATCCTGGGTGGAAATTTTCGGCTAGACGTCGGATAAGGCGTCGCACCCTTTTTCACTGGAACCCTCAAAAAGTTCAAAATTCTTCCGCTGCAACAATCGCCTGGACGAGAAAGGACTCAGAAAGAGCCCTTCATAAGACAGCGCCGATAATGATAGAACTAGCGCAACCAGTGGGAGTGAGATGACGAAATACATCCAGAACTTGGAGCCACCCGGTGAATACTCATCTACCATGCTAAAGAGACTCGCAACCCAGGACAATGGGACAAAAACCAGTGCAATATAGGTGACCCGTTTGACGTTGATTGCTTCTGAGATAGACCTCCGTGCGTCGAGCAATTGGATCATTGATGTGACAAGTCTCATTGCACTCTCCAGTGCAGTTACAAGGTCTTTGGTCTGCAGCGAGAGGTCATCTATATCTCTAAGAAGCATCTCAAAGGCCTCCTCAGAGTGTTGTCTCGTTGACCAATAGTTAATGAACTCGGCCAGGTGTTTTAACCTGCTTAGAAGGATTCTTGCATATGTGCACCATTTGTGAAGAGCGTAAATGTTCCGTTCATTGACTTTGACTTCCTTCTCTCTGATCGGATCAGTAAAGTCATACTGCTCCAGGTATAAGAACATTAACTTTATGTGGCCGACCAATTCTGCTATAACGAGCCTAGTAGGGTAATAACTTAGGCTGAGAATTGTAGGGTTGGCTGGATCGAACCCGGGGGGAGGGTTTCGTAGCGAATGTTCAATTTTGACCCTGAAGGAAATCCTTTTGGGGGCTTCCTGGTATTCAGAATTATTAAATAACGAGTACTCCGGTAGTCCATTAAGACCAAAAGTTCGTTGAAGTTCATGGCAAGATACTCTGGCTCTCGGAACGTCTGGTGTTGATGTAAGAGTAACAGCTGGTATTATCGGGTCAACTAGTATCAGACCTATGCCGAGAAATTTTAGTTGTTTTGTAATATTCGATGGCTTGAGGACAACATTTGAGTAGAACGTACAAACCCACGAGTCTTCTATTGTCTTCAGAGTCACAGAGCAATACCCATGCACAACAGCCAACTGTTTTTTCCCAGAAAAATAGGGCAGCAAATGAACGGTTCGAGGGAGATTCGTTGCCGTCTTAAAGAAACGATCATGAAGCTCGTTCTCGTAAGCGTAGATTTCCCCAAAGTCCAGAACTCGCTTCTCTAGGAGATGGAGGTGGCTTCTCCGGACCAGCTGGGATGGAAGGCGGGCCCGCGACGCAGCATGGACCTTGTCTATCGCACCTTTGGGAGACGGAGCGATATGGCCGGCAAAGAATAAGGGGTCGATGTCTAATTTTGATCCCAGATGCTCGATCAGATAAGCATTGATATCCTCAACTATGATGATCCGACCATAGGTCTCAGGAGGAATAGCTACCAAAGCCTCATAATCTTGGGATGTCGTTATCGCTGAGATAGCGGTCCCGCCTCGCCGTGGGTAGTCGATAGTTGTAATGTGTGATGGCAGTGATGGCTTTTCTAGATTTAGAATATCAGACAGTCTGGCTAATTCACGATGCTCCCTGGAAACGATGCGGACATATTCGCTGTACGTAGTCCCTTTACGGGAAGCCATTTTACGAGAGGACGGTAAATGTTCCAACTGTAGAGATCTCAGTTTCCGTGGACATAAAGACAGATGAAGATTAGTAAATGGAAGTAAAATATAAAGCATCAGAGTACACTACGTAAGGGCTTGATATAAATTGTCTATGCCCTGCCCATGCACACCTCAGGCGGGCGAAGAGGCGTGTGTGGCTGTGTAGGGGCTCGGCAGTCCGCAGATGTAGTCACGCAGTGCGCACCCTTGAAAGTCATACGGATACAATATGGTCTTGGCATAATACGCACTCTCTAACATCCCGATTGAGCGGGGTTTGCACGTTCCTACCGCTACCGCCGCCGCTGCCGCCGCCCTCCCCCTCTTCCTCAGCCTCCTCTACGCCCAAGACGGAGACGGAGCTGCTGCTGCCCAGAATCATCGCGCTGGTCCGCAAGATGATCCAGGCCGCGTGGTTGCGGCAGGACCTGGCGTCGCTGGAAATCAGCGAGGGGAGCAGTAAGGAGACCAACATTGCCGAGATCTGCAACGTAGAGATCAGCTCCAATAAGTTCCCACCGCTTCTGACGTGAGAGAACAGTTGAGTTATATAGATCTATAAACCATGCAAAGAAATTGTAACATAAATTATTTGTAGCGATTAGTTTCCACGTTTTGAACTTGCTAGCTCCGTAATTTTTCTTAGCGATGACCGTGGAAAGGCATCTGAGATGACAAGAAAATAGTGCTCATCGCGAGAAAGGATGCTTCGCATGAGTGGAGTTTCAATCAACGCATTGTTTCAGCTGTACTAAACTTCCTAAGAAACGAGTACCTGATATAGCAATGTTTGATTTTGTGGGATGTAAAGCTAATAAGATTTATTCGCCCACCTTTATAACGATTTTTCCGAAGTGCAATCCACCATACATATATTTTAGAGCATCCCTCGCCTCTTCAAACTCAAAGGTGCGGTCGATAACAGGGTGGATCTCCTTGCTCTCATACACGGTCCGCAACATCTCCTCGGTGCGGTCGCGAGGTCCCACATTGATGCCCTTCAACGTCGCGTTGCGCCTGATTAAGCTCATACCGATGGCCGGGCGCGGCTTGCTATCGTCCTTCAGTCTAGAGAGGATACCGACCGCACTGATCGTACCCCCCTCGGCCACCGCTTTGAGGCTCTGATCCATAGTTCCAGGGCCGCCGGTCTCAACGATAATGTCGGCCCCTTTACCATTGGTGAGTTTTAAGACTTCGGCAGCCCAATCTGGAGTGTCTTTGTAATTAATTGCGTGATCTGCACCCAGCTCGCATGCGCGCTGAAGCTTCGCGTCTGAGGAGGAGGTGATGATGGCTGAGAAGAACGGCGTCAGATAGATGAGTAGAGAGACGACATGATATCTAGGGTTGCTACCATGGCTTACTTGTCAGCCCCAGCGCCTTCGCCTGCTGCAGTGCCGTGATAGAGACGCCGCCGGTGCCCTGCAGCAAGACGACGTCTTTGCCCCTTCTTGGGTCCCCAATCGGCCGGTCCCAGTTGAGTGCCATCCACGACGTGACAGCCGCCGTGGTTAGCGTGCTTGCCTCGTCGCTAGTCATGTAGTCCGGGACGGCAACGAGTCCTGATGCCGGGAACACGCGATATTCGGCTAGAACGCCTGGCTGAGGGATTCCGATGCCGGCAGCATGGTACACAGCTCGCGTCGGCCCGGTCAAATGGGAAGGGCGCAGCATGGAAAACACACGATCGCCTTTGTGCCATTGCGTCATGGCGGCGCTGCCCACCTCGACAACGACGCCGCTCGCGTCCGACGCAGCGACGATAGGCTGCTCAGGTGTCTCATAAGAATCTTTGAAGTCGCCGTTGATTACTACGGATGAGAATTAGCCATGTTTAAAAAGAAATAGTAAGATATAGGCTTATAGACTGCACGCTTAGCGTCTCGATAGTTTAGAGATACGCAGCTAATTTTGACGAGGACTTCATCTTCCTTCAATTCGGTCGGCTTTGGCACAGTTTCTAGGTGGAGCTGGTCGATTCCATCCATCAAGGTTGTCCACCGTTTCATCATTGTGATCGGTGAGTATATAAGAATATCTCAAGTGAGGAAACTTTTGCCGTTATTTAATAGTCCTGTCGACGACTTCCTGCACAGGCTGTAGTTGAAACCAATATAAATCAAGCGGCCAGCTTAAAGGGTAGAATGCTTGAGGCAAGAAATGATCAAGAGTTCTTCAAGCAAATACTTCAAGCGCCCGAATTATGGACCTTACAGTTAAAAGCCGTTGATTTCTAATCTACCTCCGCCCTTAAATCCATCTGCGCAAACAAATGATTTACCGGGTTTTAAGCCTTGAAGTCCACAAGTCTATCCAATCAGATAAGTGGTTGCCAGCTGCTTGGTTCATGATGTTGAATGTCGGCCATTCTGCATAGAGCCGTTCGTCTTCTTACGTTCGCCCTCACGCCTTCCGAAGTCTCTTTAAGCCAATGCAGTGTCACTCATTCTCAAGTTAGCAATATCACCTTTACTTCAACTTCACTAAACCGTCATAACAAAATTCCGATCGATAACTAGGTAAGATATTCTCGTGTCAGCAAAGAGTCTGCATGTTGCAATAGGTTTTCGAGCTCAATGCTTTCTTATGTCATTCATATGATATTCTTTTTAAAAAAGGGATAACGCACTAGGTTTACTATAAAAAGATTTCTGGTTTGAAGAACTGCAGTATACATATACTTGAGAAACAAATATATAAAGTGGCACCAGGACATTATGACTGGCTTTGTTTATATGATAAATAGAGTCGAGGTGGACTTTTACTCAGTTTATTAGATAGCAATACTATAACTAAACATAGAACTAAATTTATTTACGACCATAGAATATTGAGTCTCTGCAACCCAGTCTTGGGCTTTTCGGGAGGCTCTGGGTTATCGATTGCTACTTGTATATATGGGCGAATAGGAATCTCATGCAGAGGTTTGATCTTTGTCTTCTTGATAAATTTGTACCCGAAATAAAAGACGAGAATGAAGGGAATGTTGAAGTAAGAAGAAATGAATGTCTCAGTGCTCCAGTGACCCTTCATAAAAGTGGTATATCCACTAGTCAAGAGTAGGATCGTGAAGAGAAACAGGCTCGTCCACGGCAGCCATGGCATCAGCGGTGCGGCCCAAGGAAGTTCTTTGCGGTCAATGCCCTGCGCCCGACATCCATAGTAGAAACGCAGATATGTGATGCATATCACCATCCAATTTGTCAGCGTCGAGATAGAGATGAGATCTTGCAGCCAGCCAAAGACGGTCGATGCCGAGCTCGAGAGCGTCATATAGCCCAGTGCCATGAAGATTCCGAAGAAGAGAACGGCAACATAAGGTATGCCAAACCGGTTAAGACGTAAAAATATCCGCGGTGCTCTACCTTCGCGGGCCAGACCGTACAGCGTGCGGCTGCTGTTGAGCATGCCCGAGTTGGCAGCAGACCAGGCACTGGTCAGGACTATGGCATTTATTATATGCGGCATCACTTTGATCCCTGCGAGAGTCGCGCTGATGACAAAAGGTGACTCCGTGGCGGTGCCGGTGCTACGTAGCAGATCTGGATCGTTGGACGGAACGACCATGCCGACCATAAAGATGGATACGACGTAAAATAGAATAACTCTCCAGAAGATGCGCTTGGCAGCCAGAGGAATGGCTCGGCGCGGCGCGTGAACTTCAGCTGCAGCCTGGGTGATGCCCTCAACGCCACCATATGCGTACAGGGCGTTGCTGAAGGTTGTCCAAAATCCAAGAAAGCGGCCAAGTGAGCCAGGAACGCCGAGATACTGTACGAATGGACCCGGATTGCGCCAGTACTTGAAGCCGATTACTTCATGATCTGGAGCGCCGCCAGCAGCAATGACGATGGCCATAATGTTAACCATGACAATGAGTAGTATCTTCAACATTGCAAAGCTGAATTCCATCTCTCCATACAACCGGACGAAGAAGAGAGATGTGAGGACGGTGAGGGCTGAGAAGATAGTGATCCACTTATTCAACATGAGCATAATGAAAATATACTGAAAATTGGGAGAGAGTAAACCTAGCACTTACAATGGCGTTGTTGACCGTTACCCAGAATTGCATCAATATACTCGCTGCGACAATCTCAGCAGGCAGGCCGACTATAGACGAATAAATCTGATTCCAGCCATTGGCAAAAGCTAACGCTGGGTCCACGAACATGTCGCTGTATCTAACGATGCCTCCCGTCAGTGGAACCAGTGTGCCCATCTCGGCGACGGCCAGAACGACTCCGGATGCCATCAGTCCAATGATAGCATAGCCTAGAAGTGCGCCAAGAGGTCCGCCATTTGCAATTGCACGCCCAGATCCGAGAAATAGACCAGTACCGATGGTTCCGGCCAGCGCAATCATCTGGATGTGCCTCTGATGGAGCCCTTGCCTAACGAGGCCAACCTCCTCAAACCGCTGGGATGTTTCTACATCTCCTACGATAATCTCCACCGGTACGGGGCTAGAACTCGGGTGCTTTTCTGAATCTTTAAAATCAGGATCCATTGTTGCGCTGTTATCTAAATTTTGTTCGGTGAAAAGGAAGGTAAAGCGAAAAATTGCCATTCACGCAGAAACAGACTAGACACAACTGAGAGAAGAAGAAAGAACAGGATTGGAAAGGGGACAGAGGGACTATATATGCCTTTCTAGCCTTCATATTTTACGTGCTTGCCAGTCGTCAAATGGCAGTCTCGCGATTGATACTAGATCAAAGGCCAAGATAACACCATTGCAAGCGACTTAAAAGACCGTATCTATCTACGACAATGTATCAGGCAAGAAGGGAGCTCTGATAAGAGGATAAACAACCCGTAGGGGACTGTAAGAGCATCAGACATGCTAGACAAGAATGATACCATGATATACATCATGTTATGAGGGGGGGCGGTTGATAAGGAGCAAACTTGGTTTGCCATTGTATCCTATCATTCATACTGCTTAATGACCCCGCGAATAAGATGCTAGTTCAAGAACAACATGAGAGCAAGGTTGGCATATCAAACGTATCAAATATAAGAACGCATTTAACCCTCGGTAGAGCTGACATGCCGGCCCAGAAGCCAACAGCGATTACGATGATGTAGCAATAGCGCGAATAGCCAAACCAGGTAAAGAAGATACTGCGTGCTGTACATACCAATAGAGATAAACAAAGTGGCATTGAAAGCGCACCAATCTAGAAGAGGCAGCTACTATGCCTTGGTAGCGTGGAGGTTTGCGTGTACGTAGATCCCCAGACATGGCGTCACATAGATTTCCAGTTACGCTAACAATGCACCACATTGCCCTGTTGCACCAAGAGACATGAGAGGTCAGCAACATGGCCTGAATTGGTACAGGGGTAAGATGGGCAACAGCGAAAGCGACAGGCTCAGCGTTCCGTGGAGAAGTGGGAGCTGGGGCTTCAGCTTCCTATATATTCGTTATCGCTCGAATGTTTTGTGGAAGCATTGAGCCGTTATCAGTTTTACCGACAGCGATACCAAAGGAGGGACCAGGTGAAGCCACATTGGATGAATAGAATTCTCAGATATGCCGACTTGGTCAGCTGCTTTGTCAGCCCCGTTTTGGGCTATTTCGATTGCCGATGCTATCTTCTCCACGTTTCTAGTCACTCGTTTCTAGCAGTAGAGATAGCCAGGCTTTATATAGCAACGACCAAACCGTTATCGAACACACCGAGACGAAGGCAGCCATAGAAAAGGAATCTGTCGTTAAACACAACAAGCTTTTATTTTAATCGTCATGGAAATCTAAGCCTTGGCTTACGACAGTATTCCATTCTGGCAGGTAGAGCATTTCCGGTATTGTTGACTGGCTGATTGTCATGAGCTCGTCCTGCCACAGCATATTTGGGCCATCTAGTCGACCTTGTGGTTCATTTAGAGTATCAAAAATGCTAGTCTCCCGTGTAGAGACTGAAGAGCTATAACACACCCCTTCTTGTTGTATTAGCCTCTGAGGTGGTATATACGACGGTCTTTGGTCGCTTGGGGTTGCAGTAGAATCAGTATTCTTCTGGCTATTGGAGTACGAGGTAAAATTGCACCGTGACTCATCAGGGGAAGCTTCGGCAATTTCTCTCGCCTCGAACGCCTGTCGCCGCAACAGCAGGACGCATGTCAATATGATGCTCTCCCCAGCAGCTTTCCTCGTCAGCCCATCGGCCGATAGACTCCGCGCACGGGGCGCCGCGCCGAGCACATTATCGACGAGCGCCCAAGCTTCATCCCTCTTCGGAGTCGAAGGAAAGGCACACAAATATCTCAGCACGTAAGCGAGAGCATACCATTGAGTGTAGATTCTGAATGTCCAGGTGTGGTTTGTCGAGATTTCGCCGTTTATCAACATCAAGCTTTTTTCAAGTGTGTGGCAGGCTGCATAGAAGGGCCTAGAGTCAAGACCTTTTAGGAATCCGTGGGACTGTTCGGCGCTTTTGCTCTTCAGTAACTCCTCCCGCAACTGCAGCATAAACTCCGCTTTTGAAAATGCGGTTTGAAAATGCACAAGAGCAAATTGTTGTATGCTCGATGATATGGGTCTCGTAAAGAATTTGGCTTGGACGAGTTCGTTGTGGTTCTGCATGATATCCCGCTTCGACTTGATATCTTCGCTTTGGGGCTCGAGGCTTGTCTTTGACATCAAAACTTGAAACAGCAATTTGCCAGCCTCAATTTGAACCAATGGGAAGGACATGTCTGTCCAGCTTTGGGATTCATCAGGAAGCGTTTTCATCCCTGGGAAAAGCTGGCTGTCGTCAACGTTGAGAGGTAGTCTTAGACTCTGATTCAAATTTTCTATGGTATGCGAAAGGCCATGGTCTTCCGAAGCGCGAGAGTCAAGAAGGCAAAGATGCCACCACAAGCGCAAGCGGAGCTCAGTTTCAAAGGGACTCAATTTGAGAGATGCTCCATCTCGGTGGATCCCGATGGACTGCGCCAGTCGAATTGCGATTCCCACGAGAACCCATACGGAGCGGCTATTGTCATGAACGCGGAGGCAGGTCTTGGCCTATTAGCTTTAGATGTCACACCGACTCGCAGAGAGAGCGAAACACTCACGCAGAAAATAGCCAATGCTTGCAGCAGCATCATATTCGGCTGGTTCAGCATCTCGGCTTTCATCACTGCTTGATCAAGTCCACTGCGGAATCTCTGGAGTAGTGTGTTTGGACACTCGGGTGTCAGGGCCGATATTTCTGAATGAGACATGCTTGTGATGGCAGCGAAATAAATTGCAAACGCCAAAGCCTCCAGAGATGGGTTAGTCTGCTTTGAACCAGATATTACGTTTATCATCGCCGATTGTGTTGTAGGTATGTGGAGAATCTTGAGTACTGGATCTACATTCTCGACGTAAACTGTCCAGAGCCTCAACGCGAGCTGAGCATCAGGGTGCAGTTGTCTGGGGTCCTTGGTAGTGCCGAGAGCAATTGGAGATAAGGTAAAAGATAGGTTCAGGTTGCTCTCGGGACTAGGCTCAGTGTCGGTGGGTTGCTGAGATTCAGGGTTAATGCGCTCTTCCTAGAAAAATGTTAGAGTGCTCTTCATGGCCAAATAAAATGTAGACGACATCTTACGTCTTGGAGAACTTGAAGAACGTTCGAATTGTCTACATAATGCACACGATCTCCATCTTTCACCAGGGCTTCCCATGGTCGAGGCTGAGAGATGCTAGAGGTACTTTGTTGAACAAACGGTTGGGAAAGCGTCTTTGGATTCTTTGTCAGGGAAGGAGATCGTTTCATGTCATTCTCGCTGCAATTGTTCGTCAGTGACTTCAGCAAAATCGCTTCCAAACGGTCCAGGCGAGAATTGATGTCTTCTAGCGTTATTGATCGCTTCGGTGTGTCAAGATCTTTGCTAGGATATGTGCAGGCCCAGCCGGCACGGGCACAGTGAGAACATGGCTGTTTTTTGTTGCATCGCACCTTTCGTCGATAGCAGCTGATGCAAGATCGCACATTTCGATTTACAGGGGACGGGTTAGGTAAGGGAGAAGACTCATCAGCTGAGTTATTGGCAGCAGAGTGGGCAACCATCTCTGCGTTAATAGAAGAACAAGGGTCACGTAAAAAGAATCAATCTACGTTAGATGAACTTGTAGAAGTGAACGCCAGAATCTGTAAACAACCTTCTTTGACCTGCTCGGCCCCATCGGCCCCGACACGCCCGTCTGGTTTCGCTAGCGCTAGAAATGGGGTGTAAGCAAAGAAGCTACAACGACATATTTACCGGCGCCAGCGCTTGCCGATGGCCTGATTAAGTGCTGTGTTGAGTCATACATGGCAGAGAAATGGCATGTACACAGCACGTGAAAAATCACATGAATACTACTACTTATATGTTTATTCTTTTCCTAAAGCCTTAAGAGAGTTTTTGGGCCATGGTCAGCTTTTTCTTCTTTTTCTTCTCTTTCTTGGCCTTTTTTTTTCAGTTGCTTTAGCTTCCTCTTTCCGAAACTATTTTGACTAGTAGTCTTTATAAATGATTGATTAGTTAGAATTGAGAAATATGCGTCATGTTCTTGTTGGCCCCGTTGTGACATGGGAACATCCGCATGTCCCGGGTTTGGGTCAAGGCGCCGAGAGGGCCGAGATGCGTATTGTCGTTAATTTATAAACTATAGAATGGGAATTATTTAGCAGTATATTTTTCCAAAATCGGTCTTCAATAATACCCTATACCATAAACCGTCGAGCATTGCCTATTATTTATTTTCCAAAATGCCGTATACATCTTCGTCACAAGAGAGCAACGACTCGACCCTAGGAGGCGGTGACGATCTTGAAATATTTGATGTCATAGAAGAAACGACTGCGTCTAACCATGCTGATCATTCGAAAGCTTTCCCGGAAGGCGGATATGGCTGGGTTTGCGTCGCCGCCACCTTTTTGATCAATGCCCACACCTGGGGTATTAATAGCGTATGTGTCACAATCGGTCTGCCTTGTGCATTTCTCATCTGACATAAAATAGTCGTATGGCGTTGTTCTTGCCTTTTACCTGTCAGGCCACACCTTTCCGGGTACAACTGCTCTCGATTATGCTTTTGTAGGGGGCCTCAGCATCGGCTGCGCAATGCTCATCTCCCCAGTGGCCACCTATATGGTTCACCACTACGGCATTCGTCCAGTTTTGTGCTTTGGGACTGTCTTAGAAACCACTTCCCTTGTGACGACCTCCTTTGTCTATGATAGCTGGCAACTTTTTCTGTCGGAAGGCATATGCTTCGGCTTGGGAATGGGATTTTGCTTTATCAGCTCGGTTGGCGTGGTATCGCATTGGTTTGACAAACGCCGCAGCCTCGTCAACGGTATTACCGCTGCTGGATCGGGCATTGGTGGCCTTGTTTATTCGCTGGCGACCAGCGCCATGATATCTCGACTGGGGTTCCCATGGGCAATGCGAATCCTTGGCATTCTATGCTTCGCGATCAATCTTCCCTCTGGGTGTCTGCTTCGACACCCAGCTGCATCCGCTGCGCGTCTTCGCGGCCCTGCGATGCACCACAGCGTGTTTCGAAATGTCCACTACATCCTCTATCTTGCGTGGGGCGTCTGCAGCTCCATAGGTTACATCAGCTTGCTGTTCAGCCTCTCAAGCTATGCGAGAGCCGTTGGCCTGTCGCAGCAGCAGGCCAGCATTGCTAGCGCCCTGCTAAACCTGGGTCAGGCATTCGGTCGTCCCTCCGTTGGGGTAATTAGTGACGCACTTGGACGGTTTAATGTTGCCGTGGCCGCAAGCTTTGTCACCGGTGTTCTCTGTCTCACACTCTGGGTATTTGCAAAATCTATGGCGGTCATCCTCGTCTTTGCCATCATCGTGGGCTTGTTTGCAGGCACCCTATGGGCGGCCGCTGCGCCTTTGGCAGCCGAGACAGTGGGACTCGAACACCTGTCGAGTGCCTTGGGCTTCTTTTGGCTGGCGCTCGGCGCTCCGACTGCCGTAGCAGAGGCAATCGCTGTGCAGCTTCGAAATGACGATGCGGATAAATACCCGTATCTCCGCGTCCAAATGTTCACAGGAGCGATGTATCTCAGTGCTGCACTGTGTCTTGTACTAGTCAAGATGCTGCCTTCCACTCGCTGAGCAACGCTTGAGAGGACAACTGAGAAGACCAAGCAGAGACTAAGGCTGGCAAATGTTTTTTTTTTTCTTTTTAAAATTAAATAAAGAGTAGAAACGGAGGTTTGTAATTATATCATTAGAGTAAGGACTACAATGTAGATAGAACATAGAACTTTGTATAATTAATTAAGTGGTTAATAGACTTAGATTTTGAGATTAGACTGTTGAGGTACCATTTATCAATGAAAGTGACAAGCGCTATTATTCGGCCGACGCTTCGGCTGCCGCATGTCCGCCGTTTTTGGTGGCCTTAGCGGTCAGGGACAGGTCCGCGCTTTGCTGACTAGCCTACTCATCGTCTCTCAATTAGCGGCTCCTCGCGGCCTAAAAATTGGCATAGAACGTCTGTAGACTCGACCCTGAGCTACTTAGACGACATCAGCATAACTGTAACGTACAGCAGTTAGACTAACTGAGTGTAGGGCAGTCCCAGTGTAGAGACAGAAATCATTTGCAAAATCAAAGAATTCTCTGAAAAACAAAGTTGCCTGGCCTTCCATCTTACGATAATGGCCATGGAAGTCTTGTTCCGCGATATACATCCTAAAACTTCATATTTTGCAATTCATGAAACACCAAAAACGGTAAGTATTCAGTGAAAGTTTGAAAACAAGACCTAGTATTGCATGAGAGACGCGTCTCATGTGAAACCATGCCAAGGCCCCATACAGTAGCTTGCGTGTTGTCGTATTAGTTAAAGCCGTAAAGTCCGCCCTGGCGCCCTGTGTCAAAACGATATATGAGATATTGTGGAGATAGGATGAAAAGCAGCGGAGTTGTGACCAGAAAGGGATCAAGTCAAGTCGTATAAATAACACGGCGAAACTGCGTAGATGGCTATCTGTATTACTTGATACCATACCCACAAGTATCTCAACTGAGTTATGTATTTACTTAGTTTTTTTTCCTTGGCAAGATCTGGAAATATGGCATCGCGCAAAGTCATCATCTTTGGTCCTACGGGTGGAGCTGGCTCTGGCGCCGCGAAAATTGCTGCAGAGCTCGGCGCCGACGTGGTCTTGGCCATGCGAGATACAGGAAAGCCCATCCCGGGCGTCAGTGCCGAAGCAGAAAGGCAGGGCAAGTTTACTAGAGTCTACGCCGACTTGACCAAGCCGGACACAGTCAGTTCCGCCGTCAGCAGTACTGGAGCGAAATATGCCTTCATCTACTGCATGCACCGCTCTCCCAGCGGAATGAGGGCTACCATCCAGGCCCTCAAGACATCAGGGATTGAGTCAGTTGCATTTGTGAGCAGCTTTACTATCCCCGAGGGCAGCGATCTTGTGTCAATCCCACCAACGGACATTATACCTTACATCCACGCACAAGTGGAGCTGAGTCTGAGAGAGATATTCGGGGCCAATTTCGTGGCTCTCCGGGGCGGCTCGTTTGCACCAAACACAGTCCAGTATAGACAAGGGCTTCACAAGGGAGACGTCAAGATGTACGGCTCAAATCTGAAAGTTGATCTCATCGTGCCAGAGAACATTGGATGGGTTGGTGGCGCAATTCTGGCTAAGGAACGGCAAGACAGCAAGAGAGAAATTTATGTCTTGGGGCCCCAGTTGCTGAAGCAAACGGAAGTCGTCAAAATCCTCGCAGAAGCCCTGGGCATCAAGACCCCAAAGATGGAAGAGATAAGTGAAGAAGACGCTTATGCCATGTTCGTGGAGGAGCGCATGGTGCCACCGCCTCTTGCCAAGTATATGATTGGATTGATCAAGCAGTACGTCGGCATCGATGACGTCGGATCCCAAGTATTCAGCTTGCCGGTTACTCCAGATATTGCAAATAATGTTGAGAAGTACTCTGGCAAGAAGGCTACTACGTTTCTCGAGTGGGTCAAGCAGAACAGGAACTTGTTTCTTTGAGGAGTCCAGAGCTGCTCTGAGGGTCACCACATATTTCCGGTCAAGTCAACAAAGCATGCACTTTCAGGCGTGGAGAGAGCAAGAGACAAACTTGAAATGAGCATATTTTGCGCTTCGATTGGGCAAGAGGAGCCATAATACGCAGTGTCTAGAGCTACATGAATATTTACCAGTATCCACACCACTACAAATTTATTAGATTTTTCATTCCATCTTTTCTTACAAATATCTTCTCTAATTTTTTTGTTCTTCAAACTTCCTTCCCCTTTCTTGTAAAAAAACTTAGTGTCGGAAGGCGGAAAGAAGGTGGGTAGGGAGAGGTGCCTAGGGCAAGCGGGTGTAAGCATATTGAGAGAATGGGTTCTGTCGTAGCGAGAGCGAGGCGGGCAGACTCCTCGACTCAATATAACTACCAAGACCATCACGCCATAGCACAAAGGGGCTCAAATCCATAGTCTCCTTGGAAGGCCACTTCCCGTGTCTGTAAGTACAGAGGGCCTGAGGCCTGGTCGGCGCAAGGGATGTCTAAAGGCCTGTTATCTACCTTCACAAAAACCGAACCAACTAGTTTCATATTTAGCTTCACTTGTAGAGATTCCTCTTATTAGAAGTAATATAACACTGTTTCTCTGTTTGAAGGTAACTGTCTACCTCTATCTAATAAAAAGGTCGAAAACTCTGCCTCCTTCCCTTTTGTAGGTTCTTGGTCGGTGAAGAACGTCAAAAATGTAGAGAGGTAGGTTCGATCACTGCTTTTTTCGATTCTTTAGGACCACCTGCCCACCAAAAACTCTACAGAAACAGTTAATTTTGTATTACCAAGAATACCAAAAGGATGTCACTTACTTAGGAGTGTCGGAAGATAAAAATATTTGGCAATTATATGCCAAAACCATCAACGACTGGTGCGCCTAGATGTTGGGCTCGCCAATTGGCGACGTACTCGTCGTACGCCGCCTATTCCCAGTCTTCGACTGGTTCACCTGCCACAGCGCGCCTCACCAGGTCTTGTAGATGGAGTCCCCATGCAATGTCGGCGAAAACGCCGACAAAGGGGTCTCCCGGCATCAAAGGCCGCCCTGAATGAGCCCCAGCAAGGCCCTTCCAACCTTCTCTTCCTCACCTTCCTTCTCCTCTTCTCCAGTCACATCTCGGTCTTTGAAATAGCGGCCGTGAATCCTCTCTCCCACGGGGCAATATTTCTTCTCCCGCAAGCAGGGCGCGTTTTTTCTTCCTCGCATAGAAGCGGACACGGTTTCTGGCCGCTAAGAGGCGAGCACAGGGGTCGGCCATCTGAGCACTATGTCAGAGTTGATTTGTATGAGATAGCTGCTTTCGACTCCGGTGAGGTGCTTAATAGGCTTCGAATGCCTTTTTTTGGCTGTCCACTGAAGGTGTAGGAAGGTAGACTGATGTAAGTTGCTGTTAGTACTCTTCCAACATCTTGACATTCATCTATGATGCGTTTCTGGTCTCGGAATGCCGGTATGTGATCATATGTAGGGTAGGAAAGGAAGTGATTAAATGTTAATTCAGAAGAAACCAGAACTTACTACTGTCTGAGTATTTGGCTGACCTATGCCAGCAGAATTCTGCTTGTTCTTGTTCTTTTTCTTGGTTTTGATCTGGATCTTTTTCTGTTCTGGCCTTGATCTTGATGTTGCTCTGGATTGCTTCTGTGTTTGCTCTAAAGGGCCGATTAATTCAGTACAATACTTCAGTGACGACCTTTTGATTCCTATTGTGCTCTCTACGTAATGCATATCGCTGTTTAATCTTTTTCCTATTAAGGAAGTTACAATGCTCCCCTCCACGAATTGGTGCTGCCGATTCTGTCTCAAAAAGAATCTAGATTCTAGAGCAAACAGTTAGTTTCAACTAAAAGCTAAAGAGAGCCCACTACGGCACTCGTACAAGGTGCCTTTAGGCTCTAAATTTCTCACTGCCCAATATTAGCTATCTTACATATCTTTAGACAATTGCTTCTCGGCAAAAATTAGTTTCCATTTCAAATCATTGACAATGATATAAAGATAACACAAATAAGTTAATTTTTACAGTCTGTTTGCGAAAAAAAAAAAAAAAAAAAAACTTATTTCTGGGAAGCAAAAATTGTTATATACATAACAAATAGTAGATCACTGGTATGCCACTACCTATCAACAAAATTACCTTCCTCTTCTCTCTGTCTCTCTGTCTCTCTCAAGCTATCTCCTGGTGGTCGCTCGACGATAGCCCGTGCTTGACGTTCTCGTTCTCGTTGACATCGGTACCCTCGTCGTGTGCAACGTCAAAGGCACGGCCTTTGTTCTCGTTACCGATCACGGCAATGGCCATGACAAAAACTGCAGAAGCGGCCACTAGAGCGCAGATGACTTTGCGGTAATCGTAGCGGATGGCGCCGCCTGGGGTTGACGGAGGAAGAGGGAAATACTCCTCGGCGATCTTGGATTCGAGCTGGGCGGCCGGGCTGGAGGCTAGGTTGCCGAGCTGGTAAGTGGTGCCAACGACGAATGTGCGGATGACGGACGGGGCCAGCTCCATCAAGTGGGTGGGCATGACGCCAAAGGCGCCCTGGACGGCGAACTGCAGGAAGAATGCAGGGGCGGCCACGGCCATGGTGGCGGTATATGCGTAGGGGTAGCACAGTGCGCCAGCAAGGATGCAGAAGGCGATGACGGTCAGGCGGCGACCGAAGATCTCAGACAGATAGCCGCCCATAGTGGCACCGCACGCGCAGCCTAGGTTGGCAATTACCTGGGTGATGGTGATCTGGTCTGGCGTAAAGCGGAGCTGAGCGGTGAGTAGGGTCGGGTAGAAGTCCTGCGAGCCATGCGTCTAAGAAGGCCAGCGAGTCAGCAAGAGGCTCGCTGATTGTTTGTGTGTACTTGTACATGTATGTAATATGCACATAGCATGTGCGTGCAAAAAAAAGGGGGGGTGGGGGTAGACCAACCATGAAATTACAGCCGGCCATGAGCACGACGAGGTACGACAGTGTCAACCAGTGGTACCGGATGGCGAGAACAGCGTCCTTGAAGAAGTTGGACGTCTTGGTAGCCACCCCGGACGACTCGCGCAGGAACATCTGACGCTCGCGGTACGCGTCTGTCTCGGGCAGCATCACACGCCAGAGCATCAGGGGAAGCGGAAGTCCAGCGGTGAACCAGAACAGCGACCGCCACGTCTGCGGCGTCGTGTACACCAGAGCCCGGTCGAACACTGTGACGAGCAGGTAGCCCAGCGGGTAGCCGGCCTGGAAGAATCCAGACATGAGCCCGCGAGCAGGTGCGGGTACGTCCTCCAACGCCATGGCGGCCGCGTTGCCGTAGATGCCACCCATGGCGATTCCAAAGACGGCACGGCAGCCTAGAAACTGCGAGTAGGTCTGAGCGAAGCCGGTGCCCAGCTCGATGACGCTGAAGAGGGCCAGATTGACCACGAAGGGCCAGCGGCGGCCGGCGCGGTCGGACCAGGCGCCGAAGATGATGGCGCCGACGGAGCGCAGCATCAGCACCAGTGTAATGCCCCAGGTAATATCGGTCGTGCTTTTGTCGAACTGCTTGGCCAGCTGCGTCAGAGTCAGGCTAGCGGTGAAGAAATCGAGGGCGTCCAGCATCCAGGCGCACCATCCGCACTTTTGTTTGTTAGCCAAACGCCACACTTTCAAACAGCCTTGCTTTTCTTTCAAAAAAATCGTTTTTATATCTTTCTCTTTGCGTATCTTTCATTTTGTTCCTTCCAGCCTTTTTAATATCTCCTCCCTCTCAAACTCACCAAAAAGAATATCCACTGTTTCTTGTTGAGCATACCAAAAGCCGTCCATGGAGCCACCACATGGTCCATGGGCGGCTTGAGAGTCGACAGCCGCGTCGCTAAGTAACGACCCGCAGTCATGGGTGTCGTTGTGTCACGAGAAGACATCTTGACTCAATATATGCGTATATATTTGGTCGGGCTGTGTTACTGTTAGGTGAGAAGAGAAGCAGGATGGGGTCTCGCCACGGAGGTCAGCATCGAGTCCCTGCACGCCGTCATCGTTTACATTTATTATACTTCATGAATGTGCCTGGTGGCACCCCATCAACTGATTTTTATGCAGAGATGCCAGCCAGCTTTCTGGCCCCTAAATTTTGGCCTCATAGTGGATCCGAGAAAAATCTGGGGGGACTGCAAGAGGGGAAACCGCTCCCTCGTGTCAATCTTGTTTTCCCACAGTGCCGGAGTAATGCCCTCGGACGACCTAAGCCGACAGGAATGACAGAACCGCCTACGGACTAGTGCCTTTCCCCACACCGACCAGGGCATCCAAGCGCAGTGCGGGGATTTGGAGGACTCTGAAAGTGGCGAGTGCAATATCGGCTTATGCCCGATGATTGTTAGAAGACAGGCCGGCCGGGCGCCAAGCTGGCAGCAGATCACGACCAATACGATCATATAATGAATGCTACTTGCCCGGGGTGGTGAGCTCGCGGATATTCTAATCCGGTTGCTTGCCTTCCCCAATTCATTTTAAATAATGCGCCTGGTCGCCATTTCGTTTCCTTGCCTATTAGATTCTAGCTTGATCGACTTCCGACCAATCCAGTAACAAGACTGGCTAAAGCACGAGTTTTGCTCGTTTTCTCAGCTGATACCTTGTCGTCTGTCCATATTTCCTGCAGCAGCCATCATGATAGAATCAGAGCCGCACGCAGCAGACACGCCGTTGAGCCCGGCACTAGGCCTCTTTTCCGTCAAAGGTAAGCACGCGCTGGTCACAGGCGGCACCCGGGGAATTGGAGCCGCCATGGCGCATGCCCTTGCCGATGCCGGTGCAGCTTGCATCTGTCTTGCGCAGCGGGACCTGGGCAACACCGAGACAGCCGATGCGCTGCGCGCAAAGGGAACGCGTGTGGAAACCGTGCGGTGCGATCTCAACAGCATGCTAGATGCCAAGAGAGTGGTGCCGATGGCAGTCGAGCTCATGGACGGGCGCGTCGACATTGTCATCAACTGTGGCGGCCTGTTGAAGCGGAAACCGTCGATCGAAGTCAGTGAAGACGAGTGGGACAGCGTAAGCTTTTTTTTTTTTTTTTTGGTTCTCTTCAATTTCTCCGCTTCTATCCTCTCTTCTTTATGTTGCTGACCTCACTATTTTTTACTCTTAGGTCGTTGATGTTAACCTCAAAGCGCTCTTCTTCGTCTGCCAAGAAGCGGGCCGCCACATGGTTCCCCGCAAGTCAGGGAAGATCGTCAACGTAGCATCGCTGAACAGCTTCATCGGTGGTGAGACGGTGGCCTCGTATGCGGCGTCCAAGGGCGGCGTTTCGCAGCTGACCAAAGCGCTGAGCAACGAGTGGGCAAAGTACAACATTCAAGTCAATGCCATCGCCCCCGGGTCAATCGCCACAGACATGTAAGCTCCTTTTCCTTTCTTTCGAGACATACTTTTTTGCTTTCTCACATTTGCTTTGGTTGAATTGAACTAACGAGTGGTACACCCCATTACAGCAACATAGATCTGCGCTCCGATCCGGTGCAGTATGCCAGCCGCATAGCCAGATGTCCTGCAGGGAGATGGGGCAAACCGGCAGACTTTGCCGGTCCGACGCTGTTTCTCTGCAGCGAAGCAAGCCAATACGTGACGGGTACGATCTTGGTCGTCGACGGCGGACACATGGGTCGTTAGAAATAAAGACAGGATACCTTTTCTATTTACAAGGAGCTTTGCGATATACATCAATAGACATTAGGGGGAATAAATAGACTTGACATTAAATTAGATTTATTAAATTTAATTCTGTACAGAACAACAAACGCTCGATGGAAACACTGTTAGCGTTGAAACAGATCTCTTAAGGGTCTTTAATTCTGGCTCTAAAAAAAGCAATGAACAAGATCCGAGTTCAGTAATGGACGGTTTTCCCGCCCGAATCTCATTGGCAAATGTCCACTTTAAGACGTACGCCTGTGCTGTCCCTGCTCTAACCTGCTTAGAGGGTGTGCTTTCCTGTGCTTCTGTGGCACAGCCATAGTGTTTCGTATAGATAATTGACCTAGGTTTTACACTGGGTCTAAAATATTTTTCTTTTGTCTTTTTGTCGAAGTTATTGAGAGCAAGGCGGGCAGACTCCTCGCCTTAACCTAACCACCAAGACTACCACACCACAACACGAAAGGGCTCAAAAACCACAGCTCTGCTCAACAGCGCCCTCTCTCCTACGTGCGCGGTGCTCAGCCGTGCACCGGAGAGAGAGCAGGAGCGTTGCTGAGCTGGCCTCTTTTCGTCTGTAAATGCGGCGGCCTCGGCGTTAGGCCGGCGTTTGGGCTGTCCAGAGGCCTGCTGGCTGTGTCAATAACAACTTAACTAAATGACTTCATATTAGGCTTACCGTGTAAGTAATCATCTGATCAGGAGTGCCATTTCTGTGATTCTCTCTTTAAAAGGTCCTTCCTCCTTTTCTCTTCTTAAAAGATTAAAAAGTCCGTCCCCTTATTTGTATCGCTCTTAGGTGATAAGGGGTGGCAGAATTCCAGGGGAACTTTTCCTTAGTTGTTGATCACCGCTTCGAGGGGCCATAGCCTCACAACCACCCGTTACCTATTATGAACCGATTGAAATTCAAGTGATAATAATATAATATATTATCAGACGCTACGTAGAACGGACAGACGGGGTAGGCTTGATTTACAGCGCCAGTGTTCAAGGAAACCAAAACGTGCACTTCAGGAACTGCTGAAGCTTACGACTAGTCTATTGTTGCCAGCACAAGAGGATCAATCCTGCTGTACACATACTACAGTACCTTACCTAACAGGTCCTTGATGCGGCGTGATACTGCCTTTTCAACTCTCCTATTTGCGTATAAGTCCGCGGAAATACGGTTTCTTCTTCACTAATAGTCCACTGTATGTGGATACCCTACTCAAGGGCCATGGTAACAAAGAGCGTCGATTCGTTGTTTCTGCCAACCATGATGCAGCAATCAAAGCTCTCCCTTCCCGCCCTAGCCATTTGGAGTGGTGTGTTTATCAGCTATTAAAGGGAAGCCGGCTACTTTATTTTAATCCGACTACTTTATATAAAAACAGAAAGACGTTTATAACGTAAACGGTTAGTTGTGTGGGTAGGGGAGCGGTTCCTGCCGACTCTTTTGGCTTATTAAGCTTAGTTGTAGTAAATCGAGATAAGAACATAGGCCAAATGATATTCCTAACGTCTAGAATAAACCCCATCTTCTCTTTGCTACTTTATGCTATACTTTCCTGTCCACTGCTGCGGCTTAGAGTTAAATTACCTGACGCGACTGTCTTATTTATTCCCTACCGCCACGAAGGAGATAGACGTCATTTCATTTTGATCCGTTGATACGACCATGGAATATAACCGCCCATAGCTGTCGGAGTTTCTAAGTCCCGCAGTGAGGCCGCAGTGTTGTATTTATATCGGCACTGACAGCTAATCCCCGATTTGCCGACTGAAAACGTAGGTGTAGATTAACGGTGAAGAGCATACTGCAGGGCGTTGTGGGGGGTTTCAGTCCAGACTCTGCCTCTATAAGCTGCGACGGTGTCGTGTTGTCCCAGGACCGTTGTCCTCCCGCGTCTGCGGCGTCTTATTCGTCATGTGAATGTAAGTATAGAGTAACAATCTATATTACAAGTGAAGGGCGTAGGAACTGCGATGTGGATCTTCGCCACGATGGGCTTTGTCGGCTGTCGCGTCGTCTTCGAGCCGTCTTCTGCTAGCATCAAGGACTGTGGTTTGCTCCCCTGGACGGACTTCGTCGGTGTCGCGCCGTTGTAAAGCCGCCATTGTTCGGCCTCTGTAATGCCTTGCGCGAGGGCGAGATCCGTCAACAGAGAACGAGCCGCCAGCGGTATATATAGAGTCTTTGATGGTCTGTCCCAAGTCTGGAAGATTTAGGAACACAAGCACCTATTGAAGCATTATCCGCCATGGCACACGTATCGAAGAAGCCCCATGTTCTCATTATCGGCGCTAGCATCGGCGGTCTGAGCCTTGCCCGCTGCCTCTTGAAACAAGGCATCAAGTTTGAAATTTTTGACCGTGATGAAACGCTGGATCCACGCGTGCCGAGCAGGGCAATTGGGCTCTCCAGGTAACAATCCACTTGTTTCTAGAGAGCAGCCACGGAGCTGACCACGCGCTTTTAGCGTCTTTACTGATCTAGCTGCGAAGACCGGCCTTCCCCCGGCGAAGGAGTCGGTGGACCACCTACGCCCCCTGAAGCTGTCTGCGCAGATCACCTTCAACGACAAGCACTACCGTGTTGGCGTTGAAGACACGCCCGAGACGCCAGTCGTGCGCGTGGAACGGAAGGAGTTGCGCCTGTATCTTGCCACAGGTATCGACGTCCACTGGAACAAACGGGCAGTAGAGATAAAGGAAGGGGTCGACGGGGCTAGTATCACATTCCACGATGGAACAACGGCTTACGGCGACATTGTTGTCGGCGCTGACGGAGCCCACAGTTTCGGTATGTCTCTGCTGGTCGTTATCGTTGAAAGTACATGCTTAAACTAAATACGCGATGCAGTGCGCGAGCTCCTCACCGGCCGCCCCAACAGCGAGTTGCTGAGACAAGTCGGCATCATGATATCCATCGGGGAGGTCACTCTGTCGGGGGCAGCCATGGAACGACAGCTCGCGTTGGGCCACAGTGCTTGGGTGTGCTCGATGACGCCGGATAATCCAGACTTCGTCTTCGCGGGCTTGAGCCGCGTCGATGCTGATGGCAAAACCGGACACTACTACTGGCAGCTGGCCTCCTCCGACCCGGAGCTGATCAAGGCAGATCTCGATGGGCGCTACCAGACCCAAGAGGAAAAGTTGGCTCTGGCCCTGGAGCGCACCAGAGACATAGACCCCCGTTTTCGGGAGATCATCGAGCTGACGCCGGCCTCGGGCGTGATGCCGCACAGCGTCAAGTTCTGGGATTGCGAGCTCCGCGAGCTTCCTGCAGCTCGCGTGACACTGCTAGGAGATGCCGCGCATGCGGTACCGCCTTGTAAGGACACGGCCTGCTGATTTGCAGCTTTTGAACTAGGAGCAAAGAGTTGACCGCTGACTTTAAACGCTATCTAGTCCGTGGAGAAGGCGGCATTCAGGCCATTCGCGATGCCCTTAGTCTTTCGGACGCGCTCTCGAAGATCGACACATGGGAAAGTAAATCTATCAAAAGAGCTGTTGCAAGCTACAACGCCGAAATGCTACGGAGAGGCACAGATACTATACGACTGGGGGAGCTCGGTGAAGTACATAACCGGCGGCCGGGCCAAGGCGACATTGTTGTCTTTGAGCAGTTGGCTCATGCAATGGCCGAGGAAAGTATTAGGCTAGGTGCAGATGGCGCCGTTAGCGTAACCAAGATCTAAGTAGAACAGTGCGTAGTTTTGTTACAGCTTTGGCTTGCATGAAGCTATAACAGGAAACGCGGCAAAAGGAGAGCCAACTAGTAAAGCAACGTACCATCAAGAGGTTTTCAACAAACCTCGTACAGGAAGTAAACGTGTGCTTTTTTTTGTTTCCCTACGATCGTTCACAGCAAATAAATCATCATCTAGGTGGAAAACTTCCCCATGGAAACCAACAGACTGACAGCTATTGACAAGCGGCACACAATGAGGGAAAAGTTGCGTAATCACAGATAGAAGTAATGCTTAAAGTCTTCCAACTACATTCGTCGCGCGTCCGGACGTAATACTTTTATCAAACTTAAGCTGTTACAAGAGTATCAACACTAGGTAGTCCTGCTAAAGCGATCAGTTTTATAAGGTTTTATGTTCGATAAAAACGTGAAAGTGTATATCACTTGTATACAATGATAACGCTAAGAAGTTGAGAATGTAAAAAGTCTTGTAATTTAGATAAACGATAATGACTAAGCCGTTGTAAAGAAAACACTCGCATCAAGCCTTCCGGTCGCCTACTACTCTGGAACGCTTACAATCAACACATTGATTAACGGAGGATATCACTACTTTACATCATCGATGATTTCATACGATGAATTATCTTGAATAGAGAGTTCCATACCTTGTATATAAAACCCCAAGATAAATAGACAATCAATCAGAAAGGGATCGGTAAGCTGAAGTCTTTCGATCCCGAGACCCCAAGGAACTGACTACTATCCCCCAATCTCGTCACGCATCGTAGGCCACAGGCTATTCCTTTACAACACCGCCTCGACAAAATACTTAATAGTTAATATATCTTTAAGGTCTAATCCTGGGTATGTTTTAAATAACTTTTTAGTTTTCTTAATTATTGTCCTTAAGAGACCACGAAAGATAAAATACCGACTCGCACATTCCATATCTACAAGTCGTGATTATGAAACTCCTTATTCTTTTCCTTAAAACGGTCTCCAGACAAAATAAAAATCGACAGCTCAAGGAACCCTTTGTCTATTGCGCAGGAAATAATATCGTTTGGATCTATAGCTCTTTTATGAGATGACTTGGGAGAACTCATGATGCATAAGATATTGTCAGTCTAAAAACCTAGACAAAACTAAATGAATTCAGAAACAGTATAGAATGTAAATAGTAAAGGGGAGGTCCTAGATAAAGTGACAAGAGATACCGTATTAATACATAGATATGTGTAGGAGAAACATCTTTGAAGCTGCTAGCCGAGCACGTCCATCCCTATCCTTTAAAAAAATAAAAATAAAAATAAAAAAATACCCCCTTCTCCCCCTTCTCCCCCTTCTCCCCGGGTTTCTTTTCACGTCCCTCGCTTAAAGTGTGACGCAAACAACACAGGCAATATACACCGGGTATAAAGCGCAGCCTATAGAAGTGCTCAGCGCTTGTGCCAGACTGTGCAGCGCCTGTATTCGGTTCCAAAGAGGAAATTCTTCAATGAGGATTTTCGGGTAGGATAACTGGTGATTTTAAAATTATCTATTCGAGCGAGATTATGCAGATTAATATTTTCTATTTTCTTCAACATGTATCATCTACTCCAATGACGGAACGTCGACCCAGGCCCGCTTCTGCCAGCTCTCCTGAGCCAGCTCGGTCAGCTGGACGCCCTTGGCTCCCTGCAAGAGGTCGTACTGCCAGGGCTCGTCGTTGACGACGTGGCGCAGGAACAGCTCCCACTGTACCTTGAAGGCGTTGTCAAAGACCTGGTAGTCTGGCACGCGGGTCCAGTGGTCCATGTGGAGGATACCGGAGTCGATGTCCGGGTTCCAGGTGGCGCGCACCGTCTGGCTCTCGTGCTGGGCGACGCAGTCGCGCAGGCCGGCGACGGCGCTGCCGCGTGTGCCGTCGACCTGGATGGTGAGCAGGTCATCGCGGCGCACGCGCACGGCCCAGGACGAGTTGAAGTGGGCGACGACGCCGCCGTCCAGCTCAAAGGTGGCGTAGGCGGCGTCGTCGGCGGTGCAGCGGTATTTCTGGCCCTGCTCGTCGACGCGCTCGCGCACGTGCGTGGCGCCCTTGCAGGTGAGCGAGCGGACCTCGCCGAATAGGTTCTGCAGGACGTACTGCCAGTGGCACAGCATGTCGCTAATGATGCCGCCGTCGTCCTCCTTGCGGTAGTTCCAGCTCGGCCGCTGGGCGGGCACGCCGCCGGCGCCGATGCCGTCGAACACCCAGTACCCGAACTCGCCGCGCACCGACAGCACCTCGCCGAAGAAGCCGCTCTTCAGCAGCGTGCGCAGCTTGATCAGCCCCGGCAGCCACAGCTTGTCCTGCACCACGCCGTTCTTCACGCCCGCCGCCTTGGCCGCCCGGTACAAGTCCAGCGCCTCGGCCGACGACACTGCTATCGGCTTCTCGCAGTACACGTGCTTACCGCGGGCGATGGCGGCGCGCACAGCATCGGCACGGCGGCCGGTTGTCTGCGCGTCAAAGTAGATGATGTTGTGCTCGTCGTTCAGCGCAGTGTCGAGGTCTGTAGTCCAGCGCGTGAGACTGTGGGCCGCACACAGGTCCTCTAGCTTGGCGGCATTGCGGCCCACCAGGATCGGGTCCGGCATGATCAAGTCGCCGTTGGCCAGCTTGACGCCGCCCTCGTTGCGGATGGCCACAATCGACCGTATCAGGTGCTGATTGGTGCCCATGCGGCCGGTGACACCGTTCATGATGATGCCGACATGATGCACTTTGCGCTGAGACATCTCGAGGGTGATACGCGAGCAGCTTAGATAGAGAGAGATGAATTAACAGACCGCAGTTAGAGAGGTTGGAGTGGCTGCGCTTTTTTCAGTCAAAGCTTAGCAACGTAGGCGTATATGTGAAATGGGATGCCAAGTGGGATGTACTGGGAAAAACAAGAGAAATGGGAGAAATTCGCATTCGCGACACTCTTCTCAATGCGAATATCTTTGCACTCACTCCGTATATTAATCCACCTATTATTGTTTCTGCTCCATCTCTGCCATGCGGGGGAAGCTATTCGTTTTTCTCCAACGCTTGACCATTTGTTCGCTAGCTAGAGGGTTGCTTAGCGGGCTATCGGTCCATCTCGGACAGTGAATTCTCGCTCTATCGATTGCCCGAGACATACACCGAGATACAAGATGCTCTCACTATTGGCCCAATACTCCGCATATGAAAATGCAGGTACTGTGGAGGATCCAAACGAGGAGTAGGGAGGAGAAAATAGAATTAATTAGAGGGAGATAGATTCGGATACACTGGTGGTGGTGCTGCCATGTCTATTTAGTTTTCCTGGTAGATTTCCAGCTGTTCAGGCTCGACTGCTCTAAAGCCTATCACAGCCGACGCATTCCATACTGCTGCACAACTGCAATTTCCTTTCTCTCAATCCTGCAAGATCCCTCTCACATTATTTATATCACATCCTTTTGCAACTATGCGCGACGGAAAGAAGGTCATCTTGGTCATCAATGGCCCCAATCTCAACCTGCTTGGCACCCGTGAGCCGCAGCTCTACGGGTACGAGACACTCGCTGATGTCGAGGCCGCAGGCCAGAAGCAAGGTCAAGAGCTCGGTGCTGAGGTGTCTTTCTTCCAAAGGTGAGAGAAGAACCCGTGCGAATGTATTCCAAGAAACTGAGGCATGACTGATGCTAACCGCCCCTTTCGTTGCCTCCAGCAACTGGGAAGGCGCTATTGTCGACAAGATCCAAGAGGCGCGAACTGACGGTACGGACGGTATCGTCCTTAACCCTGGCGGCTTCACACACACATCTGTCGCCCTACGCGATGCTCTGCTCGGCGTCTCCATCCCTTTCATCGAGTTGCATGTCGCCAATATCCACGCTCGAGAGGAGTGGCGCCATCACTCCTATTTTTCCGACAAGGCCAAAGCGATCATTGTGAGTATTTGTAACCAAAGAGTCTATTTTGTCTCATTGCGCGTAAAGACATTTGAGAAAGAGTGTTAACGAGGTATGCCTCATTCTTGCATAGGTCGGCTGCGGTGTGGCTGGATACGGATATGCCATCGAGCACATAGCCAAGAAGTTCCCCAGCAGGCCAGGGCCTACCAAATAAATCACAAAATATAGCATATACATAAGAATGTTGACCCTCGGGAGTGATAGGGTAAATGGGTATATTTGTACTTAGAAAAGATCTGGAAAGGTGGCTACATATAAAATCTTCCAAAAACGAATGAGAAACGCCACCAATATCCATATAGATAATTAAATAAAAGATAAACAAAATCATTCTCAGCACATCCTTCTGTGCACTTCACTTCTGACACGTGAACTTTTGGAGCGTCATGACCACGCTACATCTCCATAGACAACGTCGAACATGTCGTCCTCGATGCTGATGATCCGGTCGACGTTGACAAACTGCGAGTCCAGGAATAACTGCGAGATGCCGTCCATATCCGCTCCCGGCGGGCCGCCAACGTCATCACTTGCACCCACCAGCGGTGAGTACATCGTCGTCGGCTGGCCGCTCTGCGCCTCCTCGCGCTCCCGCTCTAGGTCGAGCCGCGGCTGCTGGTCCCGGTGGTACGCGAGCGAGCTGGACTCCAGCATCGACGTGGCTGACATGGGCGAGGCCTGCCGGGCCTGGCTACTGTCCGGGTGGCCGTGGTGATATCGCTGGTGCCGAAGCTGCCGCAGACCCGCGGCGGCTTCGGTGGCGGCTGCGGCAGTATCGTCCTGTGGTGTCTGGGGCACGTGGCCGCCGGGCGTTGCGCTCCAGGCCTCGCTGGCGTCGCCGCCGTCCATGGTGTAGTTGGACGGGTCGATGCGGAAGGTTTCGTCGTCGAGGCAGCGTCGGCGCAGGTACCGCAGCCGCGCCGCGTACATGCCGGCGAGGGTGTCAGAGGCGTCGGCGGTGGAGTGAGGGAGGAGTGAAGAAGACGTAGAGGTTTGGAGTCTGGTGGCGGCGGCGGCTGTGTCCGCATCCGGGGCACTGAGGACGCCGCGCCACTGGGCGGCGACGCGGTCCAGGCTGCCGACGAGCGAGTCGAACTCGGGCGAGAGTGCCGGGGTGCTGCAGTAGCGCCAATGGACGATGAGGGCGCGGGCGCACACAAAGATGCAAAAGGCAAACAGGTGGGCGACGGGGATGGCGGGCAGCATGTCGAGGTAGTTGCTGGCGATGGCGGCGACCATGACGGCGGCGGCGCGGCAGGTCTCGGCGGAGGACTGCGAGGGCAAGCGGTCCTTGAAGGCCCAGTCCAGGCGCGGGAAGGCGATGGCCTGGTGCAGCAGCACGATAGAGGCGTTGTGCGTGATGTGCGCCAGCGTCAGGTTCGGATCCATGCGGATGGCCCGGTGGCGCTGGCCCATGTCCGGCTTCCACTTCTGCGGCAGCAGCATCTTCCAGTGGATCAGCCGCAGGTCCAGCTCCTTGAATCGCATTAGCCACGACTCGATGTCACGCCCGTCGCGCATGTTGACCCGCTGCTGCAGAAAATATGTCGTCACCTGGCTCAGCGACTCCGTCGCCTCCACCGAGTACGCAAACGCGCCGACGGTCATCTTGTCGCCGTTGCCGCCGCCGCCGCCGCCGATGCTGCCGGGTGGAAAGTCTCTTCGCCAGTTGGCCGTGGGAGAGCCCGCTCCGCTTCGGCCGCCGGGTCCACTGCCGCCAACGCCGGGCGTGGCGACGCTGGCTCTGCGGATGAGTTCTGGTGCACCTCCGCCGAGGCCTGGCGCGCCGCTAAGCGCAGCAGAGTCCTTAGCGGCCTTGTAGTGGGACGGCAGGAAGGCGATGGGGTTGCCGATGCGGCCGGCCGACTTGTCCCAGATGTTGAAGTAGGGCGTGAGCACGGGCTCGTCCTGCCACCACAGGCTGATGTCGCAGGGCAGGCGGCGGTGGACGTCGTCGGAGGTCAGGCTGGTGTTCCAGCCCATGGTGATGGAGCAGAAGCGGTCCAGGTTGAAGATGCTCCAGAAGACGCGCCGCCGCTCCTCCTGCTCGATCCACGACGTGCACGCCTCGCGCAGCGCGCTCGTCACATACGGCCGCGACAGCGGCGGCGGCCGGCTCAGGTCGTCTTGCTCCACAGTGAGCTGCAGGTACTCGACGGTGCGCGTCAGTGACCCGATGATGGGCCACGCCCTCATGGCGCGGGCATTTCCGATCTAGAGACAGAAGGATCCGCACTCTGTCAGTAAAGCGGCACCACGAGAATAAGCAGAACAGAACAGACAAGAAAATCCCAAAACTAACGTCGTTGAAGGCGATGATGATCAACGCTTGCAAGTTTTCAATGGTCAGCGAGCTCATGGCGGTCGCCACAACCCAGCCGCGGCACGCCTCCAGCTCCTCCGCCGTCATGCCGCAGAGCAGCTGTCTCTGTCTCGGTTCAGATCCTCCCATCGGAGTGGTGCCGTTACCAACGTAACGCGCCGCCGCTACCACCATTGCTTGTAGCACGACGAGCAGCCGGGGCCGCTCCGCCGGATCGTCCAGGCGCTGCTTGAACCGGTTTTCCTGTAGCATTGGGATCCATGGGTGCAGGCGCGAGAAGTAGGTCTCGATTACTTGGATAATGGCCGACGCCGGCGGCAGCGGCGGCATGCCCCCCAGTGCCGTGTGTCGCTGCTGCTCATGGTGCTGCTGCTGCTGGCTGGACTCGTCTGGCGTCTCCAACCTTGGCCGCTTGCGCATTTGCTGCTCCCCATTTTGTTGCTGTTCGTGTTCGCCATCCACACTGGGCAATGGCCGTGCTGGCTGGCTGCTGCTGCTGCTGCTGCTCAGGCGGCAGATCTCGCGCGCGAGGACTGCCATGACTCGCTGCACTCCAATATCGTCATTGCTGTTGTCATTGTGTACTACGGTTCCACCGCTGGTGGCCGCAGCATTAACGGACTTCAATTCCTCGAGAGATGCTTCCATTTGGTCTAACGGTGCGTCCAGTCAGGCTGAGAAGACTATTTTGTTTTATTGCCGTTCTGTGCTGTCAGTAGGGAGCCACTCACCTAACCGCCGATGAAGGGCTTCTATTGCACCCGGCTTCATTCCCGGTTTTGTCTTCTCTCTTTTGTACTCGCACTGGCTGCCTATGATATTATAAAACGAGATAGCAAATAAAAATCAAAACGGCGTCAGCTTTGCTGTCAAGCAATGAGAAAGATGATATATAGAGTCCTCTGGGCTTTAGTACTCTTTTCTTTTCTTTCCCCTTTTTATTTGATTTTAGGGCATTCTTTCCACGCACCCGTTTTGCGACACTGCTGGCATATTGGCAGCTCTCGTGAGCACCGAAGCTTGCGCATCCTGCAGCAGTTGCAAGAAATTGCCGACTCGCCGCCGTTTTGAGCTTCGGACCGCTCGCGGCGTAGTGTATCTGCCATATTGTCTTTCTTCTTCTGTCTCTCCTCCTTCTCTCCCCTTTTTCGATTTATTTTGCTTCTATGTTATCTTTTTTTTAAGATGCAGAATTCAAAACCCTCGCTTAGGGAAGAGGAGAAGAAAGAAAGAGAAAACGAAAAAGAGGAGATCGCACAAGAAAGGTATAGGCTGGGGCACGAGATGCGGGGGAAGACAAAACTACCTGTGCCCAAAATTTGTGCTAGGGACTAGTCACTATTCGTATGCTGTAGTGCACCGTGCTATTAAATCACAGGCGAGACATGGTAATGGGCACATGTGCCTAGTTGGCCAGCCACCAGCTTTTCATGACAGCTCTTTTAGCAATAGCGCAGCAACAGTTTGGCGAACTACCAAAAGTGGGACACACTATCAATACATCATTGTGTGAGAGCGAGGCTCTATTTTTTTTGTTTTTTTTGTTTTAGTGATGTTCTCTTCCCTTGATTGCTATAATTTATAAAAGCCCAACAAGCGGTATAGTCGACAAACGTAAAAACATAAATATGATTTTCAACCAACGAGGTTCTAGTATAAGCATTATACGGAAGTGGTTCAATATAACGTATCTCCGCCGTGTTGTTCTTGTTGTCTTCGCTCCCTTTCACCCTCGCCCCCGTTCATAAATTGCCACGGCGAAAAAAAGCATTTAGAAAAAGCTCAGGGACTTCGCTCGTAGCAAAACACACTCCAGAGTATTTTGACAAAATTGTTACCTGGAATCTCTTTCTTCTCTCTGTGTCTTTCTCTTCCTACCGTTGTGGCCTTTCGTTCTACTACAACTTAATAGGGAAACGACCGAACGTCTACCAATTTACCAATTCCCGCTTGTATATCTACATGGTGCGTCGTACGGCTTGCAGAAAGAGGAGCCGATACAGGATGAAGAGTAACGCTGTTACCTTTTTGTAGACTGGCACCAATGTTCTCTATCTAGATTGATCGGCTTCAAGTTGACACTCAGAGACAAGGCCGTATGTGTGCTGGGAGATATTTAGTTTTCGTAAGAAGCGTTATTAAGATAATATTTATTTGTAAAAGAGGTTGGTCTTGAGAGTGGTGTGAGTTATACCGTTAATATGGTATGGTAACACACGTATTATGCAACACGTGTGTCTTGTACGCATAATGCAACCTCTGCCGCTGGCCTCGAATTCCCCGTTCAGGGCGAAAGGGAAAAAGGGGAAAGGGAAAATGAGGGGGGGATATGGGAAACAGAAAATAGCGGAATAAATGCTCGAAAGCCTCGAAGTTTGCTGCTTCTCAGCGTTCCAGTACCTGTTCAAACACCAAACGTTCTATTTTCGGCCTTTTTTGGCCTTTTTTCTTTTTTTTTTTTTTCTATTTTGTAACTTTTTAGTCCTAATACACATACAACATTAAGTACACACTTCGTACAAGATGTCTTAAGTAGACCCGGCGGACTAAACTGACGCCGACGGAAATACAATTTTTTGCTAAGTGGCCATAGAACCGTAGAACGATAGGAGCCTACTCGTATTCGTTGTATGTGTCGTTATTTTTTAGGTTAACGTCGATCAGTCTAATCGTATAGACCGTACGTTATTATATATATTTTATTGTTATAATTGGTACGATTACTTATACCTCGAGAAAAGTACGAATTTAGCCTATTACGTTCGAAGTTTCCTAAAATACATTTGTTATATAAATACCCTCGATCCATACAACGTCCGGTCTCGATATATTATCGTTATATTATCTAAGGTCTTCGTCAAGAAGTTGTTCGTCACCGATACAAGTTCGGTTAATACTACGACCAAAAGTATAACATCTTTACATATTACTGCTCACGCCCACTAAAACAACATCGTGGGTATCCTATTGGACACGACCCAGGCTTACGGCCCTACCACGTGTTATCTACACGTCAGATAAAGCCGGTCGACAACCGTTACATTACGTCTATCACTCGGACCGTCCGGAGACCGTTGCCCTATTACTTACTGACGCCGGGCTATACAACGACGGTATTTTGACGACGACAGGAACGATTTCCTCCCTACTCGACGCATGCGCTGAGTTTACGCAGGAGCAGTCTCTATAGGAGAATTATCCCCGACCAACCCGCAGCGACGTGGACTGGATGTACCTCTTCGGCATTGACCACGGTTGGAACAACGACGTCGTCGGAGGCACTGGCCGACTCGATCGGCTCCGGCCCTGGGTTGCGGCCGGCCTCCAACTACGAGCGACCTTTTTCAAGGAACTTGCAGTCGACGAAGTACTACCGGAAGAAGGTAGTCTAGACGAAGAACAAAGACCGGAAGATTTAAAGAGCGGGTGTACAAACGTCGAAGATTCATTCAACTCTTCCGGTACTATCCAGTCCGACCAAGATACAACACAACTACGAACCCTGTATCCGAAGGAAAAGAATATATTAGCTCAGCGACCTCAATTTGACCAGCATTGGAGATTCGTATTAGTCGGGGCTAATGAGAATATTCAAGACTCACCAGGAATACTTGGTCCCGTACTGGGACTTGCAGCCCGAATCGAAAGGACCTTCTGGGGTCAGAATAATAAGATCATGCTTTTTGATTGGGCCGCCAGAGCCTCCGGCGGTCACAATCTGCACAACCATTTTCTTGCCCGCAGCTTGACCAGAGAGCCATGTAACCTCATAGCATCTGCAGCAATTTGGGTTATCCTCCCTCTAGTTATCGGAGACCTAGATGGCGAAACCGTAAGACAGGTCATCTGAGACAGGAATTGACTGGTAACTGTCGCACAGATATCCATTGCCACCCGCACAAGCACTCATGCCTGAGATGCCAGAGTTAACGGGAATGGCCTTGTTGCTCTTGTCACATGTCTTAACCGCACCCCTTAGATGAAATTAGTTCTTATGGAGTATTTGGATTGAGATAGGGAGGCTCGAAAGAGTCATTGGCGAGAATGCCGCTCCAAGATTGAAGGTTCATTGACCCAAAAGCCAAGGAAAATAGGATACCTAGAGTTGATTAGGCCGTTATTCCCCATCACTCCGGCACAGATCGGTTTACAGCAGTCCCATCCTGTGTACGATTTGGCCTGCGTAGTCTTCTGTGCTGTGACATAGCCAGCCGCTGTGGCCAGAAAATAGAGCTTAACCCACATATCTGGACCTGGTGATTGGATTCGCGGTAGATGCGATAGGAAGCCAGACCGGATTTATTCCCTAGAGGTCGAACCGTACTTATGGGCTACTCCAGCTGCAGAACATTATGGCAAACACCACTGTCTGATCAATTATAGCACTTGAACCATCAATACGAGCCATGTTATGGCTGGCGTTGTTTGTCGGCAGTTGATAACATCTTTGGCGCTGATTATTCGCCGCAATCTCGCAGCAGGGCTCGCTTAGCTAGATGGCCTCTTCGCAGATTAATTAAGGTATCGGATAGCACCCGAGGATGAATTCTCCGATGCGTGTGTGAAGGGACCCAGCCCAATGGTGCCCATCTGGGCTATCAGTACTGAGCAAGTACAGCGGTCTCGGTAGACCTGGCCGAGTATGGGACTCCGTTAGAACGGCTTGAGCGATGGGATCTTGTTTGAAAGCTCCTAGTGCCAGCAGTTGGTGAAGCTGCAATCTCCGGCTAAATGGTAACGCCTCTCGTCCGTTGGGATCAAAGACGGGCAGTCGGGTTGCATCGCGGCCTGCACGCTTTCTCAGCGGGACAAGATACAGATGACGAAACGGAAGTTTTCACCTGTAAAATCCCGCACAGATATCACAATGCCGCTACATTGACCATATCCCTGGCCCTGGATAATTCTCCGTGGATGACGAGAGACACATACCCGGTTGACCGATGCTGTATACTTCGCGGTACGGACTACGCCATGCGATTGTCGATGCGCATTTAGGTTTCATAGGCTTCGATCAATAGTATGCTGGAGAATATATGCTCGCACTTTCAGCTATATCATGTCAAAGAGTCGCTTGGAGGAGATCATCAATTGAGCAAACTAGAATAGGTCGGTTTCCTTCAACCATGGGCATGTCTCGAAAGATGGCATGGATGTGTTCATCAGATATCACATTCACCCATCGAAACAGACATGTTCTTCATCTGCCAAGAGTTTTGATTTATACTCCCCATAAGAAGAAGTCGGGTTAGGTATTTCGGGACCAGTCTAGAGCCGAGGCATCCCATTTGTCTCTTCAACATGTGGCGACATGTGGCGGCGTTTAGCTAGGAGAAATGGAAGACGCGGCGCCTAGACTTAAAGTGTGTGCAAAGTGGGAAAGAATACACTAAGATCATGGGTGTGAAACCTTTAAAGCGATACTCGTTAAAATTGGCGTTTATGGAGAACTTCGAGTGATCCTTGGGGAGATCAGTTATTAAACGGACTAGAACTTGAAATTTACGCTAACTCCGCCCTCCAGGTTCTAAATTGTAGAATTAGGAGTTGCTGTGAGGGCAATAGTAGGATGATGTGGCCTCGGGGTTTAGGGACAGCAGAGCAACTGTCAGGTTCGAGGGCAAACTGGATCAGGAGCTGAGTCCTACGTCATCTACGTATGACAGCAAAATACAACTAACTCGGGTGTTGGAGTCTCCGTGGATCCCTTAGGCTGATGAAGGAAGCTTTTCGATATTGATTAAGGAGAGGATGCCCCTTCAAATGGAGATGTGTGCCTACTGAGTCGGGAGGCCTGAGTCACGTGCCTCAGCCCTGTCAGGGATTTGCCGCTGCTCGCGTGACGGCAAACAATTTGTATGAGGATCGATCGAGGCCCTCTAGGATATTAGGTGAGGATCGATCGGCCAGGGCCCTCACTCGGCAAGGAGCAATATTTTTGCGGCCTCAAGGCGATATCAAGAAGAGGAGTAGAACGAGAGATAGCTTAGAGATAGAACAACAATCAAAAACACGCCCTTTGAACCACTCTTGCGAAGCCCCTAAGCTGACAATTGCCCACGGCTGCCAGAAAGCGCCCTTGAAGGTGCAGACGATCCTGCGGCCTGACAATATCCTCCCCGTGCTTGCGCTCCCGCCCAGAGTGCTGTGCGGCGACCAATTGCTAGCATTTTTGCATCTATGGGGTCGCCGCCTGCGCAGTCGGCTCCCGTTTCACTACAGAATTAGTACCTCACCCAGAAACTAGCCTCCGAAAGGTATGAAGTGCAGCACGATGACAAGAGGTGCCTAGGCCTGTCTATTATATGGCTATCTCTAGCCCTGAGATGGTTATGTTGGGCTATGTCTGGGATATTGATCTCGGTGTGGTAACAAATGTAGATAAGTGAATAGTTTATTAGAATCCCTTGGGTTCGAAATTAAGATACCAAGCACAACTGCGCTTACCGCGGGTTCCGCTAAACACTACATGTCTATTGCCTTGGTGATTGCCTAGCCTCACGCATGGGGTATATATCTAATATCAACTCGTCAATGCGATTTTTAATCCCAATTGTTCAGTTGTGCAAAGGCATCCACCGTATTTACAAGTCCAGAAATGCCAAGATCCTCCTTGGTTAGAATTCCTTCCTCCCCAGCCCAGCTTTGCCCCTTAGCCTCGTCCCAAAACATCATCATCTTGTCCATCACTTCGCCCCACATCGGCCAAGTTTCAAAGAACGTGACCTTCGGTACCTGGACGTACTTTGCGTCCATTCCCTGCGCTTTCGTCCAGCTGGAGAGAAATTCCCCGGCCGTCAAGTCCTCGACATCGGCGAGAACAAACTTGCCGGGCAGTGTGAGCTCTGGCTTCTCAATTATGCTCTTGGCAAATTTTCCAACATTGGCTTTTGCGTCTCCAATGGTCTTGATTGAGACTGATTCCGGTGTACTCTGAAGCTGAATATATTTGCCAGGCCCGGCGGTGGGGACGGGAAATGGCTTGAACACTGGGAACAAGATGTTTGTGGCATAGAAAGCGACCCAGAAAAATGTCGTCTTCTGGAAAAGAGCATCGTTGGATTTGATGTAATCGTCAATGACGTTCTTGCCACTGAAGTGTGGTACGATGTGCTTGCCGTTACTAATTTTTCGAGTGTTTGGGAGAGTGGACCAGATGTAGTGCTGAAGGGATTCGGTTGTCGCGGCCGCCTTGGCCAAGTTGATACCCTGCTGCACCTCAATCTTGATAGCCTCGTCTGCGTTGATGCTTCCAAACTTCTCGTAGAAATTAGTGACGCCGAAAATGACGTGCGAGCCAGCGAAGGCTTGAACCAGCGAGTCGTAGTCATCAACATCTGCCTGCACGACAGATGCCCCTAAGTCTGCGAGAGCCTGGGCAGAAGCGCTCTGTGGGTTTCTCGTGATGGCTCTAACACTGTACTTGTCATCCTGAAGCAGAGCCCTGGCGAGTGAGCCACCCTGGACGCCGGTGGAGCCAACAATGGTAACGATCTTCCTGGACATCTTGAAGAGGTTCAGAGGAATGGTCGAGGTACTCAAAATATATGTTGCTATTTGTGTATTTCTCAACGAGGTTTTGGAGGCTTCTGGGAGACATTTCCTACGTCCCTACTTATACAGGTACGCATATTGGACTAGTGATCAATGGCCCCGATGTGTCCACGCCAAGAACGCCGTTTATAGCCCCACAGTGTTGCTCTTTGCGCCTAGAAGTGCCTTGTGCAGAACCGAGCACCGAGAACATACGCCGAAACCCCGGGCCTAGCCCGAAAAGAAGCTAGGCAGTGACCAGGCCACACTGACCTCTACGTTTCTCGATAATGCATCAGGACAACTCAAATGAGGCTATCCATGTACGTTACTATAAAGGACGCTACTCTGACGTCTTCGCAAGTCTGTAGGTAAGAATAGGGGTTTGTTGAAACGTCACAAAGTTGCAATCCAAACTATCTTCTAGTAAGGACTTCTACTACGATGCATAAGATCTTCTATTATCGTGGATCCTTTTGTCGACTGCTATATACCAGTGGACTCTTCTGTGCCCCAATTTTGACTAAACCAATTGATAGTATCTAAAGGACTGAATTGTATAAAATTATCCCAATCGATTGTAAAATCCAAGCTGTCTGACCCGGCTAGTGTCTGCGGCCGTCTCTTGTGGTTAAGAACGTGGTCGAGAACCTTTTTTATAACGCCGCCGACCTTGGAGGCAACAGACCCATTGGGTTGGGATGGGCCAGACGAGTTCAAGAAAGCCACTAGGAGGCTGAGCTGCTGAATGACGGACGATCTGGAGTATGTCTCGCCAGCGATGATATCCTCATCTGTGCCGATAGTCACAGGATCCGGGTCTAGGAGTTCCATGCACAATACAGCCCCAGCCGGGGCTGCATATCCCATCATCTACATCTTGTTAGACCTAGTACGTTTAAACCCGATTTCGAAATCGGGGAGAACACGCATGTCAAACAAGGAGGGGAACGCCTTACTAGCCATTGCGATTCGCCTTGAATCTCTCCGCATCTATGCTTGTGGGTCCAAAAGTGCAAGTTTAAGATCACCATTTCGAAACTGGTGCGCAGGAGATTGCCCCTATCGCGACCGTGTTTAAGCAGTAATCGCTCCACTAGAAAGAGATTGAGCAAGTGATCAAGCCTGATCACAAGTTTCGAGTAGACTAGTCGAGAGTCGGCATTCTTAAAGTCTTCGGATGTAGGGATGCAAGCCACATAGTCTGGTAATTCCTTGTATAGTTCTAGTTCTTTGGTCTTGAGTTTGCTAAAGAGTTCATTAGCCGTTTCTGTGTCATTCGATGGGTAGATATAGGTCCTCTCATACAGGATATCGTCAATGCCATGCTCCCTAGCGAAGCTAAGGCCGATTTCGAGGATTTCATCTCGAATAAGCGCCACCATCGTTCGAACACGGAGGATCGAACTTGAGCGTAACTGACCGTCTATATTCCATCCGGCGGGATCGAGTCGGATAAACTGTCTTTGAAATGTTTCTTTATCAGATAGTAGCGTGGCATTGTCCAAATCCAAGGGTAGTTTTATCGAGCAGAATCTTCGCGTGAGGAGGGGAGGCCGTCCAACGAGTGTGGCTAAGAGTTTGTCCACTATGAAGATTTGACACACGATATGTCTGCGAGCCTCTATTGATGTCAGTGGCCCAGCCGTAGTTGATGGATCACAGGGCCGATCGGTATGGAAGCCGCAAAACGTCAACATTGCAACCGTTTCGGCATGATATTTCCAATACGGAAGGCCTGGGTTGAATTAGTATCGATCTTGGATGGATGGACATTGCAGCATATGGCACAGGTAAAAGAGAAGAGCTTACTGGTATCGCCATGCAGGCATGCGTGCAACACAGAGCGTTTGTATAGCAAGAACATCATGAGGGAACCGGAACTTCCCCCCATGTTGGCGAGAGTGATGCAGGACGAACAATATTCCGTGTAGTGGCCGACGAGCCTCCTCGAGTCTGAACCTACTGAGGCAGAAAATTCGCCGAGGACTGCGTAGAGGAACATCATCCCAACTGCCTCCCAGCGCAAGTTTGGCCCCGAAAAGCTTTCTAACCATGCTTGAGGGTCGTCTTGATCTTCCTTAAGCATTCTTCTTGTGTTGATGCAAATCATGCCTCCCAACTCGCGTAGCTTAGCTATGTTCGTTCGGTCGCGGAGGTAGTGGCCGTACGTTGCCCAGGTGCTCGCAACCAGCTTTTCGCCAATCATCACCATCCAATCATCATTTGGGTTGATATGGGGTCGCAAGGCGGCCGCGGCAGTCTCTTCACATGTGGGTATCGCTCGCAATATCCTGACCGCAAGGTGAGTGGCTTCTTGGTCCCTGTTCGTCATGTCCTCTATCTCGGCTAAGGACGGGGGCATCGCCTCACTCAAAGGTGTCTGTGATGATGGCATTGCTTCGCTCGCGGTTGAAGGACTCTGCACGGCTAAACTAGCCTCCGTCTCTAGGTAGGCCGCGGAGAAACTAGTTGGGCCAAAGAAACCCGAGGGTGCTCGAGCTGCCGGAGAGCTCCAAAATTTGTCTTCCGGGCCCACATGTCCTTTAAACCGGAAATCTGACATCGATGCCTCGTGTCCTTGCTGGTTAAAATGAACGGATTCACCGGATCGTGCATCCTGACCCGGTAGCACGTAGTAACATGTTGATCGTCCATTGGGCCGCCTACTACAGCGACGACACACGGGGTAGCCGTGGTCGCATGCCACTTTCCGTCGACGGCATGGCTCGCATGCTTGCTTCTTGCCATTTCGGCGCGTCGCAAGGGGGCTCGCCGAAGGGGACGCATCATGGATCTCCATCATACGAAGTGGAGGAATGGAGATTGAAAGGCGGAATCTCCGTGGCCAACGAATGCAATAAGCCTGCTAACGAACCACCGTGTGACGATCTGGATATTTGTGGTGACCGCTCTAGCGTAGTCTGGTGATTGCTAATAGACAAGCCGTATGCCCGCCCGCTTACGCTGACGGAGAAAATTCTGTCTTTAAATATTATTAGTTACCGGATACGGTGATTAGTTATCAAATGACGCGCTCTGGTTCGTTATATTAACAACAAAGATGGCATACAAATAAAACCTCGAAGACAGCTCAAATATCTTGAAAAACAGAGAAAATATCTTCATTTCTCACAACACTACTTAGACAGGTAAGCAGAGGATCTACGGCGTTGAGGGCCGAAATCCGCTCTTCCTCGTGTTCTGGCAAGTATTCCCGCTTCCTACAACGCTCTATAGCTTCTTAAATGTTCAATTTGACGACAACAATGACGACGACGACGTAGAGGATGCGGATATGACTGCATGGAATTTCCTACTGTTTGACGGGTTTAAGCTTAAGTCGGACAAGAAGTTCGTGGCGCTTTTGTAAGGTCTAACGAAGTGTGAGGAAGTTTTCGAAGGAGTAGTTGTAAATATCGTTTATGGTAAGGCGTAATGAGTTTAATCGTATTTATTAACTAATCCTGACTATTCACGTTTGTACTAGGTGGAACCCTCTGGGGCAGAAATCACCACTGAACCTAGTGTATAAAGCTATTATACAGTTTAAATAGGTTTATATAAGAAATAGTCGAAGTAAGTTGTTACGATTATGGCCCCCAACGAGGCCAGAAACGTAGACCTAGAAAAGGTAGACAAACACGACAGAACTATACTGGTTGGTTAGTTATTAAATATAAAAGTTTGGTGTTAAATTTGATCATATTACAGGGCCTTACAGGCCCTGCATGCCCCGCAAGGCCCTAATCAATTAGTGCTTGCTCTGCTGTGACCTGTTGCTCTACAGTGCAGTGAGGTGCTGTAGCTCAACAACACCGTTTATTAAAAAGTCACTTACTCGGCATGGAGGAATGATTTTGCGGCCTCAAAGCGATATTAAAAAGAGGTGTAGAACAAGAGATAGCTTAAAGACAAAACGACAATCAACATGCCTTTTCACTATTCTTGCGACGCCCCTAAGCTGACAATTGCCCACGGCTGCCAGAAAGCGCCCTAAAGGTGGAGACGATTCTGCGGCCTGACAACAACCTCCCCGTGCTTACGCTCCCGCCCAGAGTGCTGTACGGTGGCCAATGGCTAGCACTTTTGCATCCATGGGGTCGCCGCCTGAACAGTCGGCTCCCGTTTCGATACTACTATACACAAGCAACAACTTCATAGCACTGACCTTATTAAGATTGACAGCCTCCATAAACGGTTTCTAATTGTTTTTTACATGGTATTTGAGTTCGCTTTTTTCTGTTAGTAGATATAAGACTGTTTTAGTATCGTCCTCGCCGCTTTTATTAATAGCTATAGTTAGTGGTAATTGCAACACTGTTCTAGACCTAGATAGATCAGCCTCTAAGTTGGCACTCAGGGGCGACACCGTATGTGCGCTAGGGGATGTTTAGTTTTTGTAAGAAGTGTTATTCAGACGATAGTTGATTGTAAGGGGGGTTCGTCTTAAGAGTGATGTGAATTATACCGTCAACATGGTATGGTAACACGCGTATTACGCAACACGCGTGTCCTGTACACATAATGTAACCATGATACTGTATATTACTGCCCCTTTACTGCCAAGAACTCTCTTGGAGATCTACATAGTGTTAATCCAAATATTTCTAATCTCACATAATTATACGCGTATTGGTCACCCTCGTTACTACGCCTTGAACCACCCAGGTATTCTAGTCTAATTGCTATATCGCTGTACACTTGCTTTCATCTAAAGACTGGATTCCCATACAAAAATGGATATCGCAAAGTAAAGGTCATTTCCATCAGTTTTCGGGCTCTCGGCGCCCAATATCGAATCCTTGCAGGTCCGAGAATGCCTACCTTCTCTTCTCTATCTGCCAACGTTTAGCCTATAAATACCGAGGGTCTATCCTCAAATAATACCGAGGGTGCCTTCTTCTACACCAATCTAGAAAAATCTCCTAGTCTGGTGTATATTTTAGTTATTGTGTGTTCAAATCGCTTAGTCTTAAGTTGATAAAGATGTTTTGGAAATATCTCGGCGTGTCCTTCTTGGCCATACCGGTCATAAGCTCCACCCAGATCGAAGGTCTTTCAAACATTGGAAGCATGCAGCAAGCTGTTTCGCCAAGCGGCTCCCCTCCTGTGAGCCGATCAACCCTCATGGACGTGCTACATCGAAGCTAACTTCCGAACAGTGTGATGCCCTCGCAGCTGCCGGTCTCAGCGATATTCTTCTCCTTCCGACGCACAATTCCTATGAGCCGCAGATACAATCGTGGTGGTCTAGGAATGCTCGTCTCCATCCGTGGTGCCTTGTCATGCCGCGTGATTCATCCCAAGTTTCCCTTGCTTTGACCACACTTCTCGAAGCCGGTCAAGGTGCTGGAGACTGGCATATTTCCGTACGCAGTGGCGGGCATTCCTGGCCCGGCAGCAATAACGTTGCAAACGGCGTGACCATTGACCTTAGCATGATGAACTCATCCGTATACAACGCGTACACGAATACAGCTAGAGTCGAGCCTGGCGCCCGCTGGGGCCAAGTGTATACAGATCTGCAAGAGCAAGGCGTCACGGCGGTCGGTGGCCGCGACGGCGGTGTCGGCGTCGGCGGATTTCTTCTTGGTGGAGGCTTGTCCTTTTTCTATCCCAAGCTCGGGCTTGCCTGCAACTCCGTCGTCAACTACGAGATCGTCCTCACTAATGGCACCATTGTGAATGCCAACGCGTCTGTGAACTCTGATCTCTGGAAGGCCCTGAGAGGCGGCGGAAGCAACTTTGGCATCGTCACCCGCTACGACTTGGAGGTCATGCCCAGCAGGAACTTGTACTATGACCTCCGCTTTTTGTCGGTTAATTATTCAGATGCGGTAGTGGATACCATTGTCGATTTTGCCAACCACGATGAATCGCTCGGTGACAATGCACTGGTGCCCTTCTTTCAGCATAACAGTTCTATCAGCGCTGGAATTTCCATCGGCGTCATCTACGTAAACACTGCCGGGAACGCTAGCGCTGGAACAAGTTATGACAATCTTGCAAAGCTACCAGCACTGTTCAACCAAACCACTTTCCAGACGATGGCCGAAGCGGCCGTCGGTTCTCAGGTGCCCGCCGGGTTTTTGTACGTTACCATTAAAATTGCGGCATAATTGTATCAGAGGTAGCTGACAAAGAAATCGATGCAGAACCGCCTCGTCAACTCGCACCTTCAGGAACGATCCGGCCATTATCCGCTATTGTAACAAGCTTCATGAAGCTTACGTTGCGTCTTTGACAGCATCCATCGGGGCGGACAGCTTCGATACCTTCATGTTCTTTCAACCTGTACCCGCGTACGTGGGCAAGATTGGAGCAGAGAAAGGTGGAAACGTGCTCGGACTCGACAATATGACGGGTAATGCCGTGTTGTGGGTGGGCGGTGTCAGCATTGCCACTGACGAAGCAGCACTGGCAAAGGCACAGGCTGGCTTGAACGCTATGTCGGCACAGATCCAGGCCTTTGCACAGTCTGTCGGCGGGGATATGGACTTTGTGTATCTCAATTATGCAGATCCAAGCCAGGATCCGCTGGGCAGCTATGGCGCTGAGCAGGTCAACTACATTGCTGATATAGCTGCTCGCTATGATCCTGGAAGAGGCTTTCAGGAGCGGGTTCCAGGTGGATTCAAGATCAGTAGGGTGGTCTGAATCCACTTTAATCGCTTACCTCCGGACAGTAAGGAAATGTTAGCAGTGGGCTAGGTGCGCTCTTGGCAAAAATTCAAACGGCATTAGTTTTTCTCTTCTAAATTCTATAAAAATCTCATAGGATATTCTAAGAGATAATAATACATTAATAATAAGGAGTTATGCAGAGAGGGAAGACTAGTAAATAACACTGAGAGAAAGAACATGGTTAAAAAAGCGAATACACTGCTGTACAGCAATGTCGTCGAGGGTAAAAGCAGATCGGCATCTAAGAATATGAGGTAATCTATCGGTAGTTAAGCGCTTTGATCCGAAGAGAGTAATATAGCAGTTAGAGAGCAAATAATTGCGACATAAGACGAGAAGGCCTGCGGAATATTACAACTGAAAGACTTCTTTAATGGTGTTGAGGGCATAGCTTGGCCTTAGAGATGCCGTGGGGCCGGAGGAATTTGAGTACACTGTGGAGCTAGAAGTAGTTTTATTGGTCCAGCTGTAAGTCAAACTGGTGGAAACTTTGGTTGTCCAGCTTCTGTAGCTTGTTGCAGAGTAGGTAGTCATTGCGGAGGTAGTGGATACTGGCAAACTAGCTCCAACACACAAGACCTGACCAATCTGTAGGTCGGTACAGTCAGTGTTAAAAGCGCCGGGGTTCAGATCTTGCAGCTCTTCAAAGCTAATGTCGTATAATGTATCGATGATATAGCATGTGTCTCCAGCGCTGACGGTGTAGTATTTATCGCAGATAATAGGCGATGTCGTTGGACCAACTGACGACGTCGTTGAAGGGGAGGTGCCGCTAGTGGAGCTGACGGTGCTCGTGGCGCTGGTGATCGTTGGTCCTGTTGAAACGCAGAGAACCTGTCCAATGTTCAGGTTGGTGCAATCCGAATTAAATGCGTTGGGATTCCACTCCTGCAGCTGCGCATAGGTGATGCCAAATTTGCTGTCGATGGCAAAGCAGCTATCGCCGGCCTCTACTTCGTAGTGCTTGGTGCAGCGGAGAGGCAAGCAAAGCATCTGACCGGGAGTAAGGTCGCAGAATGAGTCCAGCTCTGGATTCAGAGACAGAATCTGGGCTACAGTAGTGTCATACACGGCGGCTAGGTCATAGCAGTCGTCGGTAGGCTGAACGACGTAAGGGTTGCTGCAAGCCGTTGGAGAGGGGGTTATCGTGGCGCTAGCAGAAGTGGTTGGCGTTGTGGTCACCGATGCTAGGATATGCTTGACGACTTCGACATAAGGCTCCGTAGTCGACGTTGCATTAGTATTCGTATAGGAAAGGTACTCGTCCCACAGCATGACTCCTCCGAAGGACGGGCTTGTCCCATAGGTGTTTAAGATATATGACAGAGTTGCATAATCGAGATAGCCAGAGGCGCCCTCGTCCGCTGGAAGCCCAATATATAGTTCGGCGTGCGCGCTCCTGGTGCCTGGGAGGAACTCGACCCACTGGTCAAAATTGAAATTATTGGTAGTACCATCACACTCCGGGTTGTTGTAATATTGAACCCAGAGGATGTCAAATTCAGCACCCGCAATCATCTGCTTCATCGGCAAGGTGGGGTCTGAGACGATAGGGCACTGTGGCGCACCCGTAATGACATACCGAGACTCTGTGCCCCAGTACCCACGCAACTGGTCGATCATCGCGATCCACGGAGCTTCGGATGCTATTAAGTGTAAGAACAAGAAATTCTAAACTCATTACCAGGAGCTGAAGATATAGAATTCTTACGAAAAATGGCCTCAATGTCAAAATCAAATCCGTCCACGGAATTATGCTCCGTTGAGCTGATATCAAAGGGACGAGGACCTCCAAAGCTAGCATTATAGGGGCCAAACGCTCCCCACATGAAATCAGCAAAATACTTGCCGTTCTCGACTGTTGTTACGTTGTAGTTTGCGAGGCTGGCGTCAAATACACCGCCAATTGAGAGGATGATCTTGGTGCCGAGCTCTTGGCACACCGGAATACCCTCTTGAATGTCGATACAACCCTTGATCAAATTAGAGGCTCTACCGTTGACAGAGTACGTCGTGCCCGGGCAATGCGCCGCAAACTCCATACCCGGGTAGCCGGTCATGCCATCGTTTTCCGGAGATTCGTTAATGAATGTTAATGTGACATAATCAACACGGTCCTGCTGGCACACCTCGGCAAGTGTCCGGTTGCCATTTTGGCCCCAGTAGAGGTTAACTTTTCCGGCCGCCAAAGAGGAGACAACAAAGGAAGAAAAAATGGCAAGCACAAAGGAATGTAAAAGAGCCATCTTGGAACAATGACTTCGTCAGATACAGACATGGCGAAGAGCAGAAGAGACGAGGACAAAAGAATGAAATATATTCAGCAGCCATTGAGGACATGTTACGTCGCAACACGAAGTGAGTCTGCTAGATCCCTAGCAAAGTTCGGGTGTACCTGACGCCAAGCACAGAGTTGTCCATCCGTTGTGGGTCAAAGGAGACTGCATCATCGCGCGCAAAACCTGCAGCAAAAAAGTTAACTAGCGGCGATCCTTCGCTATAACTATAGTTTAAATATAAGCACATCGGGACATTGTGTCCTCCGCTTATGCTTAACAGACCAGTGTACAGAGTAGAGTTAGATCATATTTATTAACAAATCTTCAACTAAGTACGAAGAACTAAAAAATTAAAAATATATAGTGAAAAATAGAACGTACAGCAGCGGGTATTCGCTGGTCGTCACCGACCCAACTACTAATCCGCCGATTACTGGTTTAACTAGGGGAGAGCAGACGGGATCCCGTGCTTTCCAGTATCTATGGCCGTACGTGATTGTACAGAGTAGTATTGGTGCTTATAAGTCCTGTAGCATCTGTATTTTTAAAGGGGGTTGTTACATCTTCCACCACAAAAAGACACCGAGGTCCACTTTCGCAGGAATTTGGCTGCCATTTATGTTGTAATTCCTTTTTTTTCTGGGCCCTTAATTCTGGTAATCATGCCCCTATTCAGAAGACGTCGTGATAATTTAAAGCATCTAAAATTGGTCCGATTAGGAAACTAAGTGATTCAGCCAATTGAAAGCTGATTTTCTAGGCGTGTACGAGCATTGGGTGCGGTGCTACTTTAGGCTTACAGGAAGGATTTAGAGTTTGATCGTATTTCTAAGCCAGTCCTGGCCATTTAGTTCTATTAGAGACGCGAAGGATTTAATTAACACAACTCATAGGATGCTTTCCGAAAGATCAGCAAAAAGTATCAACGCGATTTAAAAATAAAGATTATATGTCTCTACTTGTATTGTAATAGCCTCCAAGCCTCCGAGAGCTGAAAATGTTTTAGTTGACATAGAAGCCGACCACCGCTAATAGGCGGCAATTCTCCCACCGTGATGCAGCGACCTACAAGTGGTTGACTAATAAGCTTGGTGCGACAGTTCGATGTTGTTTATTCCGAGAATACCAATAACGCAGGAAGGAAAGCCGAAATCAAAAACTCTCTGGCGGGGTCGCACGATGGGCGGCCGCGCCCGAGAGATAGCGCCAAATAAATCTTATCTGTGGAGGCTTTCCTCCGACCAAGCTGTACTGTATGAGCAAATTCTGGATTAGTGAACCTCTACTCATCCAGTACCCGTCCTATGCTTGAGCAGCGATCGCCGTCTAGAAGAAGAAAAAGGCAACACACAACCCATAGCGGCATCGACAATAAAATGGGTGTTGCCGAGGAATTCTTTCCTCCGCGGACGGCTCCCACGCCGGAGCAGATCGACAAGGTATTCCGGCCTAACAAAAGGGGGGGGGGGGTTGAATGCTACACAGCCTACACTAAACCATATCCTCCTCAGAGTGGATTTCCTGACAATTGCTAATTTCAATAACCCCCTCATCTCCATGACTGCAGAACTTGCAAGCCGTCCTGGCGCTCCAGCACCGCGCTATGGCCGAACATGGCCGTGTGCCATTCGCCGCCATCCTCGTCGGCCCGGACCACGAGACCGTCCTGCTAACACACTGGAATGTATCCCACATTGACCACGCCGAGTCCTGCTTGGCCCGCCTCGCCGCTGCGCAGTACGCTCAGGCGTACCTGTGGACGTGCACCTTGTACAGCACCTGGGAGCCATGCGCCATGTGCACCGGAACGACTTATTGGGCCAACATCGGGCGCATCGTGTTCGCAGCGAGTGATGCGCAGCTCTTGGAGCTGACAGGCGCGGGAAATGGTATCAATTTCACGGCCACCGGCGAGAGCTGGAGCTGCGCTGCGGTGGCGAGCGGCGGGCAGAAGGACATTGTCGTCATTGGTCCCGTCGCAGGCTGGGATGAGAAAGTTATGGAGGATGCAGACTGGTTCTGGAGCAAGACGGAAGCCCGCCTGGCTGCTGCCGCGGCTTCGACTCCAGAAGTTGATAGCAGAAAAGATTAGAGCGAAAGTGCCGTCCGCCTATGAGGATCTTCGAGGCGAGATATTACTTTGCTGTTTTTCAGCTGACTGCGTCCATATAGACACTTAAAGTTTTGACAAGTTTTATGAGTCTCTGCAAACTTCTATTTGGGTCTATTAGTGATAAATCAGATGTGCCACAAATTGCACAACTGTCGAATATAACGAAGCTTGTGGGGTTTTGGTATTAGGGAGCCCGCTTGCTTCTCTTTGTTAATTAATCGCGATCGGTTTCTAGTTGATAATAGAACGCTACAAACTTCATGCTTTGCTGCCGGTTTTCTATCCCGGCGCGCTTGGCAGCTATCAGCAAACTGTACCTCGTACACATGTCACTTGACTTGGCCGGTCTTCCCTTGCTACGAGGATTTCGGTGGGCAGACGAGCTGCATGCACGTGGCCTCTGCAACACCGTGAGGATGGCAATTGTAGACGTCGATTATCTCAGGGATCTCAAGAGCTCCTGTAAAATCTTATAAATTTAAAATAGTTTCTATTTACGTCTACTAATAATAAAAGTAATTTATCGAACTTGGTATATTATGTTTGTTAGCCTGATATGATGCCGAATTGCTACTTCCTAGACGTAATTGAGGAGATAAGTTGAATAAATATTGTCTTGTTTAGTGTTTATCTGGGCTCCTTTGGTTGTGTTGACGTTTCTTTTGTCTTATATATCGTTTACCTCTGTGACTTTTATACGCACGTATCATAGCTTATTAATATGACGGCCTGGCTTATACTCAAGCACTGCAAGCTTAAATAGCCTTACAATAATATATATTAAGTTTATCATTTTTTGGCTAGGATGGAACGAACTGCTCAACGGCCGGGGTGGGCAGCCAAATACAAGACGCTTTGGCATTTTCGCGTATGATGCAAACAAAGAAGAATTATAAATGCCCAAAGTATTACTATTAGTTTCTGTAATTTTTCCTTCAAATTTAAATCTCACTTTTAATTATCGAGTTACAGTAAAAGTGTATACTAGAGAGACCAGAGGAGTAGTTGCCAAACCCCTACACAGTCCAGCCTTTTCTTTGCCACAAGCAGACTGGCTCTCTTGCAACTCAACAGCCTGCACTTTCTTAACTCAGCCGGATAGGTACAAATACTCCCGATAATTTCTAGGGGCTCCACCAGCCGGTTTCTTCGGAGCTTTTGTACTAGCTGGTGGCTTCAGACTTTCACCAACAAAATGGCTCTTGGAGATTCCGCCATTCCGGCTATATGCCCCTTCTTACTTCTTACGTAACTTTTCATTGCTCATGAACTCCTTAAAATTATCCTATTTCTTACTCCTCTGCCTCTCAAAGTCTCGCCTCTCTTTACGCGCATTATACAAGATTAGATGCTGTTGTGTTACTTACAACACCGATCAGGGTAGCCTCACGAGGCTGTTGGTTCTTAATGTCAAAAAGAATTTTGAGACATAAGTGGATCAATCGTGCTTTTCCTTGACTGTGTAGGAATGAGGAAACCACTTTATTGTAAAATCTGGACTCTTCATTTGTTTTTATTGTTTCTTCCGTCTTCTTTGCTGTGCTTTATATACGCTTGTACATAGTTCGATTTTTTATTGACGTTTGGGTCGGAATAGTCTTCAGCTAGGATACAGGAAGAATACGTCAAGCCCCAAAAATACGTAATCCCTAGTCTAACTTAAGACCACGGGTTTATTATCAAACTGTCAAGAGTCATGAATGACTAAGACGTAGACTCCGTACGGGACCCGCGATGACTGTGTGGGAGAATCGTCCACAATTTTACCGATGAATGATAAAACTATCTCTACAACTGTGCACTGTATATCTCCGTCAACCGCGAATACCAGTGAAGAGTTTAATCGTATTTATTAGCCAATCCTGACTCTTTACGTCTAATCTAGGTGGAACCCTCTGGGGCAGAAACCACCGCCTAATTAAGTGAAGGTATTATTGTGCAATATGAGACAGTCTGAGTAGTAGTAGTAGTAGTAGTAGTAGCAGTAGTAGTGGTGGTTAAACAAAGGAGATTACAGTAGTGGTGAGTAGGGCTACGCCTGTGGCGTATCCTCCTCGAGTTGGCCTGCCAAGTTATACGCTGGTATGCGCCCGCTCCGTTTGAGCCACCGCAGTACGGGACGGGCCGCCGGCCCTCCCGTATTCAGGCGGTGATTCAGGTCAGCCGGAGTCTGGGGCCATACTGGAGGTTTTCCTGCCGTATCGGACCAGTGTAGTATTACGTGCTCCGGGGTCTCCTCCGCGCCGCAGGCGCACAGAGGGGAGTACCGGTTTTTGTGTCTGCGGTGGAGGTGCGCCGCCAGGCCGATGTGGCCCGTACGCACCTGTGTCAGAAGACTGCTTTCGGCTTTGGTGAGGTGCCGGTGGGCCCTGGCCACATCTCTGCCGGTCCACCGGAGAGATTGGTTGGCAGGCCTCTGCCGGGGTTCGGTGAGCCGGTGCCAGCGTTCCTGCCACTGGGCTAGTGTACGGTCTTCATCCCTGGAGGCTAGAATGCCGTCATATTTAACACAGGGTTCTACCGTGGTACGACGGCGGCGGCCGCCGAATGTGGTCGTGATTGCGCGGCCCATAGCCCGGGATTGAGCCCGGTAGTCCTCCCGATTCAGGAGTGTAGCCTGCCGCTGGTTAAGGTATAGATCTAATTGTGTGAGCCCCCTCCGGTGTGGGGGTGTGGTACACCGGCGCGCCGAAGGCGATTAGGCTCCGGATGGCCGCCGTGAAGACGGTGCGTGCCCAGGGGAGGGTACAGCCCCACGTCTTAGCGAATATCAGTTAGGCCCCAATTCATGAACGAAATCCAGTACAGAGTGGGGGGAAGCAATATTTGCAAACGTACACGAAAATAGTGCAAGCCGTGTAGTATTAGAATGTATCTTTGTACAACAATACTTCTTTAACATTGACCCCTTGTCACTACTCTTTTTTACAGTTATCTTCCTTATAAGTTGGTATTTTTCTGTTATATTAATATTTCTTCTTTTCATATAGAATTAACCTTTTGTGTAGGACTATTAATAAATATAATAGTATAAATTTCTTGATGAATTTTGTTAAAGGAGTACTTAAATAATTTAGTAATTAATATGAGAAAAAAAAAGTATTTTAACAAGATATCTGATTGTTAGATGAAGATTAAATCTTAATCGAACCTCTTTAGGCCTCAATCTCTGAGGTAGTCAAAAAGTTGTAAAATATTTATCATTTGGCACCAAGTGTTAATATTTGACAAATGTTTATTATTACCACTTAAGGGGTTCCTGACACAAAATAAAATAGAGAGAGCCTGAAAAAAAGTCGTCGTTCTGAAATCCACAAACCCTTTTCAGAATAGAATCAACGGTAATACAAATGTCCTGTACCGTTTGAACAAGATACATATAGGCACTTTGTTTATGAATTCCAACACTGTCATAAAAGATACATAAATTTTGGTATTATTTTCGTGCCTAAAGAGGTATAGTTGATGCTGGCCCAACTCTGTACTGGATTTTGTCCTGGATTCTGTACTGGATTTCGTCCATGAATTGCCACCTTAGTAGCCGACGTTGTGAAATGGGCGTGATAAAGATTAAATATATATAGAGAGAGAGAGAATACTTTTTTTTTTTAATTAAAATATTAAAATCCGGCTGTATACGGTTTAATCACTTCCTTAATCAGTAAACATCAACAAAAGCCTAACAAAGAAAAGTAGGTTACGAGTACCGACACGAAACCGACTAAACAGAAAATGACAGTATCACTCGGGTACTAATAATAAAAGAAACGTGCAGGATATTACGCAATCCTCAAATGTAATATTATAAATAATTCATTTTTAACAAAAAGGAAAGCTTAGTTACCACTCGTTATACAGCGCGATTATCCTCTTACAATTAAACGTTACAAACTCAACTCTAATCCTAATTGGTTGAACTGAGGATCACTGTAAACCCTCACCAACTCTATACCACGCTTTGTTGCCATTCCGAACCTCATTCCAATCTAGACCTCTTTGCCGTCTACCGTAGAGCCAGTCATTTAGCGGCGTGGTTCAGATTTTTCGCCTTCTTGAAAGCCTCGTGTGCCGTTCCCTGCGCGGCCTTGAGTGTTTTGATCATCTCGCCTAGGCGTTGACGTTCTTCAATAACCTCTGGGCTCTCGCCTCCCAGCCTGTCAACCTCTTCATCCGGGAGATTATCGGTGAACTCTCTCGAAAAGCCTCTGAGTGGGCCGTCTGGATTTGTGACAAAATCATTCACAATCGAATTGGTAACGTTACCAATAAACAGCTGCAAAGTGTGCTGCTAGATATTAGAATATGAATGACTAACCAGTGCCATGAAGACGCCAAAGAGCCTCAAGAAGAAAAGAAATCGGGGGAGACGGATTCAACTTACTTGGTAGTAGATCTTGACTGCATCGTGCACTTCGATCACATTGTTCCCTTCTGCTGAATGATGGAACTTTGCGAAGAGAAAGAAACCCAGCTCTTCTTCAGAGGGTCTCGTCTCTTCGTCTAAACCGAGCTTATAAAACTCCCGCCATGACTTCATCAGCCGCAACGTCTGTAGCAGCTGGAGTTGTCTTATGAAGTCGTCTCGGTTTGGGGTCTGCAGAAGCTGTACTTGATTCTTGTGACAGTAGTTCTTGAGATCGTCCAGCGCCTTCTTCAGAGCCTTCTCATACAGGTTATCAAGGATGCACCGGAGTCCGTCGTGGAGATCGCTGTTGCTGGTTGTGGTAGGAACTACAGAGCTGAGAAGCTTTTGCGCCGACTGCTTGATTGCGCCTGCCACGGCGAGCAGATGAGTTTCCGCTTCGCTGTGCCATTTCTCCGTCTGGACCTTGTAGAGCCGCAGAATGACATCTGGATGCACAAAGCCGGGCAGCACGGTGGATGAGCAGGTCATTACTTCTTCGCGTATTCGCTCAAGCAAAGCGTCACTGCTGAGCACAGAGCTGCGCAGCTCGGCGGAATCTGGAGCCGCGTGAGATTGTCTATCCTTTTTCCGAGCTGGGGTAACCGGAGGCGTCACGGTGATTTGGCCGGGCGGAGTACTACTTGCGGTATGTAATTTGCTGCTGTCAATGTGCATTATACCAAGTTGCACTTGCCGGATATACTCTTCCTCTCTCACATGATGGTCCTGAAACTCATAGGCGTGCCCGGACTCTCTCATCTTAGCGCCGAACGCATCGTTCTGCTGTCGAACCCAATCATTGCCTGCTACGCCTAGTTCTTCCAAGCGCCAAGGCACATCCATAATATCTTTGACCAAGTCCTCGTACCGTGTAGAGATGCCTTGAAGATACGATCGCCGCAGATGTGGTGTCGTGCGCGCCTCGCCGAGCTTCTCAAGTCGCGCCTGGGATTCCTCCAGCGACTTCTTGAGCTTGGAAATCAGCTGCGGAAATGCCTTGCCGATCTTGTCACAAAGGAGCTTGCCGAGGTACTGCCTCAACTTCACAGAGCCTCTTCTTTGCTCGGGAATCTGCGTCCACGGGTAGGCACTGAATAGTTTCTGCTCTTCGTCGTTGAGGTCGAAGTCGGGGTTATCATCGCCTTCGCCTTCCAGTCGATTCCGGACGACAAACCAACCCGGCCGGAGCATCTGTCCAAAGTCTTCGCCTTGGCCACTTGAGATGGCTGCCACCTGGATTGAGAGAAGAACAGTTGCTTAGTCTAAATGAAGGGGCCTACGAAAAGAGGGGGGGTCATGGTTTAGCTATCTTACATGAGCAGCATCCAGCTTGTTCAAACGGTCGCACTTGGTGAAGACGCCAATGAGGCGTGTCTTATCGACGTGTTTGTTTGCGAGCTTAAATATTTCTTGCATCATGAGATCCGTCCCAGCATCGGCAACGCAACTAAAATCCAATAATCAGCCAAAACAGTACTTCTATGTGTCATTTGCGGGTCGGGGAACGGAGCACATACATCACGATGTTCTCAGGCCTTTTCATATATTCAATTGCCATGTTCCGCACGCCACTCATCTCGCCGTCCTTGACACCCAAATCATTACTGAAAATGCCGGGTATATCAAGGATGCTGAAATGCGAGTGGTGCGGTCCGGAAATGTCAACTTTAAGAACTTCGAGTGCAAAGTTCTTATTATAGTTTCCAGTGCCGGGATTGATTCCCAGATGCGATGAAGCTTGCTCGACGATTTCAGCAAACTCTTCCGCCGTCAGGGAATCTTTCACCTGGACAAATTCACGGTAGCTCTTTACTGGGGTCGGAGCGAAGTTGCTAATCTGGAAATCTGGCGGCACAATTGTGATCTTGACTTGGCAAGGTGTGCCGGGAGCGGTTCGCCGGGATACGATACGAGTTGCAAACCGCGTGCACGTATTCATCCCAACGGGAAATGGAATGTTAGTCAGGCTCTGTAAAAGAGAAGACTTCCCAGTCGACTGTCCACCGACAATGACAAGCTAAGCAAAGGGGAGTGAGACGTCAGTCCGTGCAGCCATTTCAAATAATTTTCTGACAAACTTCTACCTGAAGGACACGAAGCAAAGAAAGAGCAGGGTGGGAGACCTACCTGTGGGATATCCATGTACTCTGCTGCTCCATAAGAACGGAAATGGTCGATGGCGTCAAAAAGCACCCTGCTGGCTTCGGTTTCGAAAGCATTCTCGCCAATTGAAAAGGCGCCCTTCTGTTGATTTGACTCTGACGAAGGGGATGAAAGAGGCTGAATGCCATTGCTACCTGAGATAACATCGCTTGAGGGCTTAGTTACCGGTAGATCTAAGTGTGTGTGGTCTTGTTCTTTCTCTGCACCTTGCTGTGATTTTCCAAGCGCCATGGTGTAAGAAAAACAATTATAAAGATAATTAAAGAAGATCTTTGTTAGAGCTTTTACAGAGCTCTCGTGTTAGGATGAAATAGCTGGAAATTTTTGATGACAGTCTCAAGTATATTGAACAAGAATCTCCAATATGGACATACACCGTTCTTAAATGCTACTTTGAACGAGACGATCTGGGAAAGGGCCGCTTCAATTTGAAACTGTAGTAGTATCAGCTGTGGCGACCTGCTACCAACAGACAAGGCTGTGCAGGTCTGCAGGGATCCCGGTTGCATAGCTGAAGGCCTCAATAGAACCGGCCGATAGTACGATACCAGATAATGATGTGGTAGTACGATGCCCCCCCCCCCCCCCCCCCCCCCAAAAAAAAATACAGTACTTCCACGCTATGGGCCACATATACCAGTTGCTAAACCATGTACTATAGTACGTTCTCTTCTCGGTGGGTTGTAAAGGTCTCTTTGCCCATCACCTGGGCGGGAGCGACGCCAGGAATGTGCATCGTTTCCCCGACCTACTTTTACTCCCGCATTATTGTTTGAGATGATCGCATTGAATCATACATCTGTGGAGATGGAAGTGCTGTTTTTTGCCTTCTTTTGAAGTGGTGGGTGGCCGGACCGCATTGCATGTTCGTAGGATTCCGTTTTGCAACGCGCGCGCCTATTAGCGTTGGCCGGCACCGCACCCCGGGCGTTCCGTACCATCCACAAAGCAGCCCTATTGGTTTGAAGACTGCAAGGATTGAAAATCAGAATTTTTAAGAGATGATGGAACTACGTGAGACAGCTAAAAAAGATAACAAAATGAGAGTAGTGGAAACACTGAAGCAAAAATTGGTGGCATCTGTCCCGGTTTCAATTTTGGTCGGCCACCTTGTGCGAATCGCCTTTTTCTGTGACCGACAGAAAGTTATTGGATAAAAATTTGTTGTCATTCAAACAAGCTGTTCCAGCTTCTATAAATAAATAATATATGGGGGTGCCCAGAATTAAACAATCGAGCTAATCCAAAGTGGCTTCTGATGTATGAGAATAATATTTTTTATTTCAAAAAAAAAAAATTTCACGTAAATTGCAAATGCTCGAAGGAATAAACGATAGCCAATATCGTCAAATATTTAAAACTTTAGAACTTCATAGATGTACTTTGGATACGCTTCTTCACGTGTAAAACAGTAATCTACATTTCCCAGTTGGAAATCATAGCTCCAGCGTTTGCCCCCTCCGGACACGCGACGCTATCCAACTTAAATACATGGACTGGATCATTCCAGGCTGCGTCCAATGTGCTCCTACCACATCCTCTGAGTGTCGAGTAGACAAGTGCTGAGCTTCAGCAGACACGAAATAATTTATAGAAAGACCAATGAACATGTCAACACACCAAAGGAACTGGCTCGGCTGTTTTTCTCTTGGACACAACAGGTGGCTCTATAAAATGGAAGATAGAGACGGGATACTAACGTCTATTCATCTCACTCATGTTCTGCCGTGCGCTTTGATCACGAAGTTAATTCAGAGACATTTCGGCGAACGCCGAAGCCGGAAACTTGCAGCTTTTGAGAAAGAAGTCTGTGTATTACTATTTACTATCCAAAACAAAGTAAATATGAACTATAAGAAGACGGGTGCCGAAGAACACGTCAGAGAAAAACGAGGGACAAGAGGTGAAAAGTAGATTCATTATGAGATTGATCTTTTCCTTTCAATGGCAGAGAAGACAGACGCGAGCAGAGAAGATGGAGGAAGCCGGCTTCTGTCTGCTGTTAGAAGTAGTATGGGGGTTGCATAAATGCGCACCCGTTGCCTCCACAGCACTCTGGTGCAGTATCCTTACTGTAAGGACACTCGTATTCGTGGTTGCAATTCTGCAGTTGAGAGCCGTAGACGAATTCGAAGGACAGCACATAGTCAGGGGCGGTCGACGTGGCAATTCTGGTGTCGTACAGAATGTGGGTGCACATGCCGGTCTCGGCATTGAACGTGCCCGCCGTGCAGAAGCCGTTGCCGTCACAGATGCCGATGCACGCCTCGAGGCTCGCCTGCTGCGCCTGGAAGGTGACTATGTTGCCGTCGGCCGGCGAGAACGAGACGCCGCAGTAAGTCGTGAACAAGTTGTAGTGGCAGGTGTGAGCGCGCACCGTGGCGCCGTCAACGCACCACGGCACGGCCGACGTCACGGTGGTGGCCACGGCGACGGTGGTGTGAGAGGTGACCACAACGGTCGTCGACACTTCGGAGCTCCACACAACCGTCTCCGTGGTAGTGACGGACACGTCGACCGTCGCCGTCGACGTGACAGAGACGAAGTCGGTGGGCGTGGCTGCGACCGTCTCAGTGGCCGTAGTCCGGGGCGTATGCCATGTCGTCGTGTGGTGCTTCACACCCCAGTTTGCGCAGGCGCTGCTGTACTGCGACACGCCGTGGCAAACCTCGCTGGCGTAGAGGGGGATCCTCGTCGCGGTGATGGTGACGGCGTCGTCGCCGGCGGCAGGAGCTGCGACGGCCGAGCGACGAGCCACGGGGACCACCACGGGCGTGGATGTTGAGATGACTGTGAGGGTAGACGTGAGAGTAGACGTGACGATGGTAACAGACGTCGAGGTGAGCGACGCCACTTCCGTCTCGGTCGACGACACGAGGACGGTGATGGTATCGGTGACAGTTGCCGACAGCGTGGTCACGGTGTCGGTCACTTCAGACGCCGTGTTCGTGACGGTGACCGTGCGAGTAGAGGTTGGCGGAATCACCGTCACGGAGAAGAAGGAGCGGCAGTCAGCCCTGTGCTCATTGACTTCAAACTCAAACTGCGGATGTTCCACGACGCGACTGCAAAAGTCCTGAATGTGCAGATTAGCGGTAGGTCTGCCTTAACCGACGGATGCACGCGCAAGAGACGGTGTCTTACTGGACGACAACGGGCAGCAGCCGTCAGGCTGGCAAACGGGACCAAGAAGGCCGCGGCCCTCGCCCCGAACCACATTATGAACGGCTGCTTCTAGCTAGAGAACTCCGGGCAGTTGGCGTTCTGAGGACGGTACTCCTACGTACGATGATGGAACCATGAACGAAAAACAACGTGTTGAAAGCATTGCAAGAAAGGCATCAGCCTTTATTGGTTTTACTAGAGCAAACTCGATCTTTACAAGGACAGCAATGCATCCCCAACAGGCTTGGCATGAGTCCATACATTATCGTATACGAACATATTCTAACGCAAATATGCAGAATGCGGCACCAGTCGTTTTGAACAAGCACAATTGCATCAACGTTAGAGCTGAGACGTTGGCCTATGATTCACCAACAAGGACCCAGAAATAAGCTTAATTTAAATATCCTCTCCAAATGGCAATATTGATTCCTAGGCTGGATTGATAATTTGAGAATACGGGGCTTCTTAGTCCACTGAAAATGTTGCTTTAGGTAATACACTAGGCGACTCCGATGTACTCGTATTATGTGCGTTCTCGTATAACTACAGAGCAGGGGACAATCCGCAGGTCACCCAACGCTCACTATTGGCCTTCGTTTTAGCTCGTTGCTGCCCGCGGAATTGCTACCGCGGAAATCACCCGCACGTACTTTTTTCACATTATCAAGTTGTCGCGCAGAATCCTTACAAGACAACTACTTGTTATTTACTACCAAAAATTAAGTTTTTTTTACGTAAATAAATATGTAGATTCTAAAGCCAAAGGCATCGATATCCCGGGAGTAAATAGGAAATTATATGGGTACAAATAGGAGTACTCGTAATCTTACTAGATGATATCTTCCGTCACAACAACAGAGCGATACGAGCATACTTGGGAATTGCACTGCGTTATATCCCTCTTTTTTAAGGCACGTGAGCTTCAGACAGCACGTAATATCATTGAGCTCTCTAGCTCTCTAGCCCATCATTATAATGTTGGGTCCTTTGTAGCTTTTCTGGCAGTAAAACCACCCCAAGGCGATAAAAATAGAGAAACCCCCTATCATAAGTGACGAGTAGTTCATATCATCCGCAGCAGCAGGCAGCTCAAAGGGGAAGCAATAGAATACCACCATGACAATTAAGTAAACACATGAGATAGCGTTAATGACGAAGCCAAGGGCTCCTTTGATGAAAAACGGCCCAGGGACAACTGTTTTCCTCTTCAGCACGAGAAAAGGAAGCAGGCACGTGAGGTAAGAAAACGTGAGCAAGACGACAAAGGAACTGACGAAGGCACTGTAGGCTGTCGAAGAACCCATGTAAATGCAGATAATGATGGTTCCGACACCGCCGATAAACAGAACCGCGTTTATGGGTGTCTGCCGTTTCTGATTTACTCGACCGAAAAACGTTGAAAAGGGCGTGGCTTCGTCCCGGGCCAGGCTCCAAAATGTGCGAGCGGCCGTCAGGATGCTGCCAAGAACGCCGCCAAGAAGCGCCAACGCTATAAACAAGCTGAGACACACAGCTCCAGCTGTACTATTTGTTGCTTGCTGATAGATCAGCGCCAGAGGAAAGTTGTTTTCTCCGCCAAGCACGGTATCGAAGTCGGTAATCGCATAGAATATGACGACCATATAAACGAAGTTGGTGATGTAGCTGCTGGTCATTTGGAAGAGCATTGCTCTCGGTAGATTTACGGCAGGACTGCGGCTGCGCGTCAGTCATTCCGTCTTGAAAAAGTCGCAACTTTGTTTTGTGGGGCGAGAAAGGGGCTCACTTTTTGGTTTCCTCCGCCAAATGCGTGACACCATCGGCTGTGCTCATGGCAAAAGCGCCATTCAGCATCCCCAAGATAAAGGTGAGGCCTTTGCTAGAGTATCCGCTATTGTTTAAAAAAGATGTCCATACGAAGCTGGAAGATGCGTACCCAGTAGCCAGCCGACTAGGCATTACCGCAACGGTAACGACGGTCATCAGCCACCCGCCTAGGATGATAAATGCCATGGTCCAGAAGATTGTGGCAGCATACTTGTTCGTGAACACGACGGTTGCGACGCACATCCAGAACAAGATCAAACCCGGAACAAAGACATGCCATGTCTCGCTGACATAGTCTGGATGTGTCAAGCCGTACATGCCCACGATGGCTTCGGCAATAGTCATATTCAGCGACGCAGCACCAAATGTCCAGGCCAGCAAGTTCCAGTAGCCTCCGAAAAAGCCAAGAGGACGTCCCCATTTAGGGCCAGCGGTTACTGATGCCCAGTGGTACACTATACACCTTACTGTTAGCATATGGCCCGCCACTGTCATATACCGTCCTCTGCTTGGACGCTATTGAATTTACCTCCACCAGCAGATGGAATTGCAGATGCCATCTCTGCAAGCGACACTGCTATGCAAATGTAAAAGATGCCCGACACAAGACTGATCGATGGTTAGCACGCCAAGTGTACCAGGGCTTCTCGCCCATATGTGCGGACATACAACTCGTAGATGATACCCATAGGCCCGCCATTGTAGAGTGAAACCCGCTAGAAAACTGTCAGTCGTATACTGTAAATACGCCAAGGGACCGGCGGAACAGGTCTCGACTTACGACTGTGCCACCGAAGACGGCCCAGCAATCCCCCAAGACCACACTGAGAGCACACACTCCGAAAGGCCCATAATGTCTAACCAGCTCTTGCTTATGGCCAGAAGCATTTACAATCTCGCCATTCTCACCAACAATCTCTCCCGTGAGACCGATAGCATCTTCGACTTTCGGTTCTTGTGTAGTGAAGCTGGACTGCGCAGGAGTTTTCTGCACCTCTGCCATTATGGCGTTCTTCCTAGATAGATGATGTGAGGCCTGGTGCTCTATGAGAGTCTTGAAAAAGAAATTTTAATTAAATTCACCAAATACGTGCAGCATCTATATAATTATTTTCCTTTTCTATATGTTGTATCTGAACCCAGCAAATTTCTCTAGGAAATGAGACGGCAATAGACGTCTTTATTCTCTCATTGTTAATCTGGAAAAACACTTGGGATAACAACAAATGCGAGATGGGAGGGCATCTCCGCAGCTAGTTATGTTGCAGCGATCTTGCGAAACACTGGTTATCAGCGTGCCTGGATCTAGGCTATTGAACTAGAGCTGCTTCGTTGCATTCTGAGAGCTAATAGATATGTATTATATCTGTCTCGGGAATTTTTACACAACGGGTATCTCCTATCATTGCGTGACATTAGTAGACCTTGCGAGCTACCCTGCCTTGCCCTGGCTTTTATCTTATCACGCACTTGGCGGACATCTCCACAAATAAGCATCCATGAGAGCGATAGCCCAGCCCTGTCGGCACTAGGCTGCGGAGAAGTGGATATTCTCATCCTTGTTGACGGCATACTAATATGTGGTGAACCATCCTGCTCCAACCACTCCTTTGGCTGGCAGGCATAGCAGAGCACAGGCAGGTCATAAATCGAGACCCGTGAGAACCTTATCTCTCAGATTTGCCTAGGAAACCTCCTACCTGCGCATCCTTCAGCAGGACAGGCGACAATGCTATCTCTCCCAGGAGTGTACTTGCTTTTGTTTCTTGCGGCGCTGTTATACAAGTTTGTCGTAGAGCCGTTCGTCTTGTCCCCAATCGCTAAGATTCCGGGGCCGCGAATCTGGGCCTCCACTTCGGCAAGGCTCGCCCTAGAGGACTGGCGGGGAAAGCGGACCGCGAGCATCCACGCGCTCCACCTAAAGTACGGACCGGTCGTGCGCGTCGGCCCCCGTGAGGTCTCATTCAGCAGCACCTCAGCAGTGAAAACAATCTACGGAGCCGGCTCACCTTTTGAGAAGCCCACGTTCTACTATGGCATCTTTGACGTCTACGGAAAGCCCAATCTGTTTAGCCTGAAAGGCGTCAAGCCGCACGCTGACCGCCGGAGGCTGCTAGCCCAGGCGTACGCCAAGGGCACAATTTTGAAGGGACCGGCGGCCGTCATGATCGAGGGCAAGGTGAGGGACTTCTTGGCGCTCCTAGAGCAAGCGGGCGCTGCCGGCGGCTTGGTCGAGACGTTTACCGCCCTGCATTACTTCTCCCTGGACTCGATCAGTACCTTCATCTTTGGGGACCGGTTCGGGGGTACCCAGTGCCTCCGAGGCTGCCAGCAGCACCGGGCCTTGCTCGACGACATCTTCGACCCCGCCCGCCGCAAGCTCATCTGGTGTTTCATGCACTTCCCGGCGGTGACGGGCTGGCTGTATGCGCAGACGTCGTACTTGGAGCGCCTGCTGCGGCCGCTGCTGCCCATGCAGAAGCCGGCCACCTTCACCGGCGTGCGCCGCTACACCCTAGACTGCTGGACCCGGTTCTACGCCGCCTCGGACCAAGAAAAATCACCCGTGCTCGACGACTCGATTGTCGGCCGCCTCTGGAAGCTCCACGAGCGCCATGCAGGACCGGTCCGATTATCAGACATGGACATCGCCTCCGAGTGCGCGGACGAGCTCCTAGCCGGCGTCGACACCACAGCGGACACGCTCATGTTTCTTGTCTGGGCGATCTCCCGGCCCGAAAACAGGCGGCACCAAGAGCGGCTGCGAAGAGAGGTCGCATCTATGCCGCCGGAGAGCCTGAACCCAGACGGCGTCCCCAAAGCCGAGGCGGCCGACAAGCTGCCCTTCCTCAACGCCGTCATCAAAGAGACCCTGCGCATGTACGCGCCCATCCCCGCATCTGAGCCGCGGTCCTGCCCGACCGAAACGGTGGTCGACGGCTACACAATTCCCCCGGACACCATTATTGGCGTTGGCCCATACTACCTCCATCGCCGTCCAGATATTTTTGATAAGCCAGAGACCTTTGATCCGGAGCGCTGGCTCGAGGACGACCCCGAGCGCAAAATACCCGAGGCGCAAATGGCCGAGATGAAGCGGGCTTTTTGGGCCTTTGCCAGCGGGTCAAGAATGTGCATCGGAGTGCATTTGGCCAATGCGGAGATGACAACGTTAGTCGCGGCCATCTACAGGACATACGAAACCACCATCCCAGACGATCTTTTGGAGACGACGCCGGGAATTACTAGCCGCTTCGAACTGTTCTGTGATGAATCGTATAGGCACGTCCTGGAGCACAAGTGTTACATTAAGTTCGAAACAGCGTAGGTATGATGTATTAACTAAAAATTACAACTTAAAGGCAGAAGACGCTGTTCTGGCTGCCATTTTCAATAGGCGCACACCGCCATTTTTGGCGTCCTCTACAGTAAAGGGTTTATCTCTTAAAAGTATCACTTTGTACTTTGCGTAGGTGATATACTTTAGCCGCAAGACGCACCTTATTTGACTACCTAGGTAGTAAAGATAATATTTACGGAGTAGTCTATGTCAAGTCAAAATCTGTTGTTATGTTGTGCGAGGATTGGCGGGCTTGGCCTATAGCCGCTTCGATCACCAAATTTATGGGAAATGGTGAAAGTACACTTCTGCTTAACATCTGAGAAGTACCCTTCTTGCACCCCCTAGGATCTACTTTGGACGTCACAGTCTGTCCTAAACCTGGGGATTCTGGGGTTGTAGTAAGTTTGGTGAAATGAAAACGACGCATCTTAGACATCACTTATACAAAGTATCTCTTGACTTAACTTGACTATTTTGGTTACTGTACCAATATTGGTTACTGTACCAATACAGCGACGGCGATGAAATTTCAGGATGTCTCGCATATTGCTACGGAGTAGATTGGACATCGCATTTTGACCGTGAGGTGCAAGCCTGGTGTGCCTAATAAGTGGGTCTCTCCTTCAGATCGCACTTTTTGACAACCACGAGGTTTGAGAGAACATAGATGCCTTCTCGGGTTAGAGCCTTAGCAAAATTGGATATCCTTTTACAGTATATATGTGAAATAAGAGCATTCCCGGTTGAACGGTGTATTGACTCATTCACTTTTACAGCGGCTATAAGGAGATTATGCCTTGGACATGTTCGTGCTTTTGCACTTTGCTGGAAGACCATCACTACTTTCGCAGACTACCTGAGCATTTGGTAATCTAGCCGTTCCCAAGGACAGCCCTAGACTCTACGATGCCTCTCAGATATAGACCTCTAAGAAGCGAGAAAGCTGAGATTCGCCTTCTTGAAATTTTGCCGGTGAAAGATCGAAATCGACTTTCCTTTCGCCTAGGCCACTTTTCGCTCGACAATACACCTCCCTTCTGGGCGTTCTCTTATACCTGGGGCGACGCCAATGAGCAGATAATGATTACTGTCGACAACCACACCTTCGGCGTGGCTCGAAATTTATACGAGAGTCTTCTGTGTCATGTATTCGTTATGGAGACTGGATCTAGGAGAGTGAAATCCTCCAAGACACCTTTTTCGTATCGTCATATATAGGTTGATGCTATCTGTATCAATCAAGCAGACTCTAAAGAACGCGCCGAACAGGTCCGCGTGATGAAACGAATATACAGCAAGGGTACGTAGGTGTATTTCTTGACAATACTAATGAACATCTTGATCTTCGGGTCATTAAGCTCCTGCGAGACCACGGCCACTACAAGAAGTCAGAGGAACCAAGCCCCGGCCCAGCGTCTCCGGTGGAGATTTCAGATGATGATTGGACAGCTCTCCATGTCTTCTTCACCAAAGGATGGTTCAAGCAAACATGGGTAACTCAAGAGATGTGCGTTGCAGGTATAGATCCCATGATATGGATCCGTGCCTTCCTTGTGCTTATCGACCACGCATATCTTTCAACTCAAACCCTGTTCAGAATGCACCCGCAAAATTTAACACCATCTCAAACTAGATGAATGCGTATAGGAATGAAGGAACTATTGGCTCTGCTCGAACTCAGATGTTCACTCAAATCTGACAAGCTCACTTGTCCTTTGCTGACCCTCCTCTGAAGTTTCTATATGCCACAAGATCAGCAAACATTTCCACCATCCATATTTAACTCCTTTCCCTTATTCTTCTGTATTGTCCTAGTTGGCCACCTTATTAATCTATATATCATATATCCCAAAAGCCACCATTCAGACGGCGTCCTCTGGGTATGATTTGAGTCTTGGAATTGGTCTCCCCTTTCTTTCCTGTGATTATTGCCTCGCATACTCTTTATGGTCTTATTTCTCCAGGCCAGGAATACTTTCGCCATGGAGCCTAGCAAGACCTCGAGATTAAAAGCGACGAATAATGTTATGAAGCCCACAATTGCCGAAGTGAGGAGGAAAGCATTTCTTGTTCCACTATCCATAATGTTTGGAATTGCCCAGAGCGCCTATTTATGGAGCTCAGTATGTTATATCCAGAGACTGAAAGTCTATACGGGAGTTGGCATAGCAAGCTTGAGATACTCACTGCACAGTATGCCAATGGCAAATAGAATATGCTGACGTACGTGAGCAGCATGACATTCTGTCCTAATCTGGTCGAGATTCTCGCTTCAGTGATAGAAGCCCAAGCGAATTCCTACAAACGATAAGCTCAGATGAATTTTTTTTTCAAAGGAGCCATGCACTGCACTTACAATCTGGAGGAGATCTCTGACTGTTCGGTCCAATTGTTCAATCTGGCTATTGACGCTAGACTCAAATTCATCTCTTAACACTTTTATATCCTCTGGGATCTGATTTGCATTATACAGTTGACAGTAGTCCGTGATAAATTTCGTAACTGCATGAACTTGGTCGCGTAAGATGCTACGTAGCTCAGCCCAAGTCTTCGCATCCTTCGCTAGAAGATCTATTAGCTCAGGGCTTGTTCCTTTAGAGTCGAGTTGATCATGTCGCTTTATCACATTTGAATTAGTAGATGAAGACAATGAGAGAGTGACTGTAATACAAAACGTGGTAGCTTACCCTTTGGCGCAAGTGCTCATCGCCTTCCTGACATAGCTCTAACCACGTCTCCTTTAGGTAAACCATGAATTGCTTGAAGAAGTCAATAGGGTCTCGTGGCATCTGACCATACGGCAGAGTGCTGAAGCAGGCTATCGGCCTCCATGGCTCCTTTCTAGGATTTGCGGGTCGTAATATTTTCCATGCAATTCTGCACTTGCTGCGATCAGCTATTCTGAAAGATTTCTGGGAGGCGAGCTGCTCGGCAGGAAACCAAAGGCAAACAGAAACATCCAAGTAACGGTCATCAGTTTCTCTTGGAAGAGACATTTGCAATTTATTGCGCTCCAGCGCTTCTTCGGAGTGAGCGATTGGCACTTTCGCCCAGAGCGAGTCATGTGCATCATCCACAAATAAGCTGCAAGTGTTAGTGATATAGTGGTAGATTTGCTTTAGAAGTAGGAGAGTGAATAACATACAAGAGATGTTTTTCGGCTTCAGCGGACTCGTGCAACAATTTCGAGTTGGTCGGAAAAACGAGCGGAAATTCCACGCACTGTGCTTCATCACTTCTTTCTGACAACTGCACAATATTCGTGTTTTCTTTCTTAGATATATCACGCCAATCCTTCGCCGTGATATCTTTTGCGCGGGCCTTGTGCTTAAGCAATTCTAGAACAAGATCGAGATGCTTCGCCTGTATTGCTAAGCGCAGCGGCGTCATGCCGTCATTCTCCTCAAGGCTGATATCTGCTCCCGATGAGATAAGATCTCTTGCTATCTCCAAGTGTCCCAATGACACTGCAATGTGCAACGGAGTTTGGCCGAAGCCATTTCTCAAATCCACCTGGTATCCAGCACCCAAAAGCAACCTTACTGATGCTTGTCTCTGCTTTTGCACTAGTAGATGCATCGTGGTGGTGTCTTCATGCATGAGCAGCTCCACCATACCCATGTGCCCTCGCTCTGCAGCCCGAAAGAGCGGCGTTTGACCGCCACCGTCGGTAGAGTTTGGGTTCTCATTATTTGCGAGTAGTTCTTTCACCACCTCCTCGTACCCATTCTCTGCAGCCCATGAGAATTGGGTCCGGCCAGAACAAACATTAGCACATTGCTTTGCAAGCAACATCATCACATCTATGTTTCTATACATCTCTGCCCATGATAGCGGTGTCCGACCGTCATTGTCTTCGGAGTTTAGGTCGATGCCAGGTTTTGCAACCAACAGCTCTACCACATCCTTATATCCATTCATAGTTGCCCATGTTAGCGGTGTCTGGCCGTTGTCGTCTTTGGAGTTTAGGTCGATGCCAGGTTTTGCAACCAACAGCTCTACCACATCCTTATATCCATTCATAGTTGCCCATGTTAGCGGTGTCTGGCCGTTGTCGTCTTTGGAGTTTAGGTCGATGCCATCCTTTGCAACTAAGAACTCTATTATGTGGTTGCGTCGATTCATCACTGCCCATAATAGCAGCGTATAACCTTGGTTATCTTTAGAGTTCAAGTCGATACCATCTTTTGTAAGTAATAACTCCACCATATCGTCGTACCCATTGCTAATTGTCCATGATAGCAGTGTCAGACCGTCGTTGTCTTTAGCATTTAGATCGATACCATTTTTTGTGGCCAACAGCTCTAGCGTATCTTTACATTTATTCTGTATTGCCCATAATAGCGATGTCCAACCGTTATTGTCCTTGGAGTTTAGGTCGATACCGTCTTTTGCGACTAAAAGATTTATTATATCGTTGTGCCCATTCTTCGTTGCCCATGATAATGGCGCCAGACCATCGTTGTCTTTGGAGTTTAAGTCGATGCCATCCTTTGCGACTAATAGCTCTACCGCATCCTTACATCCATTCCCTGCTGCCCATGACAGCGGTGTCCGGCCGTCGTTGTCTTTAGAGTTTAGGTCGATACCGTCCTTTGCGACTAATAGTTCTATTACATCCTTGTAGCCATTCCTCGCAGCCCATGATAACGATGTCAGGCCGTCGCTGTCTTTGGAGTTTAAGTCGATGCCATCCTTTGCGACTAATAGCTCTACCGTATCGCTGTACCCATTCATCGCTGCCCGTGATAGCGGTATGTGGCCGCCTTTGTCTTTAGAATTAAGGTCGACGCCATCTTTTCTGATCAACAGCTCTACTATTTCTTTCTTTCCGCTACCCGCTGCTAATGATAGCGGCGTGCGACCATTCTTGCCTGTGCAATTTAGCTTAATGCTATCTTTTCTGATCAATATCTCTACTACTTCTTTTCTCCCGCTACCGGCCGCCAATAATAGCGGTGTGAGACCATCCCTGTCTTTGCAGTTTAGTTCGCTACCATTCTTTGAAAGAAGCAAGTTAACGTCTTCCGCGCGCCCATATTTTGCCGCACGTAACAGCGACTTCATGTCCTCTTCTAGTAATATCTTAACAGCCTCTTGACTCCTCCCTTGTGCTGCTAATAAGATGTCTCTCTTTCGAAAAGTTTTGATAAGTACACAACTAGTTAATTCGCTTGTGTCCGAAGGTGTAGCGGTAGAAGTTATCCAATCATCCGATATTTCTCTGTGAACTGATGAACCCAAGGTTTATCACGGCGTGAAGAATGACAGTGTAGCTCTTTTAAGGAAGAAATATGTGACAATTGCTGTATGTCGTGGGATGGGGTTATAATATTGCTAAGGGCTTTCAAAGTTGTGCGTGGCGGAGTGTTATATTGACGTAGTGATTGGTATACACTCGAGACTGGTTCAATTTACTCAGTACGGCCCGCCTTAAATCAGGCCCCAGTGGCTAGTACGAATTTTTCTGTTGGCTGAGAATGCTGCATAAAATATTGGCCCCAGCTTTTTTGAGGCGGTGCTGTAAGCCTAGCGGATCCATTTTCGAAATCTCATTAGCTTGTCACATTGGTTAGTTATTGGTAAATATGTGATGCGGAATGCATATTGGATGGCAGCTACAAGCGAAAGGCAGACGAATTCATCGAAATCGTAAAGTCTATGTCTTTCATACCTCTGAAAATCTCTGGTGTGTAGAAAGAGATAGAGAGGCTAAATTTAAAATGTATTGCAGCTCGACTCTGCAAAAAGGTCAAAGTGGTAGGTGGACAGCGACCGGAAGGTTAGGAACCAAGTTGCGTATAGTCTGCTTCTGGATCTGAGTTTTGGTCTGCAACACCTAAGAGTCGTCGCCGATTTGCTGATCGAATGTCTGGGTACAATGGGGCGCAGTGCTGCACTTTGTGAGCAACATTGAAATTTCCTCCAAAGAGGCATAGAACTAAGGTACAGATGATACAGATTTTAGTGCATAACTACATCCTCTGTTCTTGTGATAATATCACTATCATCCAGCCATATTCGGGGCTTGTGAGAGAAATTTCTTCATAACAAAATTGATTTTCTGCAATATGCCCATCACCACCCCATTACTCCAGCGCACTGCTCCCAAAAAAAAAACCTTTTTTAAACTCCCTAGTATTGAAGTCTTCCTTTCCATGCCACTCTTACTTCCTCTATGAATTTTTTTTTTTTTTTGCATACTGAAGAACTCCTGATTTTAAATCACGATTCCTTCCAACCAAGATTGGACCAGTGAGACACAATCAAGAAGAGTATCTATATTGGTGATGTTAATAAGACTTATGAGAAGAAAGTTTATTGTTCTGCCTTTAACCTATAATAAACTGCACTTGAAAAGATCAGTCTGCCTTCTTCACGCATTCGATCACAGCTAAGCTGCGCCAAGGGCCCTTGCCCCTCGATACACTCGAGATCTGGAGCCCGGAATTCCCCACCACTTCCTCCCACGACTGAATTGTACGCTGCTTGCCACCGAAGCCAAGCATCATCAAGTCTAGCATTGTAGCCATGTGATTCGGCGGGCTGCCCATGACGTCCTCTTGCAAGAGCAGCCTACTGTCGGGGGCCATAACGCTGGCGACTTTTCGCAGGATATTGATACTGACGGCGTCACCGTAGTTGTGCAGACAGCGGCGGATCCAGTAGATCAAGGCACCTATTTAAGTGGAAAGAAATATTAGCTAGCCGCTCTCCTCGCGCCGAGCTATGACCGTGCGAGTCACCGCAGGCATGAATAACTTTGTCGAAAACGTACCCTTTACTGGCTGCGACTCGTGAAAATCGATTACCATCCTCAGAATGCCCCTCAGGTCGGGATCGTCGAACGCCTTACCCGCCTCAATTACTTCTGGTCGGTCTTGCAGGATGAAGCGGGTGATGGGCAGGCCTGGATATTCGCTGCGGATGGCCTTGATTGCGTGACCACGACCGCCGCCTACATCAACAAAAAGTGGACGCTCCGAAGCAGGGTCTCTTTCAGCGGCGGCGACGGCCCAGCTAAAGTCATAGATCCCCGATATTGGCATGCGCTCCTCAATTGGAGCCATGGCATGCATAAAGCGGCGCATGCGCGTTGGGTCATGCTCGAGCATCTCGTAAAAGCTCCACTCCGGGTGACCGTAGGCATATGTTCCGGGGACCTGGGTAAGCGTCTCAGGCTCCTTGCGACCATAGGTGTCAAAGTAGTTAGGATACTGCGCATAGACGACAAAACCATTCTCCCAGCTGTTCCATACGAATGGTATGCTAGTTAGCTCCCGAGCACTCCAGATTCCGTGTACGAATCTTCGGATCAGGACATAGAAAGGAGGCTTACGCCATTTGGTATACCAGGCCTACGGGATTGTCTTTGGTGAAGATGAGGGATCGAGGAGTGTGTGCGACTTGGTCTTTGCCAAACTGCTTTAGTACCCCCATCGAAGTGATAACGCCGCCGATCCGAACTTTGAAAGATTACTGTCAGTGAAGGTGTCTTCCACTGTACGAGACGGGTTGCATATCGAGTTGATAAGGGAACTATCCTACCCAACAGCTTCGCTTGCACGTTAACCTTGGCAGCCAGGTCGTTATACGACACAGGGCTGCCGTCCACAGGGATGGCGTCGAAGGCACCCCACTCCCAGAAGAGGCGGTTAGCTGTCATGAGGGCAATCTGGGCAGTGACGTCCATCCACTGATCAGTCGGGTTCTTGACCGCCGCCTGGATGTCAGCGGCAGCGCCGATGATGGCAGATCGCTGGGCCTTGTCCGTATCGCTGCCATCAGGGACCGGGTGGTTCTCAAACTCGATCACAGCGGCAGCTAGCCTATCCGCTGCAACACGAAGCTCTTCCTGACCGGCTCGAGATGGTGACACTGACATAGTTTCAATTGTATTCAATCCTACTATACACTAAATAGTATTTTTTACGGTTGAGCATAGGTATGGTGTTCGGGTCAATGTGAAAGTCAGGTATTTAGATTGCGGAGTGCGGGATTAACCGCTCACTAGTACCAGACAGCTTCCCGCTCACTATGTGGGCTGCCTTGCAATTGGCGTGGCCTGATCTACGGGCGACTGGTTGGTGCTGGGTGACTTGAGACTGGGCGGAGCTTGGCTGGTTATCTACACGGACGATTGGCTCTTCGAGCTGAGACCTGCGAGACAAGTCAAACTCCTTTGAATTCGATAACAGTGGCCGGAAAGTTAAAATAAAAAATAAAAAAATAGAAAAAATGGAAATCTAGAGAATTAGTCGATAGGATTTCGATAAGTTTGGTGAAGAAGCCCAGCTCAACTGATCGAGTCGTCAAGTAAATGCACATGAATCTTCCGTCCTATCCGGTCCCCGAGTAGTAGGACTAGTCGATACGTAATACAGGGTTGCAATACAAACTTATGAAGTAGCAGAAATTTCCTGTACATACAGATATCGTATCGGCAAGATTTTCCAAGCTAGTAAAAAGCGAAAATAAAGAACGACGGACCATCAAATATCAAAATAGAGACGGAGTCTTCGGCGTCAGGCATATCTTCTGAGGAAAGGATTTCAGAGGCGTTCGCGGCCGGAAAGGGGAGGAGGAAACGGCGCAGGCCACGCAAACCGCCATAGCGGTGGCGGTCACGGTCCCGACAGGCGCCATGGGGAGATGTGGTCAGACATCCGCGTGTAAGTGATCTTTGGGGGTGATATTGCATAGGTCGTGAAATCGTCGTTTTTAAATCAGCTGTGGCACAACATAAATGTGTCAGTCAAGTGCAACTATCAGAACAGCGCGTCTTTGTATTGTAAAATGATAAGAATATTTTGGGCCAAACATCTCCCTATATTATTACTTTCCAAGACTCTCTTGTTAGGCGTGGTAATTTGAGATGATTTGTCGTCTTGTTTGTTTTAGAAATATTTCGGCTCCTAGATATTGCATTAGAGGAACACAGTAACTAGACTGAGTGGCTTTGTGTCGAATTACGAATAGGAATACAAAAAAACTTCACCGAGAGGGTGATTCAAGGGACAAAAATGAAAGAGTACGCATCAGAATACAAGAAATAGAAAATAAGATTCCTGAATCAATATCCGCCGCTTTGATACTAATGGACGTTGCGCCGCGGGAAGAAATAGAAGGCATGTACCTCTATAACACATGCACTGTGATCTCGACGGAACGCACGGAGATCGGGCTGCTGCATCATGTTAGCTGACTTTTCTCCTCTCACGCCGCAATCCATCAGAGCCGTTTCAGGTACAGAATATACAGTCTTACGCGGATCGGCGGTACCCGGTATGCCAGAGGAGGCAAAGTCGCAGCTGAAGGATCCGAGGTAGCAGCCAGATGCCGCCAGGCTTACATGTACGTCTGTCATGTATCACAAACGTTGTGGAGCTCACCTTGATCGCAGACAGATCTGTATCGGCCGAGCACCTTTCCGAAATGGGAATAAATGTGCATTGGACAAATCTAGCAAGACCGCAGCCCTCAGCATTCCAGATTCAGTATAGTAGTCATTCTGACGCAATGTGGGAATACGTTGCAAGTACAGAGTTGGCATCAGCTGCATACTTATCGATCAATCAGCAGGTTTTGCAGCTGGTGCTGAACAGAAGCATTCTCAAACCGTGGCTCAAATCCAGTTATGTAAAAGCCCTCGAATGCACCCTCGGGGTTCATATATTTTCGCTCTCCGTGGATGTCGGTATGTCGGCATCCGAACCTTTCTCCAATCTAATCAATTTAGGAAAGCCACGCTGGTTTTGTGGATTGGTTTATTGGCAGCATGTTTCTTGTGCTGCTAGGGCTGCAACGTTGGCATCGCTATGGAGTACAGCAGCAAAAAAAAAAAAAGAGAGGTCTGTTATCTGTGGCCAGCTGAATGCGACGTTATGTGGGCGTTCTTTGTGGAGCAAACCTGGAGAATCTCCTCCACAAATGTTTCCGAAGTATTTCCACTTAGGGTCTCTGGATGACGGACCGAAAGCGCACAAATACTTATGCGTGTTATACATAAGTATAAACCGGAAGCACGGAATGCACAAAGCTGTTATTTCGCAAGACTGCGCATATTTTTATATTGATACAAGCGACCACTGACCAGCCCTGGAACGGCTATGATGTTTTTTTTGCCCTACATCGAACGTCCGTTTCCGATTGTTGCTATTCATATGATTGCATGTTCGACTTTCGCAATTCCAGAACAGCCCGTTCTTGCAAGCCAAGCCCGAACCTATACTTGATCCTCGCCTTGCAAAGGGCACTAATCCAATAAGCATATTCTTATGAGCGAGTACGGGTAGCGGAAGCACAATGGGCTAGGCGAAAAGTGCGTTTTGGGGGCGATCTAGCCGCAGATCGTTCGATCGGGGGAATGATGTCGTGGGTGCTTCCGCGTCAGTTCCGCACCTCCTCCTCTCATCAATTGCATAAAAGAAACAGGGTTGTTAGTAAAAGGTTGCCAACTATTGCACAATGTCTAGTGGCACCGGCTGTTGTCATAGCGCCCGTAAATGGATGGGATAGGTTTTCTGTTTTTTGCTATTATCCTCTAGCACAACCGCTCTGATGCTTTGATGCCGCCATTAGCGTGTCTCTTGCGAGGGTTGTGGCTTGCGTCTTTAGACCTGGCGCTGCTAAGTTTTCAAGCCCCTATTTTGATCCCACTATCGCTCCGCATACGGGCGAAAATGTCGAAGCTGGTTAGAGCCCTCCTCTACCTTGCACATTATCCCCTCTGCGTAGATGCGTACGCGTGCCGAAGATCAAATTGCAGTATATAGTTGTGCCATGTCACACTCGGATATCTTGTTCCCGGTAGAATTGTGCATACGCTGGGCTTCTCTGAACGTCGCCTCCGACCGCCACTCATTTATATTATGCCGCCACGATGTTCATGAGTATCCACAGCCCCTTCTCTCACGGCTGCCGCCGCTCTGCCAAGAGGAGACATGAATCATTATAAGAAAGAGCCGTACGCGCCTTCGTTGGCATGATTCAATGCTCTTCACTCTTGTATGCCTCGCTTGTAAACTTTCCTAGCTCACCTTTCTATCTATTCACTGTTCTCCTACCTCGCCAGAATGACTCTGTTTTCCAGTGCGGTCTTGGCGTTGGCGGCGGGCGCTGCCCTGGTAAGTCCATACAACCTGAGGCTGCAGAAGTGCTGGAGCGGCCACAAGACTAAGATCATCCAAAGACCATCCTCTATGTGTTATGTCGAGCAGTATATTTCATCTTTTTCCATCCACTAGCAAAGGTCCCAGGACCGAAGCTCTACGCGTTCTCAGAGATCCCCTTCTCCTATCACCTCATCCGCGGTGAATGGCCCAGGGTCCTACGCGAGATGCATGAGAAGTACGGCCCTGTTGTCCGGTTCACGCACAAGGACGTATCTTTTACGACGCCAGACGCCTGGCGAAAGATCTACGGCCACAAGACGGCGCGCGAGCACAGCTTCCAGAAGGACGTCCGCTTCTATCGCAAGGCCCCGTCCGGCAGCCCCAACATCATCATGGCTGGGGACGAAGCCCACCGGCGGCAGCGCCGATTGCTCGCCCACGCCTTCTCGGAGAAGGCGCTGCGCGGCCAGGAGGACATTATGAAGCACTACGTCGACCTGTTCATCGACCGGCTGCGCGACAAGGCGGCACATGGCGAGACGGTCGACATAGTCAAGTGGTACAACTTTGCCACCTTTGATCTGATCGGCGACCTGGCCTTTGGCGAGCCCTTCCACTGCCTCGAGAACAGCGACTACCACCCGTGGGTGTCGCTCATCTTCAACTCCGTCAAGCTCTCCAGCCTAGCGTCCGTCTTGCGGCGGTCGCCAATGCTCACGCCCCTCGGCTACCTCATGATCCCTGCCAAGCTCAAGCGGGACACGCTGCACCACTACGAGCTCAGCCAGAGCACCGTTAAGAAGCGCATCCAGAGCGGCATCACGGTGCGCGAGGACTTCATGACGTACATTCTGCGCCACAACGACGAGAAGGGCATGAGCGAGGCCGAGATCGTCGAGAACACGAGTACGCTCATCGTCGCCGGCAGCGAGACCACCGCCACCCAGCTCAGCGGCACCACCTTCCACCTGCTGACCAACCGCGCCACCTACGATAAGCTGGTGCACGAGATCCGCTCCACTTTCAAGTCCGAGGACGACATCACTCTGCTGAGCGTCAACAAGCTCGAATACATGCTTGCCGCCCTGGACGAGGGCTTCCGCATGTGTAAGTTTCCCTAGGGCATCTATGGTGCCTGCTCCCCTCCCCATGTGCACTAGTCGCTCGAGATACTGACCGCCTCAAATAGATCCGCCAGTACCGGTCGGTCTGCCCCGGTTCACGCCCAAGGGCGGCGAGTTCATCGAGGGGTACTGGATACCGGAGAACGTAAGTGGCACGCTGCTGTAACGCGCGTTCCCCCTGCAGGCCGTGGCGCTTTTCTGACAAGACAAAATTACAGACGATCGTCTCCGTTTCGCAGTGGTCCTCGTACCACTCGACCAGAAACTGGAAAGACTCGGAGAAATACATCCCCGAGCGGTGGCTGGGCGATCCAGCCTATTCCACAGACGTGAAGGACGTGCTGAACCCGTTTTCCGTGGGTCCACGGAACTGTATCGGCAAAAAGTACGTCCCTAACCTCTTCTCTTCCTTTTTTCTCTCTTTTGCCCGCTGCAATTGATCTCGCGGCAGCTAACTCGATCTTAGTCTGGCCTACGCCGAGATGCGCCTCATTCTGGCTCACCTGCTCTTCAACTTTGATCTCGAGATCATGCCAGAGAGCCGTACGTGGACCGACCAGAAAATCTTCACGCTCTGGGAGAAGGGCCCTCTGAACGTCAAGCTTACGCCTGTCGTAAGAGAAAAGGGAAACGCAGAGACCGTTGCGTAGAGGCGTAAGGGAAAGCGCCAAATTCTGCCTCGCCATTTTCTTCTCTTTACGGCAGGGCTCGGAAAGGAAGAAACCTAAGACAGGCCGAAATTTGCTACAAGCAGCGACCCAAAGTGGCATCTTCTCTTCCTGCAGAGCAACTCCCAACCAAGCCATCGGAGTAAAATTAGTGCATATTCGATATTAGGGACTTCTGCAGCAGTGTCAAAGTCCCTAATTTCGCTCTTAAGAAATTTCTTCTTTTTTTCCTGTTTTTAGACTCATATTTTCTACGTCGTGAAATACTCTACTTTTACGAGCATAAATATAAAGGAAATAAAAATAAAAAAAATAAAATGTGCATCCTCTATGCGCTCTACAAACGTGGCAGTGAAGAGTCTAAACGTTGAATTTCATTTTCCAGACTCTATCTAAAGCAAAGAAAGACACCAGTAAATCCAACAAAGGCAGCTCTGTATAAATCTAGGTGTAGAAAATGATCATAGTCCAAGGCCGTATTGTTTACTTTAACAGATTTCGTTTTCATGCACATACATTCGCACAAAGCATATGCAGTTAGGACATTATACCTCGCTCTATAAAGAGTCATATAGAGGAGAGGTTATGCGTATCTTAAGAAATAGAATCAAATCTGTTACACACCTTTTTTGTTTATTTGTTTATTAATTTGTTGGTCTGAATACAGATGATCTCACCAGCATTCTTGTTCTGGGACGCCATAAGCAGAATACGCCATAAATCATCAAACGAGCCAGTGATATGCGCATCGAAATCTTCAAAATACTTGACGATCTTGCTAGAGAAGATGATCTCTTTTTGCTCGAATAACTGATGTAGGATGCAACAAACTGCAGTTTTAGCACTCCTCTGGTCCTCAAAGTCGTCCTTGAAGAAGAAATAACAAGTGGTTCTAGAACTGTTGGTTGGAAGCTCAGTCTCTACCAGGTACTTTGCTAGTACAGACTTTCCGCACCCGGGATCTGCAGACACCCATAGCATGCTTGATGATTCGTTTTCCCTCCACTGCTGGTAAAGCTTATGATTCACGAACCACTCGCACGTTCCCTCGACCCTATCCGGATTCCGGTTCATCCTGTCTCGGTATGGTGATCTGAGGAGTTTCTGAATAATGGCAAGTCTCCGGTGCCAGTTCGGCTACAAATGGAAATGTGTATTCTTTCTGAAAGTCTTGAAAATACACGTGCTACCTTTTTCAATATCAAGCCGTTCATTAGAAGGGCTTCCCATGCATTCTTTACTATCCGCTCCAGTTTTTTCAGTTCCATTTTGGCCTGTAGTGTGGTTGGTACGGATTCCGAAGCTCTTAAAATCAGAGGCTGACGAGGACGAATCCGTTTGATAGAGTATCCTGGTGACCGTCTCCTGCTTAGTTATGTGGCTCTCAGATGCAGACCTGAATAACAGGTTGAGTGCCAATGCTTCCAAATTCTTATGTATATCCTGTCCTATATCCTCGACCCCATCCGAATATCTTAGGCGGGGAAACAGGGTATCATACGAGCCATTGGCTGAAGAGCCATTCGCATCCTTTTTGCCATTCACTTTTTGAAAAATTTCCTGTAATTCAATGATCTTCTCTCAGCAATCATGAATTATAGGCTCACAAGCTCTTTTCGATGATGCAGTCAATTTCTCGCTTCGGAGCTGAGTACGAGCATGTTCCAAAGCATCTTCTACAAGAGGAAGATGCTTTTCCACGTCATGGAACGCCTTCGGGAGACCTTTGAGATGCCGGATCGTTTGATATGACAGATATATCGCCTGGATGATTGCGATTGACGACGAAATAGCATTAAGGGGGTCCATTTCGAAAATCTGCAGTTCACAACTTTGCGGATTGCGGAGCAGGAGATTCAGGACGGTGATATAGTTGCGTACTCACATCGAGATCTATCAATCCGATTATTTACTCTGAAAGCAGGAACGTTTGGGCAGAGTCTCTAAGAAATACCAAGAGTGCCGCGAAGGAATTGCTCAGGGGGTTACGTTCGCGAGGCTGAGGTAGCAAGAGCAAAACCACACATTTCTCATAGCATCTTGTAAGCGGCAGAATAGCTTTCTTTTGCACCCAACCGCCCAGGTTGTTAGTGAAGTATAAGTAGTGACAAGAGAATGGCGAACTACAGATGTCTCCGCGAGATGTCAATCTTCTGAGAAATATGAAGCATGAACCTGCTGAAATAGCAAGCCACTTCCTGATGCGTTTTTTTTTTTTTTTGGCTTTCCGCGAGCCACTCCGTCTAGCTACACCACAGCCCAATCACAAAGTCATGCTATGGCTACCGTCTGCTCATAAGTGCCCTGTTACCACTGCTTTCTATCAAGCTCTTGGCTTGGCGTGGATAATGTGGCTTTTTTTGGTCTGGCAACAAGGGTGCGCAATTGGCTGCATGGTCGGTCAGTGGTAACCGGAGTTACATTGTATCAGTGCACAGCGACTTAATATCAAGACATCCAAAAGCTGTGCATATTCCTCTTGTATGCCTAGAGCAGCGGAACAGTCTCAGTCCTGGTTTCGGTTAGTGTGCTGAGGCGAAGCTTTTCCCCGACACCTTCTGCGATGGAACTGGTTAAAAAAATCCATCTGCCGCTACTGTCGCGTGCTGTATACTCTTAATATTCGAGGATTTTATTTTTAGCTCTATTAGACAAACCAGCATACGATGACTGTTCAGAGTTCGAAATACACCGCACAGCGTCTTACAGAGTTAATTCAACACACGATTGCAGCTAGGCCCTCTAGGTCAAGAAGCCACAAGTGTGCTCACAAAACAAGCACTCTTTTTATTTGCAAATGTGTGGATGACCTTAGCATAAGCGCCACCCTGGCAACTACGCTGGTCAAGATCATTGACAACTTCACTGCTCACGCCAGTCCCCATTGATGCCTTGCGCTAGCTGCAGGATCACAATGCGGACCACCTCACATGTTGCGGCCCAGTAGTCGAGTTAAACCTGCGTTAAGTGTGCGCGCAGTGCAGCCTACGGCTTTATTTACCAATGTCCCACAGGACTTCCCTTACCGGCGCATTAACGCCAGGTGGAGTGTGCTGTTGACAGTCTTCCGCAAAGGCCTTCGTAGACATTAGGGAATAGATGCACTTCTAACCGCAAGCAAAAGTGAGGTAAATTCGGACGTCCATTGCTCTAATGAGTTACTTGCAGAGCCGGTGTGCAAAGTGTGTCGCCTGCAATATTGTACGCACGCGCACCAGTAAATAGTAAGAGCATTGCTGTTTGCGCTGCAACTCTTGCAGTCTCTGAAAAGGATAGAGAGCACGCGGTCATGCGTCTACAACATCTGCAAAGTGGCTGCTCTTTCATCGACGTCAAAACTAGTGGGCTATCTCATTGTGATTTTATTAAATAGTGCCATATTATCCGGGAGGAGCACTACCCCTTTAGGCAAGCTTTGTGTTGTCCCAAGACGTGCTCTAACCAGTTTTGCTTGGCGAACGGGAAAAAGGACGAAGACACAGCCTTGGCGAACGGTAAAATATAAACAAAGCCTTGGCAAACAGTGAAACAAAGATAAGGCCACTGAAAGTATACCAGTTGGAAAGATGTCTGCATTTCTGTCTAATGCGTGGGCTTGTAAAGCAGCGTTGTCTGCCTTGTCATCTTTTTTAAAAATTTCTGATGTGCTCTTTCGTTGTGTACGTGTACATCATGACGTATTTTCGCACATCATTGTGCGTTTTAGACGAAGTCTTTCCCATATGGCTGTAAGGAATGAGTATGACCTCATCCTTTCTAGCTGCCCCGGCATCCTGCCGAATGCCTCCCGGCTATCCCGGCACATCACCGAACGTTTAATTTATCTTATGGAGATGTGGAAAATGATAAGATTACACTCCGTTCAGCCGGCTACTAAACGGCGCATATTTGCATAGTGCTAGATACCATGATATCAGAAAGCATGGGGGCATATATACAAATTCTAACGCTCCTGCGTGTGGAAGCGATCGTAGCTGTTGTGTACGAGGGCGATTTGTCACACGTGATTGAGATACTCTCGTTCGGCAATGTGTCGTCTTGGGCCTGGGACTTTGTGGCTGAAAAGCCTGGTGCTCCTCGTATGCGCTGTTCCAGCACGTGCGGTACCAGTTCTAGCGAGACCCGAAGCGGCAGTGGTCGACCTGGGATACGCACACTATCAAGGAAAAGTCCTTGAAGCGTCCGGCGTAAACCAATTCCTCGGTATGCGCTATGCCAAGCCGCCGACGGGAGATTTACGATGGAGAGCGCCTCAAGATCCGGAAGATCAGGCCGCTGCCGGCGTGCAGTCGGCGTCCAGCGTAAGCCCGCCACCCTAGATGAAAGTGGCTTGTCCCCTTGCTTGTTGAAGACTAACTTTTCCTGTTTTCGCCAGTTCGGCCCACTGTGTATTTGGGTCCACCAGCACAGCGACGGCTTGGGATATAATGAGGATTGCCTCTTCATCAGTGTTTTTGGGCCTTCCAATGCGACGTCGACATCCAAATTGCCTGTCTGGTTCTTCATTCAAGGGGGAGGCTATGTGACCAATGCGAATGACAACATTAATGGCACTCAGATAGTCGTACAGTCTAGCTACAATATTGTTTTTGTCCAGCTCAATTACAGAGTTGGACCATTGGGCTTTCTTTCTAGCGAGAAGATCAGAGCTAATGGCACGCTTAATGTCGGCCTTCTAGACCAGCGCAAGGCTTTGCAATGGGTGCAGAAGTACATCCACCTAGTGAGCTCCAACTTATACACCAATGCCGAACACGAGTACTGACGGGACGTGAGCTAATCTTCCGTTACAACTAATTTAAGTTTGGAGGAGACCCAGACCATGTTGTTATTCATGGAGTTTCAGCAGGCGCCGGTTCGGCTGCGTACCATCTGGCTGCGTATGGCGGACGAGACGACAGACTTTTCATCGGAGCTCTGCTCGAGTCTCCCTTCTTTCCAACATCGCTCACAGTCCAACAGTCAGAGTTCCTCTTTGATCGCTTTTCTGAGGCAACAGGATGCTCTGGAGCCTCCGACCAGCTCGCATGTCTGCGAAGCGTCGATCTCGCCACAATTCACGACGCCAACGATGCACTGAACTACTACTTCCTCCCCGTGGTCGATGGCGACTTCTCACAGGCAAAGCTGTCTACGCAATTTTCCCACGGAAATTTTGTGCGAGTGCCGACTCTGGTCGGAGGCGATGCGAACGAAGGGGACGGCTACGTGATCAATGCCACCAGCCAAGACGAGGTCAATGCCTTTCTAACCACCCAGTTCCCCTATCTGACAGCACCCGACCTAGCCGCCATCGACGCTGCATATCCACCGACACAACGACCCGGTCACGCCGCGTACTTTGGCCAGGTCTCGGAGGCCTACGGGAACTCCACCTTTGCTTGTGGCGGTCTTGCCATCTCCACAGCTGTATCGCGCCACGTCGGCGAGCCGCACAGCTGGAGCTATCTCTACAACATTGTCTCTACAAATGCCGCGTCCCAGGGCCTCGGCGCTGTGCACACTGTCGACCTAAAGTACATTCTTGGATTGAAGGACGCCGATCAGACGTCGCTCTTGATGGGCTACTACATAAGCTTTATCCGCACACTAAATCCAAACACGTACAGAGATTCGAATGCGCCGTCATTTGATCAGTTCAACAGCACGCAGCAGAGCAGGCTGGTCATAAACCTACCCCTGAATAATACGGTCATGGAAGCGGTGTCTGAGAGCCAAAAGGCCGGATGCGAGCTATGGACCAGCCTTGCGTCGAGAACACAACAGTGAGATAAAGGTGGCCAAGACGCACCCCACAATGAAGGCTAACAATGGGTGCCGCTGGGTCGGTGATAATGATACCTACCGAAATACAGTAGGTGGCAATACGTTTAAATCCAATACAAAGTATCATATTCAGAACTAGGCCGTATGAAGCAGTAATATACCGTTCGTAATACTTCTGAACAAAGTATTTCCTTCACATAAACAAAAATAATAATAACAAAAATAGTGCGCGGCAAGGAGAGACTAGGCAGCCACCAGCACCTTTACCCCACGCACTTTTTGGTGTGTATCACCAAGTTTTTCCCTCCTGACCTCTATCGCATATAAAGATTACGGCCTTTTTGTTTTGTGCAACCATTACACTTTCCACGAGATTAACTTATGGTTTTACGTCATTGTTTTTCGGTTGTATTCTCAACCAGCTCCTCTTCGTTATTTTATTTTCATGTTTGTATTAAGCTCTACTGCTCTCCCGTCAATCCGAAACCCATAGGGTTCGCTTGAGTACCTAATAAAGCTGATAATATGCGCTTTCTTTTGGGGAAGCGAAGGCTACTCCGCCTTACAGCAACTTGATATAATTCTTGCAATATCCAGAGTCGGGCATTGCTTGCTCTTTGCCAAAAAAGCATGTGCAGGACCAAATATGACCCGATGAACTACAGTGGTCTACCGAGCAGAGCGCAGTAAGCTGTTTATAGAGTCGATAGTTTATTTCATTTTATTTTACTTTATTTTACTTTGTTTTATTTTTTAATTGCCTTGTTTGACATCTACAAAAGTGGTGTGGGGAAGCTCGACTGCGCCACAATAATTTCAGCCACTCTTCTGGACCCGCTGGAGCTAAGCTGTGGACGCAACAGGCAGCTCTCAAACCAGAGGCCAACCCCCCAAAGAACAAAACCTCCAAAAGACCATCAGCGATCACCGCGCAGCAGAAGCGAGATAATATGATCATGGCAAACTCGTGGAAGTCATTTGACTTCTTCGAGGTCAGCCAGGCGAAACCGGGCGACGACGAGGCACGCATCTTCTTCGAGAGCAACGAAATCGCGAGCGTGTGTTCCGGATCCGACAGCCTGTTTCTCGGCAGCTTCGATGGCTATGTGCGCATCGTCGGGCCGAGCTGGAAGATTGTGCGCAGCTTCCTGGCGCACGAGGCGGGGAGCATCACCCACATGCGTCAGGTCGAAGGGACGAGCTTGCTGGTCACAGTAGCGGTATGTGCGAGCGAAGAGCCGGTGGCGAATACGACGAGACGAGATAGAAACCGTTGTATCTAACGCTGCAGGACAGGAGGACTTGAGCTCCGAGCCAGTGCTCAAGGTGTGGGCGCTGGACAAGCCGGTCAAGAAGACGGGCCTGCCGACGTGTCTCAGCACCATCCAGATCAACAACGGCAAGAAGCAGTTTCCGGTGAGTCGTCGAGCTGTCCCCAGAGGAGAGGAGCTTGGACAGCACAGCAGCTGACCCGTGGCCCGACCCGGCCTGCCTAGATCTCCGCATTCACCGCCACCGACGACCTCCACCAGATCGCCGTGGGCTTCGCCAACGGCGCCGTGACGCTCATCCGCGGTGACCTCGTCAACGACACGGGCACGCGGCAGCGCATCGTCTACGAATCCGAGGAGCCCATCACGGGCGTGGTGCTGGACGTCGACCTCAGGACCATTGTCACGACGCTGTTCATCGCCACCACGGCGCGCATCGTCAAGCTGCCCATCCTGCCGCGCGGGGGCAGCGCCCAGCCGCCCAAGACGGTCGAGGACACGGGCTGCGGCGTCGGCTGCATGACCGTCGACCGCCGCACCGGCGACATCGTCGTGGCCCGCGACGACGCCATCTACTACTACACCCTCGACGGCCGCGGGCCGCCGCGCGCCTACGACGCGCCCAAGAACCTCGTATCCGTCTACGACGACTACGTGGCCATCGTGTCGCCGGCGAACCCACTGGGCGGCGGCAGCGGCGGCAGCAGCAATAACAACAATGGAGGCGGCCAGAGCAGCAGCGGCGCCCTCCGCCGCCGGCTAGGCGGGTCCGCGACGGCCGCCGCGGCAGCGGACGCGCTGTTCAACACGTCGACGTTTGCGCTGCTCGAGACGGACCTGCGCGTGGTGGCGCACTCGGAGACGCTGCTGTCGCCGGTCAAGGCGGTCTTCCAGCTGTGGGGCAGCCTGTGCGTGCTGACGCTCGACGGCAAGGTGCGGCTGTACCGCGAGAAACCGCTGCAGCAGCGGCTCGACATGCTGTACCGGCGCAACCTGTACCACCTGGCGATCGAGCTGGCGCGCAAGAGCGGGCTGGGCGCGCAGCAGCAGAACGTCATCTTCCGCAAGTTCGGCGACTACCTGTACCACAAGGGCAGCTACGACGAGGCCATGGTGCAGTACATCCGCGCCATCGACAGCACCGAGCCGTCGCAGGTCATCCGCAAGTTCCTCGACACCCAGCGCATCCACAACCTCATCGAGTACCTCGAGGAGCTGCACGAGCACCACCGCGCCACCGCCGACCACACCACCCTGCTGCTCAACTGCTACGCCAAGCTCAAGGACATTGACAAGCTCGAGCGCTTCATCAAGTCCCCCGGCGACCTCAAGTTCGACCTCGACACCGCCATCGCCATGTGCCGCCAGGGCGGCTACTACGAGCAGGCCGTCTACCTGGCCAAGAAGCACAGCGAGTTCGACCTCGTCGTCGACATCCTCATCGAGGACGCCAAGCAGTACGACGACGCCCTCAGCTTCATCTGGCATCTCGACGCAGAAACGGTAAGAGGAGCAGAGCTCGACTAACCGATGCAAGGAACCATGAACTAATTGACGTATGACAGGCCTACGCGTGTCTCATGAAATACGCCCGCGTGCTCATCGAGCACTGCCCGAAGAACGCCACGCAGCTCTTCATTGACTACTACACGGGGCGCTACCAGCCAAAGCTGGAAGTCGAGGCAGCGACCGACGGGGCCGCGGCAGCGGCAGCCGAAGGCGGAGGGGGCTTCGCCTATGGCGCGGCAACAGCCGTGCAGAATCTGGCCGCCGGCCTCATAGCCCTGCCGAGAATCGGCGCACAGGCGGCTCCCGCAGCAGCAGCAGCAGCAGCAGCAGCAGCAGCGGAAGATCCGAAAGCAGCCGCAGCCAACAACGCCGCCGCAGCAGAGGGCGCAAGCGGTCCCGCCGCCGCCGCCGCGGCGAATGGTGCTGCTCCTCTGGCGGCCGCCGCTTCGGGCGCATACACGCCGCCCAAGCCGCGGACGGCCTTCTCGTCGTTTATCGACCACCCAGACGAGTTCATCGTCTTCCTCGAGGCGTGCCTCAAGGAAAAGGAGAACCTGACGGACGCCGACCGGACCGACCTCTACACGACGCTGTTCGAGATGTACCTCCTCAAGTCGTCGGAGAAGAAGGGCGAGGAGCACCGCGAGGAGTGGGAGGCCAAGGCGAAGGCGCTGATCAGCAAGCGCGACGGCATAGACGCCGGAGGCGAAGACATTGAAAAGGCTAACGTGCTGCTGCTGTCGCACCTGGCCAGCTTCCGCGAGGGCACGACGCTGGTCAAGGAGCAGGCGGGCCTGCTGGCGGACATCTTCCGGTCGTACACGGCGGCGCAGGACACGCGGGGCGCGCTGCGGGCGCTGCACCGGTACGGGCCCGAGGAGCCGCAGCTGTACACGGCGGCGCTGGCGTACCTGACGTCGAGCCCGCGCGTGCTGGAGGAGGCGGGGCCCGACGAGCTGGCGGCCGTGCTGCGGCGCATCCACAGCGAGGGCCTGATGGCGCCGCTGCAGGTCGTCCAGACGCTGAGCCAGAACGCCGTCGCCACCATGGGCATGCTCAAGCCCTACCTGCAGGAGACGATCGAGCGCGAGCGCCGCGAGATCGCCGCCAACCAGCGCCGTATCCGCTCCTTCCGCCAGGAGACCGACCAGCGCCGCGCCGAGCTCGCCGACCTTGGCGCCAAGCCCGCCGTCTTCCAGGCCACCCGCTGCAGCCAGTGCGCCCTGCCCCTCGAGCTGCCCGTCGTCCACTTTCTGTGCAAGCACTCGTTCCACCAGCGCTGCCTCAAGACCGACGGCGGCAGCGCTGCTTCCACTGCCAGCGGCAGCAGAGGCCGCGGCGGCGGCCTTGGCGACGACAGCGACGTCTCCGCCGAGTGCCCGCTGTGCGCGCAGGACAACGCCACGGTGCGCGCCATCCGCCGCCAGCAGGAGGAGTACGCCACGCGGCACGACCTGTTCCAGGCGGAGCTGGCCAACAGCGAGGACCGCTTCGGCACCGTGGCCGACTGGTTCCAGCGGGGCGTCATGGGGTCGACGGGTGAGTGAAGAGAGTGTGGAAGGGCCACGGCCGCAGCAGCGCGAGCGCGCTCAAGTTGATTTTTTGGGATCGGCCGATTCTGTATTTTTAGAGTACTATTCAATTTTTTAGCACAAACAGCGAGATCTTTTTTATCGACCTAGTCTACGAAGGAAAGGATATACAGTCAGAAGATATCAAGTTCATTAGAATGGTGAAAGCTTTTTTTTTCTCTTTAATTTCTTGTCGTTTTGTCTATTGCTTAATAACTTTGCACGCCAAACACCTCGTCCAGCCAGGCAGCGATGGCTACCAGGCCGGCCTCGTCCAAAGGCGCCGGACTCGCCGCAGCCAGAGCGGTCCGCCAGTCGCGGATATGATACAACAGCTGGCCCTCCAAGGCCGCTGCCGCGGTGTGATCATAGTCGGCTGCGCTGCCTGCTGACGAGCTGTGACTGGAGCCACCACTCGCGTACGGCAGGCCCGCAATGACCACGTCCTGCAGCCGGCCGTGGCGGGCCGTGAATGCCAAGTGAAAGTGTGGCGGCACATCAAAGGGCCTCGCGGGGCGCGGGCGCGGGTCGTCGTCGGTGGGCTGCGTAGAGAAGGTAAACTGTGGCGTCTGGCCAAACAGCCAGTCGGAGCTCTGCAAGATAAAAGGAAAAAATCAGAGGGTTAGCAGGCTAAAGTTATGATACGATTCCGAGTGCGTAGAGAGGAAAAAGAGGAAGCGTATTTCCAGCTGAGATAGGAACAGAGGCAGCTTGGGAGAGGAGAGAAGGGGTCTTACCATGAGCTCTGCGTAGCCGGCGGCCAGGTGGCTGTCAAACGCAAAGGGTCCAGCTTTCGCAGACGCCTCTGTATCGACGTCGACGACGAGACTGCGGCTCGTGGCTGGGCCGTACATGCGCTCGAATTCGTCAGCAACGGCGGCCGCAAAGAGCGTGTGCGCGTGCACACCATCAGCGGCGCCGGCGACGGTGACGTTGCGCACGGGCGACCGCACGGACCGCACGCCGCGGGCGAGCACGTAGGGCGCAGCGGGAGGAGCGCCCAGCAGGCCGGAGACGGCGGCCAGGTCGGCGCCCAGCAGGCAGGTGCCGTGGTGGAGGGCGCGGCGGCGCGTCAGCTTGTACGCGGAGCCGGAGACCTTGTACTCTGCGTCTGTCACTGCTATGGTGTCGCTGTTGCCCGAAGAAGAAGCCTCGTCGTCGTGCGCGCCGCCGACCACAATATCGTGCCGCTCGTTGACGCGCGCGGTGGCCACGCCCAGGCGCTGAAGGGCGCGGGCGACCATGAGGGCGTGGCGGTCGCGGTCAAAGGCGGGGGCGGCGTTGTCCCCGTCGCCGCCGTGCGGCATGTGCACGCTCCAGTTCGCGTTGCCGGCATCGTGGTAGACGGTGCCGCCGCCGCTCCGGCGGCGGACCAGCTGGACGGCGGGCGCTTCCCTCATCTCCGCCCTGCGCAGCCGGCTCAGGTGCACCTCGGACCAGGGATTCTGATTGCGCCCGACGACGACGCACGGCGCGTTCTGGTACAGCATCAGCAGGAGGCTGGCCGGGTGGGCACGCTGGAACAGGCGGTGCTCGACAGACAGGTTCGCAAATGGGTCACGACCCGCAGAGAGCACGACATGCACCGGCGGCCGCGACGCGTCCTCTCCTCCGAGCTCATCGGGGCCGCGGCTGACGAGGTCTAGCAGCTCCGCAAGCGCAATAGGCTTAGTCGCGATCGTTCTTCTTCCGATCAGCGACGGTTGCGGCTGCTGCGACTGCTGACGGCTCCACGGCTGCCGAAGCCCCGTTCGTAGCCGCCATGACAGCCGGACCGCCATCCAGACCGAATTACAGAGGACTGTATTGGCGGGTGGCGCACACCATCTACGTTGAATCTGAATGCTGCCGTTTTGCTTGTTCTGGATTTTCGATGTAAAAGAAGCTTTCAAGTATCTCACGCTGGGTTTCAGCCAATATAAGCTCTGCAAAGCTAAGCTTCACAAGATAAGTGGGCCTTATTGGCTGCTACAGAGTATCTTACTCTCACGAAAAACAAAGAAAACAAAACGAAAAGGACAAAGGCAAAAATAATACTTATGCCTTGAAACTCCCGTGACAAAAAGGGACACGGTGACCAAATTGCAAAAATAACAGACACAGGCCAAGCTTGGAAAAAAAATCATCTCAAAATAGCTCCTAGAAAGCTCCTCACCAACTGATATTGATACAAAGCCATATGTGCTCCGCAGCCTCCTAAGCCGCTGATAGCCTCATGAAGCCAACCGAACCGAACAAAGCTGACCAAACCCAAGCCAGCAAGAAGCCAAGAAGTGAGAAACCAAGAGACTGAGAAATCAAAAGACCAACCCATGAGAAAATACATCATAATACAACCAAGATTCTGTTTTCCGTTATTTTTTCCTTCATATATCATTCGATTCTGTTTCCGAGTGATGTCGGGCCGCATCTCTTTTCCAATTCAAAATCTTTTTTTTTTTTACATCGCTCATCTGAGTCGACCAAGTCAAGCAGTACTTTGGCTGCCACGGAACGTAAAGAGGCTCCGGACACTGTTGGCAATTTTGTTCATGCTCTTGTCCATTGTATTTTCAAAGCGGAGGCGAGCCATCTTCTTGTCCCGCGCCTTCTGAAAGCCGACACCAGAGTGCACAATGTAGTCGAACAGGTCGTCAACACCCTCACAAGAGGAGAGGGACGAGCATTCAAAGTAATCGGCACAGTTTAGCTTCTTGGAGGCTTCTCTTCCCTACAGCAGCTGTAAGCAAAGACCCTAAGAAACGCAGAGCAGGAAATGCAACGGATCAGCCAACTTACTGCTTCAGGCGTCACTTGTGCGGGTTCATCAATAAATTGGAGCGGAGGAAGACGATGGCGGGCATCTTTCTTCAGTCCAGCCAAGACAACAATAGAGTTCTCCTCGTACATGGCAATGTCGTTGCGGTACTGAGGTTAGTTGAGTTAGCACAGTGTATTGCATTGGAACTTTAGACTCTAAGGACATTGGATTCACCTTCTGCAGGCTCTGGAAACTGTCATGGTGGCCTATGTCAAAGCACAGAACTACGACACTGAACCAGCCAAGAGCCAAAATATTTGGCTCGTGGGGATCCCTAGCGCTTCCACCTTCGGACAAATTGAATTCGACCCGGATGTCGTCCACGGTCAGCCGAATCGTTTGCTCTTGCACGTTGCTCGGCACGTAGGTCTTGGGGAACGTGCCATGCACAAGACGACTTTGCCTGTTAGCATTTCATCTTCTGGGATAAGCATACGAAGACCGCATCGAAACGATCTCACTTACCGAATCAGAGCAGTCTTGCCCACACGTGCATCGCCAATGAAGGCGACGTTGACAATCATGTCTGGTCTGCCCTCCGTCCAAAAGCCAATCGTCGATTCTTGGCGCTCTGGAAGTGGCATCATGGGTGCGGCCGAAGTTGCGTGCATCATCCGCTTTACGGTACCCGAGCTCTGGGCACGCAATGTGCCGTAATACCGTTTTGAGAAGGACATGCGTGAGCTGTTCTTGGGCTGCCTGTCTAGAAGACTAAAGCGGTAGAGATGTTCGTTCTGCTTCGCAGCGTCTTCGGGCGACAGGCCGTCGCCGCGCTCGTCTCCGAATGTGGCGTCTTCTACTATCGAGCCCAGGGCGAGCGATGTGGTCAGACGCTGTGAGAAACGGCGCACTGGGTCGAGCAATCTTGCGCGCTTTCGAGACAGGGCTCCCTCCATATCCTGCGACGTGTTGTTAGAACAAATGAACCCGAGCTAGTAATCGAGAGAGAGACGCATAAAAAAGGGGGTGATTTGCATTCAAACATACCTCCGGCATCTGTCTCTTCTTTGCGGCACCTTGAATTGACTGGTTGCTAATTGCATTATCTAAACCGTAACCCGTCTCGAGTGAATCGAGCTTGCTTTCATTGAATATGCCATTCTCTTTGTCCGGGCCGTCTAGAGCTAATTTCTTATACTGGGATGACAATTGATCATCGTCCCCAGCAGGCCCTGTGCTCGTCACATGGTGAACTTGACGAGAAGATGATACCTGAAGTGGCCGTGGGTGCAGAGGATGGTCGACCGCAGGATTGAGGCCTTGCAGATACCGCTCCTGCGGTGTCACTGGCTGTGGGATCTCCGCCAGCCACTGTTGCATGCGTACTTCCCGGCCAGTCTTGGAGCCAACCGATCCATTGGGCGTCTGGCTGCGACGAGATGATGTTGACCCAATGTTCATGACATTTATGCTGCTGCGGCCCAGAACGTTGCCGCTCCGGTTCTTCTGTATCTTCATCATCGTGACCGGTGTGGCTGTCCGCAGTCCCTCCACGGCCAGATCAGGTGACATCGGTGAGCTAGGAAAGTCAGATTCCTGCGAGTCTTGGGGCGTGGGAGGTGCAGCGGGCCATCTGGCCAGAGATGAGGATGCAAAGCCCGGCTGCTGGGGTGTCGACGTTGCACAGCCCGCAGTTGACGGCGGCGTCAGCTCAGCTGCGTGGTGCATCATCGTCTCTAGTCATGTGGGCTTGTACCAGATAAACAAAGACAACAGCGACAAAGAATGAAAATGTTGAAGAGGTGGATAATGCTAGCCGAGAAAAGACAAAGTCGCCGTGGGTGTGAGGGTAGAAGAGCTGAAACTCAACAGATTCAACAGATCAAGAAGAGACAATGTGAATGAAGAGTAGAGAGACACGAAGCAAACAAAGACTGTTGCAGATATCGAGATGATGTACAAAAGCGGAACTGCAGAACGAAGGACTGTGTTGAGGGCGCCCAACAGGGAAAGAACAGCGATGAGAGCCGAAAGACAAAAATGGAAAGAATGCACTGGGAGAATAGCGACGGAAAGGGAAAGAGCAAACCCAATCGGGCTGAGAAGGTGCAATTGCCAAGAAGAAAATTTCTTCTTCTGATCTGACGATGCACTTATCCAAACTTTTTTTGTTTCTCCTCACTATCATATGACAGTGTCTCGTCCTGTATGTCTGTCTCTCGTGTCTGGCGATCTTCCCTGCTTTGCCCAGTTGCCTAGTCGCCTGGTTGTCTCTCGTCTTGGCTCGAGCTTCTCTGCTAAAGCCAAATCCACGAAAGGCACGAAGGACGCTGGGGTAGAGGGACTAGTAAGTAAAGGGCCTAGAATTGATGCCAATGGAATGACCAACTTTGTGCAATATACATGTCACACGTGGAAATCATGAAGAAAGGGGAAACGATGGGCATTTAAAGTGTTGGTTCACACGGAAACAAAAGGCTCGAAATGAGTGTTTCAAATGTTTCACGAAAAAGAAATTTCTTTCCATCAATTCATGAGGAAGCTGGAAGCACAAAACGAAGAACACTGAAGACGCGTTCAGCTGCTGCAGTCAGTTTTACGCGTCTAAATCCTCCCGCAAACGCGTCTTTGGCTGTTGCGGGACAGACGCCGCTTGGTCCCTCTAGTGAGGTCATGGACCCCATCTCCATCTACGCGCAGCCAAGGAGCCGCCAGGAACAAGTCTTACAAACGGGCTATGAAAACTCAGTTCTCATATCTGTTTCCTTCTCGAATCATTCGAATAAGAAACGGAAGAGGCGGGAACAGCTGCCTCGTTTTTGATCTATACGAAGTATCACAAACAAGGGAGATTTTTTTTTTCGCTTTTCCAGTAACACAGCTTCCGAAGGACAAAGGCAAAAATACCCCTGTCTTACAATCACCATCCGCGTTCAAGACGCCCAGTGGAAGGACCCATAATTTTCTTTCTCGGTTTCTCTTCAGATCCGGGCGACCCATCGATCGGCATGTGCTCTGTTGCTCAGGTGTGGTGGGGGACCCAGTCGAGCCAGTACCATTTTGATTCAAGTACTGTGAGGGGAGTCATTGAGTCAAGGCGGGGGCGTTGCAGTCAAGACACCAGCGCACTAGTGTGTGAAGAGTTCGAAGGCAGGGCAAAGCGAATGCCACAGGGCGTAGCCGAGAGGGCATCTCGGCGTCTTGCAGGGAGCTTTAATGTTTCCCACGCTCCCACGCTACGCCCTTTCTGCCACTGCACTCGACCCCGCAGAGGGCTAATAACCAGAGCTGCTTCGGAGCCAGTATAACTGGCTGAATGGCGCAACACCCGCACAGATCTCGTCATTGGCTGACAGCTCGCTGCGATTCGTTGCTTTTGGCATAGCTATCGCCGCTACGGGTGTTTGCTGGTGTTTGCTGGTGTCCTCGGTAGCCCGATTACGGAATCTTCCTTTTGATAAACTGGACTCTTGCGCCGGTGCCGACACTGCAGTCGCTGGGAAGAGGGAAATTCGGTTGACAAATAAAACGATAAAACTCTGCTGCCTACCACACGTTCGCGAGCGGCCGTCCAATGCGCTCCTTCTTGCGGCCTTTTCTCAGGCAGTCTTCTTCTTATCTATCCTCTGCGCCGGCTGCTCTCCAGCGTCGCCAGTTTGTCGCAACCGCCATGGCACCCTCCGCAAAGTTGCAGCCCGCCGCCCGCGTCTCCGGCCAGCGGCAGGATGTTTGGTAAGCGTCTGCGTCCGAGAACCAGCGAGCCAGCCAGCGTTCGTTCTTTTTCTGGTCTAACAAACGCACAGGACCATTATCAACGAGGCTGCTGCCGCCACGCCCAAGCAGCCCGTCGTTAATATGGGCCAGGGCTTCTTCGGATACAACCCGCCTCAGTTTGTCCTGGATGCCGCAAAGGGAGCGCTCGACCGTGTTGAGTGCAACCAGTACAGCCCGACCAAGGGCCGTCCGCGCCTCAAGAAGGCCATTGCCGACGCCTACTCGCCCTTTTGGGGCCGCCAGCTGAATCCGGAAACGGAGGTCACCATTACCACCGGCGCCAACGAGGGCATGCTGAGCGCATTCATGGCATTTATCGAGCCGGGCGACGAAGTCATTGTCTTCGAGCCGTTCTTCGACCAGTACATCAGCAACATCGAAATGCCCGGCGGCAAGATCGTCTATGTCCCGATGCACCCGCCCGCAGACGGCGCCGTCCGCACGTCTTCTGCAGGCAGCTGGACCATCAACTTTGACGAGCTGGAGGCGGCGATTACGCCCTGGACGAAGATGCTCGTCCTCAACACGCCTCGTATGTCTCCCGCCAGCCTAACCTTCGTGTTTCTCTTGCGGAGTTTCTCTAACATCTCTTATCAGACAACCCCGTTGGCAAGGTCTACTCGAAAGAGGAGCTACAGAAGATTGCCGACCTCTGTCTGAAGCACCAGATCATCATTCTCTCCGATGAGGTGTATGACCGCCTGTATTATGTTCCCTTTACGCGAATCGCTACGCTTTCACCAGAAGTGGAGAAGATCACCCTCACCGTGGGCTCCGCTGGAAAGAACTTTTACGCCACGGGCTGGCGCGTAGGTATGTGGCAACGTTCGACATACATCCCTACAAGGCGCATGGATCACTGACTCGACTCTGTAGGCTGGCTTATCGGTCCCCCGGAGCTGCTGCAACATGTCTCGGCTGCTCACACGCGCATTTGCTATTCGTCGGTTTCTCCGCTGCAAGAAGCCTGCGCCATTGGTAAGCAGCTAGGTGGCCCCTTATCTGCTGGAGGCACAGTAACTTGCTGACGATTCAACTACAGGTTTTGAAAAGGCCGATGCCGAGGGATTCTGGGCAGAGAGCATCAAGGAGACCAAGGGCAAGATGGACCGCTTCAACGAAATCTGGAAAGAGCTGGGCCTGCCCTATTCGGATCCCGACGGTGGCTATTTCGTGCTCGTGAATATGAGCAAGGTGAAGCTGCCAGCCGACTACCCGTTCCCGCCGCACGTCGCCAGCCGGCCGCGCGACTTCAAGCTGGCCTGGTTCCTCATCCAGGAGCTCGGCGTCGCTGCCATCCCGCCTACCGAGTTCTGCACAGACGCCAATGCTTCCATTGTGGAGGACTACCTTCGCTTTGCCGTCTGCAAGCCAGACGATGTCCTCGAGTTGGCGAAGGAACGGTTGCGAGGTTTGAAGAAGTTTATTCAAGAGTAAGGCTACGGGAACTAGAAGCGAAAGAGACAAAGAATAAGAAAAGATATAAAAAAAAAAGGAAAAACAAAGAAAGAAAGAAGAAAGAAACTATTAAAAATGAGTAGCAACTAGAAAGCAGCATATACACCCTGGTATCTATCTAGCAAATAGACTCGAATCAGCTTCATAGCCGTTCTCTAATTCAGGATAAAAAACGAAAACAGCAAGCCTGGTATATCCTACCTTTCCATGCTCCTCATCCCCTTTTGAATTTTTCGCAAAGATTACCTCGCACTATGCAGCTCGCTTCCTCGCATTACCCCCTCGCCTGCCCATTACTTCTTGCGGCCGAAGCAGGAGAAGAGCGCCGCGAAGGGGTTCGACGACGCCGCCGCCGGGGCTGCCTTGACCGTGGTGGCGGCGGACTTGTCCTTGGGGATGTGGATGCTCTTGGTGTAGGCGTACGATAGCAGGCCCTGCTTGCCCATCTCGCCGCCGAAGCCGCTGTCCTTGAAGCCGGCGAAGAAGGCGCGCACGTTGGGCTTCTCGCTAGTGTTGATCCAGACGGAGCCGGCCTCGAGGCGGTCGGCGAAGCGGCGGGCCCGCGCCGGGTCCCGCGAGTAGACGGTGGCGCCCAGCCCCGCGTTGGCGAGGTTGGCGCGGGCGATGACCTCCTCTTCCGTCTTCCACTTGAGGATGGGGATGATAGGGCCTGGGAGGATGAGGAAGAGGGGGTGTGTCAGTGAACCGAAAGATGCAGGCTGTTCTCTGTGGTGGATATAGACTTACCAAACTGCTCCTCCTTGACTAGGAGGGAGTCCTCGGCGGGCTCGGCGACGACGGTGGGCTCGATCCAGAAGCCCTTGCCCTCGCGCACGCCGCCGCCGGCGACGACGGTGCCGCCGCCGCTGGTGCTCTTGGCGTCGTCGAGGATGCGGCGCACAATGTCGTACTGCATCTTGTTCTGGACGGGGCCGAAGACGGTGGGCAGGCTGTCGTCGACGCCGGCGGCGGCGACGGGCGGGACGGCGGGGGCGTAGGCCAGGTTGGTCTCGGCGATGAACTTGGCGAGGAAGGCGTCGTAGAGCGACTCGTGAACGTAGACGCGCTTGGTGGCGACGCACATCTGGCCCGCGTTGAAGAAGGCGCCGGCGACGGTCTGGGCGACGACGGCGTCGAGTCGGCCGTCGTCGGCGTCGCCTATATCGGGGCAGACGACGGCGGCGTCGTTGCCGGCCAGCTCGAGCGTGACCTTTTTCAGCGTCTGGGCGCAGCTGGCCAGCACGCGCTTGCCCGTGGCGATGGTGCCGGTGAAGCTGATCTTGTGGATGCCCTCGTGGGCCGTCATGTGCGCGCCCAGGTCGGCGCCGCCGTTGACCGCCTGCAGCACGCCCGGCGGCAGCAGCTGCGTCGTCAGCTCGATCCACCGCAGCACCGTGTACGGCGTGAACGGGCTCGGCTTGACCACGACGCAGTTGCCCGTCAGCAGCGCCGAGATCACCTTGAGGTTGCACAAGATCAGCGGGAAGTTCCACGGGCAGATGGCGCCCACCACGCCCAGCGGCGGGTGCGTCGCCAGGATCTGCACCTCGTCGTCCTCGTACTGGACCTCGTCCTCGAGCGCGATGGTGGCTGCGGGAAGGGAGGGTTAGCTCTGTCTGCAGGGTACCAGCAAGGCTGAGAAATTACTTCGACTCTGGGGCTCTTACAATAGTATGTGCACTGGTCAATGGTGTTGGTGATCTCCACGGCGGCGACGATTTTCTATATTTATTCCGTCAGAACGTGGTAAGTTCTCTCGACACAATTCCATTCGACTGGCTCTTTGCGCGAGATTGGGGGAAAAGAAGACCTACCGACTTTCCCGTTTCCCGGCGCAGGATGTCCGTCAGCTCTTCCTCGTGGGCCTTGATCTGCTCGCCGATTTTCACCAGCAGCTTCTGCCGCTCAGCGATGGTCGTCTGCGACCAGGCCGGGAATGCCTTGTTGGCTGCGGCGATGGCATCGTCAAGATCTGCTGTGGTGGCAATTGGGTAGGGCCAGAGCTCCTCCTCGTTGCGGGGGTCGACGCCACGGTCGAAGGACGGTGCGGGCGCGGCCTGTTTAGCATCGCCGTTGCTTGTGCCATTGCCGTTCTCGGCGGCCGTCTTCTCAGCGGCGAGCGGCCGGCGCTCGCCGTTGATGATGTTGTAAAAGGTATAGTCTGGAAGAGTCATTGTGAGGGGAGGTGAGATAGGAGGAGGAAGGGGAAGCTGCTAGAGGGGAGATGAAGACGATGAGGCTGCCACTGAGGTTTCACGATAGGCAAAAGGCAGAACAACAACAGGATGCACAGTTGTATTTAAATGTGGTCCGACGCAAATTGCAGGAATCAAAACAAGATGAATGAAAAAGGCAGATAAGACACAGAAATGTTTATGAAACAGACTACAACACGAGCGGGAAAAATAATAGCAATAATCAAACAAGAAAACGCCCAAAAGCCTCTTTAACCGGGATGAGACTCTCTTCTGAAAATCATCGCATGTATGGTATAGCACGCCTCCAGACAGCTATAGGTCCTTGTCTCTCTCTTTTCCATCCATCCGCCGTTGATTAGTCTCATGTTTTATCCTTCTTATGAGAAGGTTCTTCCTTTGAAGAAGGCCACATGGCAACCAGAAGGCGGCCGAAGCTTGTTCTTTTCGGAACCGTTAATCGCTTCTCTCTGTTTTATTATTATCGCGTACTTCTTTTTCCCCTTCCATGTCTCTTTGGCCTATGGGAATCAATGCCGCTCCCTCTCTTTTTCATTCACATCCGAATTAGCCTGGGGGAAAAAAAAAGCGTAAATACTATTCTATGGAACGCAGAGACACAAGCCAGCAGCTCTCTAGTTCTTGTTTTCTTCCAATAGAAGAGCTGCCGGTTCACATTCGTTCACGAAAGGAGAACAAGAGTGCGCAAGGCTTTGTTCTGTGCGCGAGTATGTGTCTTTGTTATCACCGAGATGCAGCTCTAGTAGTTCCTTGGAACCAAAAATTTCATGCTCTCTGCTCTGTGAAACTAAGGCAGCATTTGCTTGCACAATCCTTCTGCACGGCACAGGTGCAGCATCCAAAGGAATGATGTGCAGGATTGACAGGGAACTCGGGGTACTACAAAGAGTAGCAGTGAGGGATAGGGAAACGTCTGCAGAAGAGGAGCAATTCTTCTCATATTTTGCGAGAAGATATTAAAGGCATAAACGATTAATAATGTGATAAATCCAATATGTGAGCAAACTCTCATGAACCCGTGGTGGAAAACGTGGGCTTCATTTCGGGACGACGAACGCAGGTTCGAGAAGCGGAAGAATTGTATCTTATAGAGAAGAAAAAGAAAAGCGAATGTAAGGAGAAATATCATAGTCTTATCCGCGGATTTTTGGAATTACAGGTCCTGTCGTCATGTATCTTACTTTATTCTGTCTTGTTTTCGTTGGTTATGTAATTTGGTCTTATTGCTTCGTTGTATTATGTTTCTTCCATTCGCTGCGATTCGGTCTCAGTGCTATGACATTGCACCTTCGATCGTGAGGCTGTCTTCTCTTGCTCCTTATGTTTCTGAAATTTCCAATCAGTATTTGTATCTTTGTTTTTCTTTTTTCCCTTTGTATATGTAGTTGCTTTGTAGACTCCAAGATGCATTTTTCTTGTGCCAGCTCAAGGCTACCATCCAACCTTCAGCCCGTAGATCTTGGCGGTGCGCCTCATGCTTCAAATACTGACAAAACAGCGGCCAAGTGGTAAGAACAATGAAAATAATGTAAATACAAATACAAACCGACACAGACTAAATTCTTCCCACTATCCCTGCTTTGGACTACTGTACTCGTACAGCGCCTTGAATGGCAGCCTCGCGATGTCCGCTGACTCGGGCACCAACTCGTATCATGTGATGCTCCACGTGAGCTGGCCCCGTGGTGCGACCCTATGACGGAATGGCTGGTAATCAGCGCACTTGTCCCGATCTGGAGCTGTTCTCTCCTCTTCACAGGCAGAACTGTTGGCCTTCGTTCCGAGAGACCCATCTGCTAATGCTGCCGGATCCAGCCAAAAAGAAAAACCCACCTGAAAGCACCAAGGAGCACACGACAGATCTCTCATCCTATTCTCCCCAATTCCGATCATCTCGCCCTGTTTCTATACGCCTAGATCTCCCTACCTTTCTTCTTCTTCTCTACTCTCGTTTAGGCTCCTTTCTGGACGAAGCCGGTCAGCCACAACCACTACAGACCTGTCCCTTTGTGCGCCATCTTCCGAGTTCCTGAATCGCCTCCTTTGTCATCCAACGCTAGTTCTCTCTTTCGTTGCCGACCTAGCACACACGCGGCTCTCTCGGACTCGGCGTGGAGACATCGTCTGGCCTCTTCCACCTGTGGGGCGAGTTCCTTTTTTTTTTGTGCATACGGAGCACACTCGTCTTCCTCTTTCTCATCTTCCTCCCTTGCAATCCGGCGATGAAGTGGTCATCAGTAGAAGTCTCCTCCTCCTCCGCACACACATCCTCCTCGTCCTCCTCATCAAGATCCTCTCCAGGAATGCTGCTCCTCTTTGGCGTGGCCCTGGCGGCCTCCGTGCAGCCGGCCGTGGCCATGTTGTCCTGCGACCGCCTGGTGGCCGACGGCCAGATGTTCGACTTTAGCAAGCTCAAGGGCCCACACTCCGTCGTCACCACCCAGCACACGCCGCCTACTGAGCAGAACACAACCTACACCTTGGACCTGTGCGGACCGCTGAAGCGCAAGGGTGACGTGCCCAAGGGGGAGGAGTGCCCGAACGGCAGCTGGGGTAAGTCTAGTCTATTACCTTAGGCGACAGCTATCCTTTTTTTTTTTTTTCCTTGATAGACCGCTCGACAGCCCCAACGTCGGCTTGGTATACGCAGCTCTGCTGACCTCGATTCTCTCTTCCTCCACAGCCTGTGCGATAAGACGGTGGCGGGACGCGGACGGCAACATGGGCATCGGCCAGGTCATCCCGCTGGCCGGCAACCTCGAGAACTATGGCGGCGGCACCCTCGACTACAAGGCGACGCGGCTGCGGACGTCCGACTCGCACGCCGACGCCGAGCGGGTCGGCGTGCGGCTGGTGCTGCAGGGCGGCCGCTACCCGCTGGACGGCGCCGACCGCCAGAACCAGCGCGTCATCGTGGAGCTGCTGTGCGACCAGGACCGCGAGGGCACCGAGGGCGAGTGGGCGGTCGAGGAGTACGAGGGCTCGCCGTCGTCTCCCACGCCGACGCCTGCAGGGAACAGCACCGCCGCCTCTGTGATGCTGCTGGACGCCCTCGACGAGCACCCCGGCGAGAAGCAGCTGATGCGCGAGGGCGAGACCGACCCGGCCCTCGTCTTCCACGGCTACGAGGTCCACGACGCCGACGGCGCCTTTGGCACCCTGCGCCTGACCTGGTACACCAAATACGCCTGCGAGAACGTCGACAGCGCGCCCGGCAGCAGCGAGCACTGGGGGTTCTTTACGTGGTTTGTCATTCTGTAAGTTTATCCCCTTCCTTTCTTTCTCTTTCTCTCTCTCTCTCTCTCTCTTCCTCGCCTTGGCCCGCCTTTTCCTTTTGCTTTCTCTCTCTCTGGCCCATTTTTCTTCAGCTTCTTGTTGGCTAACCTCTCCTCTCTCCTCCAGGGTCTTCCTCGCCACCGCGGCCTACCTCATCTTCGGCTCCTGGCTCAACTACAACCGCTACGGCGCCCGCGGCTGGGACCTGCTGCCCCACGGCGACACCCTGCGCGACGTCCCCTACCTGCTCAAGGACTGGGTGCGCCGCCTGATCAACACCCTGCAGGGTAGCGGCTCCCGCGGCGGCTACAGTGCCGTTTGAGGAACCGCGTCCTATTCTGATTTCTTCTTTTTTTTTCCGTTTGGCCAGGGACAAGACTGGAGTTTAATCGTATAGAGGGCCGCAGCATTGGCTGCGCTTTGATTCACGGGACGAAACGTCATTTTGGAGGACGAAAGGACCGGCTTGGTCCATTGCCTGTATTTTATGCTCGTGGCTGGGAATTTCCTCCTGTCTTTCTTTTTTATATTGTGGTCTTTTTTGGGCAATATCTTTGTATTTCATCTGTTAGGTCAGACACACACACATGCCGGGATGGGTTTTCCTTTTCTTTGTCATCTCTTGTCCTTTTCTTTATTTCCTACATAGCTCTCGGTTGTCTCTCACCGCTATATAGACCAGCGGGAGCAACGATTACATACATATTATAGGCAGATGCCCTGATGAAGGTTGTCACGGAGATAATATCACAGCCATGCAGCATTGTTTTGGATAGCTGAGTGAATGAGAATGCAAAGTCCATTTTCAGTTTTGTTTTTGCCAGCATCTAAGAGAGGAAACCAGTGAAAAATAAAATAAAATAAAATACAGTTTGAAAACCGTGTGAATTCTAGAGAATTGAAGCCCTTTTTGCTCCCAAGGTCCCCCCCATTTACCATATGCTCCCATTCATCCACCCTTATGAAAACAATAATAATAATAGGAAAACAAATGGAATAACCATAAAGAAAACCGTCCTCTCCAGCGACTCACGTCAGTGGAGGGTGTGTCATAAAAGAAACATTCTATTTGAGGAAAGTCATGACCTGGCTTCCTCCATTTTGGTCTCTTGTGCCCCCCATTCTATTCCTTGTGCCTTATCCCCAATGTTCCGTCGTCCATATGTAAACAGAATGACTTTAAGAGAAAATAGGAAAACAAGCGAGCGAAAGAAATCTGGGGACAATGAGCCCATATACGGAAATTCAGAACGACAATGAATCCGGTACAAAAACGCCAGTCCGATGCTGTAAAATAAATGGGTATGATGATGGAAACGGCATGGTCTATGCCGTCCAAAAGAAAAGAGCATAAAGGAGAACGGAGCGAATAGAGCGAAGAAAAGCAGATAGAAGAACGCTGGCTTCCAAGATAGAGAATTCAAGGGCGTGCGGAGGGGTAGGAAGCCCTTGATTGAAAGCAAACTCAACAATATCAGTAATGAGGGTGAATGGGGAGTCTTGTTGCTAAGAACGAAAAAGAAGGTGAAGCGTAAGGAAGTCGGTGGCCTTGCGAGCTTGATCTTTGGCATCCTTACTCGCTGACCTCGCCTTCGTCGTCGTCGGCGACATCGTCAAGATCTGCGTCGTCGCTGAGATCCACGTTGCGCAGCTGCCAGACCAGGCCCAGCTCGGCACGCACGTCGCGCTGGATCTGCAGCAGGTAGCGCTGCAGCGACTGCAGACCGCGCAGGAAGCCGCGGTCGACGTCAGCCGGGTGCTGCGGCGGGCAGGGACGGTCCTTGGCCAAGTCCGCCGCCGTCACGCTGTTTGCAAAGTCGGCCATCTTGAAATCGATCTCGCGCTTGTCCCGGCGCCGACGCTGCTGCCGGCGCCGCCGCATAAGCTCTTCGCGCAGAGACGAGCCGTCTTCGTTGTCCGTGGCGAAGTCCGTCGTCGAGTCTTCGATGACAGTGTCCTCCGCCGTGGCGTTGCCATACTCGCCATCGTCGGCGTGATTGCTCTGGTCGCCGTCGTAGAAGACGAGCAGGCTGGCTGCGTAGAAGCGGTAGCCGCGCAACCGGCGGACAATGCTTTCCAGCTGACTGAGCTTCTGCAGCATCAAGGGAATGTGGCGCAGGACGCTGGCCGGATTGGCACCATCGTACAGGAAACGCCGCAGCACGTCCTTGAACTCCTGGCCTGCTTTGACGTTGCGCCCAAAGTACTTGTCTCGGAAGATATACGACTGCGTTGCCACATCCCACACCTGCATGCCGCAGATACGGACGCCAAGCTCGCGCGACGTGGTCGTGGCACACTTGCGCTGCTGCGACAGCTGCTTCTTTGGGCTCGCATCCACGCCATACTGCCGGGTGCCCATCTTTAGGTCCATGATGCACGGCCGCTTCATGCCCGCTGTCAGGTCCTCGAGAAGCAGGAAGTACTCCTGCCGCGAGCCGGTCTGCTGCGCTTCCTTGGGGTTGACAGGCCGCGGGATCTTCTTGATCTCGGACGGGCTCGACGCCAGGGGGGCCGCATTGGGTGAACGAACTGCCAGGTCGGGGCTCGGCATTGCCGACTCGTGCAAGCCTCTGTGAGCCGTTCTGTGGTCATAGGCATGGTGTGGACTCCTAATGTCTAGAGCAGGAGTGGTGCTGTGGCTGCTGTGGCCGCTGAAGCCGCCGCCAGGGACAAAAGGGGGAGAAATGCTAGGTAGGGGGTCTACAAAGGGGCTCTGGTAAGCAGTTGTAGGCATGGGCAGGACGAAGGAGTTCCGGCTCGTGTTAGTTGTCGTGTTGGTCGTCGTCATATCTTCGTGGTCTGCCTTGTAGGCGGCCTCGTCGGCGCCTTCGTAGTACTTCAGATCACCCCTAGGGTCGGAGACGTTCTTGGGCCGTCGCCGTAGACCGGTGCCAGAGTAGCGCCGGCGCCGGTTCGAAGGCCGCAGCTGGTCACCAAACGTCTGTGCTTCGGGGGCACTAGTACCGGTCACATCGTCGGGGCTCTTGTTTCCCTCGTCATCGATGATGGCCTGCTCTGCAAGGGTCTTGCTCGCCGCGCCAAGATCACTTTGCGTCTGCAGCATCTGCACGGGCGGGAGAGTCCCGCGAGAGGGGCTCTGACGGGCAGCCTCGGCAGTCGCACGCCGCTCGCGCGCTGTGGCCAAGCTGGACTCGGAGTTCGACTGGCGGAGGATGTGCTGAAGCGTCTTACGGGGGATGGCTCGCCTGCTCGCCTTCTGGTATTTCTGCACGTCCACGGGCTGCTTCAGAAAGGCGTCATTGAAGACCTCGTTACGCAATTTCTTGTTGACCATGGTAGCACCCCAGCTATTCGCATGCCGGTGGTCTAGGGACGGACGACTTGCAACGTCTAGCGTAGCAGACCCAGATGTTGGCGCGTCGTGGCGCCCCGCCGCGTTCCTACGGAAGTAGTCCGGATGTTCCCCACCTTCTCCAGCTGCTGAGCCAGAATAGTGACCGTCCGAACTGTGGTCTCGCGACGATACCTCGAGGGACGGCTGCAGAAGGTGCCGGGGAAGAATGTGCTGGTTGTCAATGAAGGTCACGGTCGGAACCTGGGTCTGCGAGGATTGAATCGATTGGCTGATGACCCGGCCAGCGACATTCCCATTCTTTGCCGCGTCACCCTGGGGGTTAGACAGGGCGTCAGCACTGCCGGCCTTGATGGATTTGCTAAGCTCGCTCTGATTCACCAGGGCCCGCTCAGAGGCGGCAGCGTCGTCCCGTCTCATCGTAGACTTGCGGCGCGGGCGCTTGTGAAAGGTGACGTTCAAGACGCCGATGTATCTCGGCAGAAAAGGAAGCAAGTCCCTGTGGTACCGCTCAATCTTTTCGTAAAACTCGTTCTCCCGGTTCGTCAACTGCTTGCACACGGCACGCTTCGAGAAGCGCCACAGCGTCGTGTGTCCTCCAACCTGGTGCTTGTATGGGATGAGCTCGATGGCGTCGCGAGGTTGGCCGGGAGCAGGTACGGGATCTTGAATCGGCTCTTCAAAGTATTGCGAGATCGGTCTCGACGGGACCTCTACAGCTGTTTCGGCGATCTCGGAAGTCGCCGGCCCTTGTTCCTCCTCTGCGGCTAGCGGAAGAGACGCAATTCGAGCAGCATACTGCTGGTCGCTATGGGACATTTGTCGGCGCAGCTTTTTCTTGAACTCAGGAGTCAGGTCTGGGGACACCAGGGGTTCCTGACTTATTCGACCCGGCTCGTCAGCGAGCCTCTCTTCCGCCCATGAAGTGAAGACCTCGCGGGAAGGACGACGTGCGCTTGCTGCAGCATTTGCGGTTATAGTGGTGCTCGCAGGGCTGCCGAGAGGAGGCGAGCCGACATCGTCGTCCAAAGCTTGATGTGGGACGAACAGCGCAGACGAGATCTTTTCTTCACCAGAGTCTTCGCCGTCTTCGGCAGCTACGGCCGTATCAGCACTACCGTCCGACTTATCGTCCGATTCTCGGCGACCGCTTGCAGCATGCCGGCTGCCGGATAAGTCGATTTCATTGCGCAGGCCACCGTCCTTGACAGGATGCGTTCCGCGCGGATGCCCTGCAAACCCTGTCTGCTTTGCAATGGAAATTGGTGCCCTGTTGTTACTACCGTCGGCCGACAGCGCCGCAGACGGAACAGCGACATGGCCGGACCGGCCGGCGACATCCAACAGGTCCCGCGCCGTTTTGCCGTCTTGAGGGGCGGTAGCCCCTCCAAAATAGTCCTTAGCGTTCGGCGGCTTCTCTCTGGTCGGCGATTGGACGGCGAAGTACACCTCCTGCTTCGGCCGTGGAGGGTTGCTGAGATTCAGGTGTGGCAGATGAGGCTGGTGGAGGACGGCCACAAAGTCAGACGCAGTGGGATAGCTGGACGCGGTGGGTGTGGCCGACGACGACGGGGTGGAGGTGGTGGACGACGAGAAGGGGAGGGGACGGAGGGGAGGAGTTGTCAGCTGCGCTGCTGCAGGCGGTCGCTTCGAGGAGTCTGGACTCTTGTCATTGCATTGGGCATGGGTGCAGTCAGGCACCGAGCAAATAAGAGGGTGAGGGGCGGCGATCTGGTCTGCGTCGTTGCGTGCGTCAACCTGCGGCTGCGGGTGGTCCACGGCAAGGCGCACGTCGTCTTGGAAGAGGCTGCCAAGACGATGCCGGCTGTTGTTGCTGCTGCTCCTGCTGGTGCGGCCGCCGAAACCGGTGGGGTGGCCGCCAATGGCACTGCTGGCGTCGAGAATGCTGCGGCTGGTATCGCTGCTGCTTCTGCTGTTATCGATCGGGTGTTGTGCCGTTGCCATCAGCATTGGTGATGAATTGGCCCTTCAAGGGCTCCAGCAGTGGCAAATGGGGGGGATATTTTCCGCGGCGAAAAAGCGAGAGAAGAACGAGCCCACTCTCATGGAGCGTCTCTCTTTGGGGAGCGGCGGGGGAGGGAGAAAAAAAGAGAACTATCCCAAGCAAGAGATCAAGAACAAAGCAAGCTGCATAAACTGACAAGAAAAGAAGAGAACGAGAGGAACGGTCGGGTCGAAAAGCGGGTGGGAGATAGCCGCTCTTATTTTGGGATGGGATTGGGGATTTTGTGTTTGGTGGGAGATCTTAATAGTTGTGTTTTTTTTACTTTTTATTTTTTTTATTTTTTTATTTATTTTCATGGAAAACGGCAGAAAAAAATGGGAATTGCAGTGATGACGAGGGGTGGGAGACCCAAATGCTGGTAGTCTTGGTAGTCCTGGTACTGCTGGGGGCTGCTGGGGGGCCTGCTGGGACCCGCTGGGGCTGCAGTGGGTGGCTCCTTCTGCGTGGGCGGTACATGTGGTATACGTTAGTGGAAGAGTGGTACGGAAAGAACGGTCGGCAGAAACGGTGCAGGAGATGGGTGGGTAGTATTGGGCCCCGCTTTCGAAACAGGAGGAAACGGACAAGAACTTCCCCAAAAGTCACTGATTCCCAGCTCTCAGCGAGCGCACAGAACGATCGAGACGGCCGCAGCTTCCCTTTGGGTCAGTCCTTCGTTACGTAATGCAACACGTGGGTGGAGTAATGGACAACTGATTGCAAGCACAAAGAGGTGTCCGGAAGGCGCAAGGCGCAAGGGGAGGGAGGAAATACGTGTACGTGTACGAAGGAGCAATTACGAGGATGTTGCTCAATAGTACCTGCTATAACTACGGAATATGCATAGGATAATATACAGTACGTAACTGCGTCGAATTGGTGAATCAAAATCAAGCAGGAGCCATCCGGGACCCGTCCAGGCGCAGTCCAGGAGCAGCCCGTCTCCGGCTAACGTGTTGGAAACACAGGCTCCGGTTGCACGAAGGAAAGAGGACACAGCACAAAGAAAACGCACAAAGAAGGCACGACGCCCGTGGCACGCAGGACTTTCTGTGATTCCCCCGAGGCCAGTTTGGGCAGAAACGGCAGCAACGTTGGCTCCGTTTCGCCGTCTCATTTGCTTATCGCTGTGTCGGCCTGGCGTCCGCCCTACGGAACAAGTACGGAGCAAGCCCAGCGCAAATCCACAGTTCTGTCGTATACGTGCGTACGTTAGCGTACCTCATACTACTGTATCTCGCGCTGCGCCTTCGACTGTGTGAACTTTGGCGTGCACCTGATAAGCCAAAGTGGAGGAGGCTAGCCGTGAACCAGTCTCTGCCCCTATGATCAAGTGACTTCTATGACAGACTATCGCCAAAGGGACCCTCTTTTTCCCCATTCGCATGTGTCACTGTTTGTGCTGATTTGACAATTCCATGTCCACGCTATCAGCAAAAAAATCGCCGCCAGCAGGTTTTCCCTGCTCTTCTCTGATGTTCCCTCTCTTCTCGATATGCTTAGACCTGCAATAGCCAGCCCGCTATCTACAGTTCCGCAGATCAGAAGCAAAACGGCCGTCTTGTCAAAAACAAAATAATTGACCGCTTCTAGCTTCTGCAAAGGGAACGACGTGCGAGAATGCTCGCCGATAAAGTTCCTGACAAGTCAAAAATCACCCTAAGGATCGTTCCCATGCCAAAGAGCCGGTTGCCCTTCTCCGCACTCGTATCGCTTGGTTGGCTTCCTTTTGGACAGTGCTGCTGCTACACGTGATTACAGATCTCGATCACGTGTGGAGACCGAAGCCACCACTGCTGTTGCAAAACGGTGGCAGCACCAAAGACGACGCCCAATGAACTCATCGAGCAATGAAAGCACGTCTCCCGCTAGACGGTGGACGGATTCAGAAACCAAAAAGGTACAACACGCCAGTGGTTGCTTGTCGTGTATGTAAGAGAGAGGCCAGGAAGGCATAACAATTGACTGAACATGCCGTGCGGACTGTCGGAATTGCCTCACAGATCCAGACCGCTTGATGCCTCGCGTCAATTGGGCTGAATAAGTGAGATCCGCAAGCCCAGAGACAGCAAGGGAGCAACCTTCTTTTTTCTTTTTGCTTTTTTCTTTTTTCTTTTTTCTCTTTTCTTCCCTTTCTATTTTTCTTGGTGTTTCGATTTTCTTTTTCCAGACAAGCCTGGGCTGCAACGCAACGCAGCGGCCCCCCTCCCCCCCGGTCAAAAATGCCTTAAAGCCAATCAAGCCGGAACGTGCTTTGTCCCGTTCAACGGACCGCCGCCATGGTTCTTGGCTGAACCCCAGAACCCATTGTTTACCGCAGTCCCGCCGCTTTCGCTCTATTTGCCTGAGCTTCCCCAGACCAGAGAGAAAGGCAAGGAAAAGCTCCTGGGCCTTTCCTTCATCTGCCGGTACTGCTTCTAGCTTTTCTTTTCCTTCCAGTGGTTCTGTTTACGAGTTTTACAGGAGTCGAGAACGCCCGGCCGTTCCTTCAGTGGGATGCCGTCCCATGGTCTCATCTGCCTCTTTCTGTGTCTTTCTGCGCTCTGTATGCCTCGCGCACGGTAGCCCTATCGATCCAATTTTGCTCCAAAGACGCTACCACGCTTCGATGATGCTTATCTTTCACAGCGAGACCCCCATGGACCTCCCTTTCCCGTGCGTTTATCCCTCATGCGTGGCATGTTGTGATTGCTCCTGCTTGTGACGAACTGGACGGCGAGCTTCCTCATTGCCCATCCCGTCTTCGTGTGTATCGAGAACAGGGCAAAATGAAAAATGCTCGTAAGATTTGGTTAGCATTTCGTTTGGGACAGCTGCCCGCTCGACCCATGTCCCTCTTTCCTCTGTCTTGCTTTTCCGGCGCACAGTACCGCTCGGCATAAGAGGGAAGGGAAAAGGAAAATAGGGGTGGGAGGGCACGGTAAGGACGAGGAACAAAAAGGAAGCCAACGACAGGCCAGGAATAGCTTCATTCCTCCTAGTCCAGAGCTATCCGATTGGGCATACAGGAAAAAACGTTGTCTCAAAACGTATCGTTTTGCGCATGTCCTTCCCGTCCTCGCGGCCCTGTCCACGCGGGAGGGAGCCGGTGAGTGGAAGCTGGAAAGGGGGGGAATATCATTAAATTTCCATCACGGAAAAATGACAGTAAGACAAGGATGAAGAAAAAAAATTTCAAAAAAAAAAAGGTAAGAAATGAGGCTTGAAGGCAATATTTTGCATCCTTTTTTTTTTTTTTTTTTTTTTTTTTTTTTTTTTTTTCCCTCAGTCGATATTGCTCTCTTGAGCTAATCAGTACTGTTTCAAGCTAAATTTTTTTTTTTTTTTAAAAATTTTCACTCCTTGATATTCGTCATCGTGTAAGCATGGCAACCACCGTGGAACATGGCGAATCATATCCGCCTCGCATCGGGGACGAGAAGGCCACCGTCCTCCCCGAAGCTGGTAGCAGGGGCGTATCGACAATGGTTCTGAATGCAGCTTCAGCCACAGGTGAGTGTTGCACCTCGTACCACTGAAAGAAATGAATTGTCTTCCTCTGCATTTCAAGATACTATTCTGACTCCCTTCTTTTCCTTGCTGCAGACAAGGAGCACAAGATGACACTGCTACAGGGCATTAGATTGTACCCTAAGGCCATCGGCTGGGCCGCTGTCATCTCAACGTGCTGTATCATGGAAGGCTTCTCGATTGCGCTCATTGGCAACTTTTATGCATTCACACCGTTCAATAACAAGTACGGCGAGCTGCAGCCTGACGGCTCGTTCCAAGTGCCGGCGCGGTGGCAAGCAGGAATTTCTAACGGGGCCCAGTGCGGCCAGATCATTGGTCTTTTGCGTATGTTCATTTTTTTTTCTGTCCCTCTGTCTTTCTACCTTCATATTAACTGTGACAGTCACCGGTATTTGTGTCGAACGTTTTGGATACCGCCTGTTCATTCTCGCCTGCATTGTCTACCAGGCTGGTATCACTGCTCTTTTTTTCTGTGCCTCTAGCATTACTGTCTTGCTCGTGGCCTACTGTCTTGCTGGCATCGCCTTTGGTGTATTCATGTCGAGTAAGTAAGATCTCTTTCTGTGTGCGTGTGTGTGAGTATATCTAATTGTTGCAGTTGCCATCTCATATGCATCTGAGATCTGTCCTGTCGCCTTGCGCGGCTACCTCACTACCTGGGGCAATTCATGCTGGGGTATAGGCCAACTTCTGGCCATTGCCGTCATCCGAAGCATGTTTGGCCGTGACAACGAGTGGTCGTATCGCATACCGTATGGCCTTCAGGTATGTTCTTTATTCTCCTTCGGTAGTCAAAAGTCCATGCACTTATTTATATTCTTTCTCTGTCTCTTAGTGGATGTGGTTTCCTCCTCTCCTGATTGGCATTTTCTTTGCGCCAGAGTCACCCTGGTGGCTCGTTCGGAAGGGTCGGTACGAAGACGCTAAGAAAAGCCTGCTGCGCCTGACGTCGCCTAAGCGCGACCCAACTTTCGACGCTGCCGAGACTGTCGACATGATGCGGCATACCAACGAGCTTGAGCGCGACATGTCTGAGGGCGCCACATACCTGGACTGCTTCCGCGGGGTCAATCTGCGACGCACCGAGATCGTGTGCATGCTATTCGTCTCGCAGAACTTCGCCGGCAACACTTTCTCTAACTATTCGACCTACTTTTTCGAGCAGGCCGGCCTGGAGGGCACGATCCCCTACGACTTCGCGCTCGGTCAGTACGGCCTCAATACCGTCGGCGCCTTCTTCGTCTGGGCCTTCATGGCCTGGGGCATCGGCCGACGGACGCTATTCTTGTGGGGCCTCTTCGGCCTGTTCTGCACGCTGCTGGCTATCGGCTTCGTCGGTTTGGCGCCCGAGAGCCACAGGCACGAGGCCTCGCTAGCCACAGGTTCGCTCATGATCGTCTGGGCTGCCTTCTACCAATTCTCTGTCGGCACCGTTACCTTCTCACTGGTGGCCGAGATGTCCACCCGCCGGCTGCAGGTCAAGACCGTGGCTCTGTCGCGTATCGCTTACAACATTGCCGCCATCGTCGTAAATGTGCTGACCCCCTACATGATCAACCCGACGGCCTGGAACTGGGGCAACTACGCCGGCTTCTTCTGGGCCGGTACCACAGCCATCATGCTGACCTACCACTACTTTCGGCTGCCCGAGCCGTCCGGCCGCACATTTGCCGAAATGGACTTGCTGTTTGAGCGACACATTCCAGCACGCAAGTTTAAGACGACCGACGTCAACGCCTTTGACGTGGCCGTCGGCAACATAGACAAGGCCGAGGTAGCCCACGAAGAAGACGTATGAGACACTGACGGAAAGAGGCATGAGCACAAGAAATAAAACATGTTGGACAAAGAGATCAGTCTATGTGGAGGACTGCAATGCATGTGAAGCAATCTCCTGTGATTCATTCTGGAAGTGCACGTCTCCACCCACTTGTATCACAAACAATTAGGCCAAAAAACACGTAATTTCATTTTGAAATTTGATATATGGCACATATTCTTTGCCTCAGATAACATCTTATGATACGTGACATGTTTGTAACTGGTAGACCTCAGATGTGATCCTTGAAAACCAGATTCAGGGTGAGTTGTCGTAGATATTTCTTAAACTTTAAAATTTGGACACACTGTTCTGGCCGCTGTGGGCGGCGGCTCTCTGGGGTAGAGAGTCAAATAAACCAAGCACTTTAATCCCTCCATCGCGAAAGTGGCGTTGAATCATCTCTTTTATATCGTCGCCAAAAAGACTGTGCTAGTTGTACTGGCAGCTACATTTACTTTCTTTCTCTAAATAGCAGCTTCTTGGACGGGTCAGGGATCGACTAAAAAGGTTGTGAGTTATTAGTAAAGCGGAAACGAAAGTGGACCGGATCCGAATCTGTCGTACCATGTTTGTAAACTCAATGTTAGGATACCGCTCCGTGGCACCGTCTACGAGCTTGATATCGTAGCGCAGTAACACGTGAGCTAAGATCATCTTAATCTCGTTGGCGGCAAAAAATCGACCCGGACACGCGTGGCGGCCGTAGCCAAAAGACAGGCTGGTGGTGCCCACGCTAACAAACTGGCCATGAGCGGCGGTGGCAACATCCTTGGCTTGCTCGCGCATATGATAGAAGCGCAGGCCGTCGAAGCGCTCCGGGTCAGGGAAGATTTCAGGGTCAGAATTGACGGACACGACAGGAATCTCGATGGTGACACCAGCAGGGATATGCTGGCCGTTGGATAACGTGAAGGAACGGAGAACTTTGCGCTGAAAGGAGGCTGCGTAAGGGGGGGATACGAATGAGGGTGGTTAGTACAACATTGTTTAGAGGGATTTGACTTCGCCCGGCGTGGCCAGCGACAACACTCACCCATGGAGATTGGATTCGTTCGCATTGTCTCTTTGAGGAAGCTATCGAGCTTCTTCATAGACTGCAGCGCCCGTGACGTGAAGACGTTGTCGTTCTCAGCCAGCGCCTGCGCAATTTCCTCGCGTAAGATGGGGACATATTCTTGCATGGCGGCGATGTTATAGAACCTAATGTTTTAAAACACAAAACTCAATGTTAGCTACCGAGGATAAGCTATATAAAAAACCCCTTCTTAAGGAAAAAGAAACGGGGAGGACTGCACGCGTTTGTGGCCGACAGCGTCGTTGTGTGAATAGCTGCAAAGCTGAGGCCCAGCTGGATGCGAGGCAGATTCTGGCTGTTAGGATCGGAATATTTTGGCAGAGCGTCGATGAGCCACTCCAGCATATCATCTGGCTTGGTATCATTGTTGCCGCTTGCGTTGGCTTCGCGGCGTAAGCGAATCAGTGGCTGCATAAAGGCGTCGGCATCGGCGATGCGCTTATGCAATCTCTGTACCTCCGGCTGACGCCGCGCCAAGAAAGGCCGCAGCCAGGGCCGCATCTCTTGCACGGCGCGCTGGGCTTTCATAATGTCTGTCGTATAGTTGATGGCAGCGTCAAGATACTCCTCGGTGCGGTTCAGTTCGGGGCCGATAAACACACGGCCGGACACCATGGCGACGATGCGCAGCAAGCTTTGGTGGATGTTGACTTCGGTCCACTCCGACGAGGGCGGGATCTCCAACGCGAGGGCCTCGCCGGCCTCCTCGGAAATCATGCGGTTGAGTCGGGCTGAGAGAAAATTGGTAAGAACACATGCTGAAATGACATGATGCTAGGGGCTTGACGCGTCCACGTACGCAGTGCGGGAGTCAGCTTGCCGGAGATCGTATGTGGAACGATGGGAGTGGAAGTTTCGATCATGGTGTACTTCGTTTCCATAGACTGTACACGGTGAGCACGATAGCGGCCTTTGAAACGACAGCCGCAGAAACCAAAGAGCTTACATCATTGACAGCTTCTTCCATGCTTAGGACATGGTTCGGCAGTTTGCTGAGCTCCGGAAGAAATTTAGGGGAGAGGACAACAATTGTGGACTCTGTAGCGGTTAGACACTAACACTGACTTCAGAAGCCGCTGAGGCAAGCTACACACTTCGCGACGTTGTGATTTGGAAGATGCCATTTTGAAACTGGTCGTGGTTAGCAGATTGGAAGATGTAGATTGTAAGAGGAACACAGAGCGTCTGCGCTGCTGACCCGTTTGTATCCGTCGTTGTAGAGCTTGCGGGCGCTCGTGAGGTAAGCTTGTCGCCGCTGTTCCTCGCCGCCGAGATCTTTGCCTACGGTGGGAATAGCTGCCAGCCTAGCGTAGGTCAAACACTTTGGCAGCAGCCAGGCCATTAAGAAAACGGTTGCGAGGATAGTCGTTAAAGCGATAGTGCGATCGCTCGTCGCAGTCTCGTACAGGAGGGATGTGGCCATTGTAAAGACGAATCACGACACACCGGTCTTGTTGCGAACAATGCTGCCTCAAAGGCGTTGGCGAGACAAAGATAAGGATAGGAGAGGTGGCCGGGACGGATGAGCAGAAGCTTTTAATGTCTTCCTCGCAAACCTCTGGTCCAATGAACAAAGCCACAATCTATCCTGAGATCAAACCGCCTGCTATATACACGCGTGCTGCTATTGGACATCCTGGTAAATGGGAGCGGCGCTGGAATAGGCAAAAGTCATGCCGCTCTTGTCTTTGATCTCGAGGGGCAGCATTGACAGACGCACTCCCCTGCATAGATCGACAAAAGATCTACCCTTAATTCTCTTACGGCAGTCCACTGCCGGCCATAGCGCATGCAGTACATAGCGGTCATAGAGCCGTCGCCAGTTTGCTTACGTTAGTTGTAAGCCTCTGACAGGTCGTAGATAGCTTCGGGCTCGCTCTCGCTCTCGCTCTTTGTGGGGCCAAACAATGGCCAAGACGGAACACGCCGTCGCCACTAATCATAAATCGACATAGTCCACCACAAATCTCCTATTCTTGTATCGCTCCAACATTATAGTTAAGTTTCGTATTGTCAAACAGCACAGCCATTGTTGCGTGAATGGTTCGGCCCTATCTTGGATCATTTCTCAGACGAGCCAGGCAACAACATACTAGATAGAACTAACACGTTAATCGTGTACCATGTTGAAGAAGTATCTGAAGCCAATAATAAAATATAGCTAAGAAATAAAAATGAAAATAAGACTTGAAATAAGTAAGGCTAAAGAAAAAAAGACTAAGAGGTGGAAACCCCGTAACTGAAACTAAAGATGGTAAAAAAAACTATAAACGTCGATGTTTCCTCTCCCATCATCTACAAGAATGTGAGATGCCTCTGTACAGATTATTACATGTCTTGATTCTTCATCTATTCCTCTGCATTTTCGTCAACTTAAAGTATTTCATGTTTTATCTTTTCTACTTCTTCTCGAGCCTAGACTACCTTTCTCCCTCATCATGTCTACTGGCAGCCCCCCTCCCAGCAGCGTCATCAACTTGGCCATTGCCGATCTAGCCATCTATGCTGTTCTTCTATTCCCAGTCTTATATATCACCTGGAGACATGGCAAGACCGGCATGGTCTGCTGGCCCATCTTCGTATCTTACTTCGGCCTCCGCTTTGCCGCGGACGCCTATCAGGTTGCCAACCGCCACCAGCCAGAGTCGTACAACGAGGTTGTCATAATGACCAATGCAGGAAGCCTCGCATGTCTGTCTCTGACAATCATCGGTTTGGTATATGAGGCGTAAGTGATAAGGTCCCCCGCGCAGCAGCTTCACAGAGGCGTTTGCCTAACTGTTATTGCCCTGTCTCAGAAACATGATCCTCCCATTACCACCGAAGAGCAAGGCTGAGAAGATCATCCTCGCTGTCACGCATCTCGCCAACACGGGTGGCATCGCCGTCTCCACGTACGGCGGCGCTCCCAGTGTCACGACGCCCACGGGCGTGGTCAACGACTCGCTCAACAAGATCGGCAACTGCCTCATGCTCTTTGTCATGTTCACCATCTGCTGGTGGCTGTGGCCAACTTACCGCCGCCTCATCACTGTGCCCGCGCACCCCAACTTCCGCAGCGCGCGGGCGCTGCTGATAGGTGCCGCCGCCGCTCTGCCGTTCCAGCTCGTGCGTCTCGCCTACAACACGACGTACGCGCTGCTACGTGTGCCTAGTCTTGACCCTGTGATCGGTAGCTTCGCCACGCGCTTCGTTCTGCTGTTCCTCATGCAGCTGGGCGTGGCCCTGGCAGCTACTATGGCGGGATGGTACAGCCTCGGCGTGGTGCCGCGGTCGCAGCTGGCGGGCGACGACCTAGTGCTGAGAAAGACGCGAGACAGCAGCGCGTCCGCAAGCGTGCGCAACGTTGAGGACAATGGCGAGAGCGGCGTGATGCTGTCCACGCGAGTGAATGCCGCCTGAGGGGGAAAGACCACAGTACACACCGACCCACTAGTAGAATACCTGTGCCCCTGTTGCATGAGTTTTGGAAGTGAAAGGAACTTAAAAGGTGTTAGAAATACTTTATTCCTCTCTTTTTATATTCTGAAAGTTCTTGTCTCTAGCGTTTTAGATAGATGGCATGCCCAGGAGGCTATTGCTCGAATTTTCTTTTGTCATCACTATATCTCTGCTACTTCGTTTTCCATAGAACAAAAAATTACTATTAAGGCTAGTTACTTGTGTCGCCATTATATACATACATATATATATATGTTCTTGATATGATAAATTTTATATATATCATATCTTGAATAGGCTACGCTACGCTATATTACGCTATCTATGCTCCACTATGCTATGCAATCTATTACTAAAAATGAAAGGCCCCTTCGCGTTAAGTCTCTGCTTCTGCGGGCCGTTTTCTCGTCCGTATGCGCTCGCCGTAGATAGCCAGCAGAAGCAAGATAGGTGTCAGCAGAAGCTCGACACCCGCCAACAGCGTGTTGCCCCAGCCCAGTCCGAGCCGATCATACAGACTGAGCCCGCACAGCGGCAGCACCGCACCGAGAATGCTGCGCAGGAGGGAGTTGGCCGCCATCGCGGATGCTGCATGCCGCGTGAACGCGTCCACGAGGTACATCTGCGCGGCCATGAAGACGCCCATCATACCGAAGCCTATGACGGCCGTGCCGATCATAGGCACGATCCAGTGCACGTGCTTTTCGGCGGTCCAGCCGTAGATGAGCAGGCCCGCGGGCAACAGGAGCGCACAGGGTACCGTAAAGACGGGGTCGAGACGGTCCTCAGGACGTCGGGGGAGGCCAGCGGCCTGGCGACGGCGGACGCGGCGGTCGGAGAGGGATGATGCGAAGAAGAGGCCCAGGAGGTTGCCGACGCCACCCGCGATGAAGGCCAGACCGGCGCCATCGGCACTGAAGCCGTATGTCGCCTCGTAGACGAACGTGAAGGTAGTGAAGAGGATGTACAGCACGCCGTAGATGGCGGCGATGTACACGCAGACGCAGGTGACGACGGGCTCTGTCGCCAGCAGACGGAGGGGCGCGGTTAGGGCGCGGAGCACGATGGCATGCTGCTGCCGGGGTGCGCCCGTGGCGAGCTGCTGCAGCGCGGAGTGGTATGCAGGATTGCCCGTCTCGCGACGTAAGCGGGCCGCCCGTCGCTGCAGGAGGACTGGCGCGTAGGTCTCGCGGAAGGCAGCAAATGACACGATCGTGACGGCACCAGCCTAGAGGGCGGTGAGATAGAAAGACTGCGGTTAGTTATATAGCCCCTGAAAACAAAAAAGCACAAAATTTGTTTCAAAGATAACCTAGCGGTGCCACACGTACCACGATTGTAATCACCCAGAACACCCAGCGCCAGCCTTTGGCCTCGACGAGGAACCCGGCACACACGGGGCCGATGACTGGACCTATCAGTGGTCCGACCGACCATGCGGCCATAGACCGGCCACGCTGCTCGGGCGGAACCATATCGGCTATGGAGCCGCCACCGATGGTTATGACTGCCACGCCAGCAAAACCGGCCAAGAACCGGAAGCCGACCAGCATGCTCATGCCGGTGGATAGACCACAAGCCGCGGTGAAGATGACGAAGAGAGTGTTGCAGACATGGTAGACGGGAGTGCGGCCGTACATTTCGCTGAGCGGGGCAAGGATGAGAGGACCGAAGGCGAAGCCGAGGACGAAGACGGACACGCAAAATGTCCCGTACTGATCATTGTGGACGGCGAACTCTTCTAGGATGTCGGGCACGGCGGGCGCCATCATGGAGGAAGCGAGTGGCCTGCAAGAGGAGCAGCGGGGTCAGGGAACAGGCGTCCGAAGGAGTGTGAGCTAATGAATGAATAAAAAGAAGAGAGCCTTACGTCAACAGACTCAGGACAGAAAGCGTGCCAATGATCGACCACTTCTTCCTCATAGTCCAGTTTAGGGGGTTCTCACTGTCACCGTCTGCCCAAGTGACAGCGAACTCGTCGGTAGCTGGAGCCTCGTTCTCCCTGGACGGCTCCGTGCTGCGACTGTCGCTCATGCCGTTGGCGTGACTCTTGTTGTAATCAGGTACCGACGCATCGCCTTCATCATCGGAACTAGCCGCTCGCGACACCTGAAGTTCCTCTTTGCCTGCTTCAAGGTCCTTTGCATCTTCTGACATTGTTGAGCTGCTGGGTCTAGGCAGTGTTTAGATGCTTCGAAGGTAAAGTACATAAGCGCGGTCTAAAGTTAAAAGAAGAACTATATTAGAGAACTTTAAAATTTGAAAAGGGATATTAAAATAAACAGCAACCGACCCAGTCACCGGGAAGACGGACAGCTTCAGTATCCGGGTAGTTGGGTAGTGAACTGATATCACGAACAGTTGTCGCTCTCGGTCTCGGTCTCGGTCTCGCTACCGTTAATCTTATTCAAAAGGGGTTAGACCACACTTCCAACCAATGATCTTGGCAGTACTTGTAGTCATTTCTCCACGTAGAATGCTCGGCAAATCTTCTGCTCCTCCTCTCCACAGGATGTGTACATTGACACTCGCCCAATGTTCTATTGCGCCCAGATGGGATCGCGGCTCATAGTGTGGAGAAGTCTATGTATGCATATGGCGCAAGAAATTTGAGCCACAAATTGAGAGATTGCTCCCGGTATAAGAAGTGTTCATGTCCCTCTACACAGCACGGTTGTGCTGTGTAGTTGCCGCGCCTATGACAAGTAGTAATTCTGTAGTTTGTGCCTGTTGCGTCTCGACCTCGTAGACCGGTCACTTTATGCTTGCCATTTCTACGGGTGCATGGATGAGCTACATCAGCTTCTCCTCTCTATCTCTTAGGGGTCGATGCAGATGTGCTCCAGCGGCCAGTCAAGGAAAGCGATGTAGGACGCAGGCAGACCGGCGCGGACGGCGCGCAGCAGCTTGGGCGCCCATCCACGAGTAAACCAGCTGCGCCTAGCGGAGGCCTCGATGACGATGCAGTAGTGGGCCAGCACGGCGAGGCTGGCGGGGTGGCGGTTCCGGAGCAGCTGCACGAACGCGTCGGACACGGCGATGGGCCACAGGATGACGAAGCGCAGCTCCGGGTCCGACGACTCTTCGAGGCAGAGCTGGGAGAGATCGCGCAGCCGCAGGATCTCGCCGTCGATGCACGATAAAATAGAAGCCGGCTGGTCAATTTCCGTTCCCATTCCCGTTCCTGTTCCATCCTCTGCTCTAATCCTGTCGGCTAGCGGCCGGCGCAACTTCTCTAGCCGGTCCGGTACGTCGTTCCAGAAGGGCAGAATCCGGGCCGCATCGGCGGGCCGCGACGCATCAAACAGCGCCCCGAAGGGGCCGCGACGGAGGACAGGCTCCCACGACAACAGCACCGTGTTCATGCCCTTGAGCAGGACGCAAATCTCGACCACGTCGTCCAGCCCGGGGCTGTGCTCGCCGGGGTCGGCCGCGTGCACGGTCAGCGCTGCAAAGGTGCCGACGGCCAGCAGCGAGGCGGCCATGAAGAGCGCGTGGCAGCTGTTCTCGTCGAGCGCGGTCAGCGCGCTGCGCATTCCGGCGAGCCCGCGGTTCTGGTGCTCAGCGGCCGCATAGACGTAGCGCATCCCGCGCGCCGGCTCCTGGTGGTGCACCAGGTGCGCCAGGTGAAACGCCGAGAAGGCCAGGAGTAGGTGCAGCAGGTAGGTGTCTCGCAACGCAGCCACGACGGCCTCGACTTGCCAAATGTGGCCGACTTCGTCGGCCCGCGGCATTGTGCGGTGTGCCGCCGTGCAGTAGTGGTGCATGAGCTCCATATCGGTGATCCAGTCGCGCTCTTGGTTGGCGGCTATGGCGGAAGTGGTGAGTGGTTGAGCGGAGGAGGTGTCAAGAAGGACAACAGGGGTGGGTGCCGACGTGACTGCTGTAATTGCAGGCAATGAGCCTGAAGGTGAACCAGATGCCTGAGAGCCTCCTCGGGCGTATCTTGTCCTTCGGCTTTTGGCGCCGTCCTGCTGCGTCCCTCGGGCTATAGCACCGTCGGCTCCTTGCAGAGGAGGAGTGGTGACACGCAAATTGCTGCTGCTTGTCAGCGGCGACGGCAGAGACGCCGCTGCACTCAACTGCGAAGTGGTGCCATCACTGTACGACGCGTCGTCGTCGGCCACAAGACTGCAGACCAGGCTATGGCGCAAGCAGGCGCTGCATGGCCGCTTCTCGTCGCACTAGGAGCCGACGTAAGGGTGTCAGCGTGCTCAGTAGCCTCGCCGCTGGCGCAACTAGTCCCCCGAGGCTCGTAGACCCACCTTAACTTTACGCTGTCGGCACTTCAGACAGCCAGTGCGCACTTTTCTGTACCCTAGCCTTGGCATGCTAACCAGAACTGTGGTGCGTGGTGGAAGACGCGGCAGTTAAGTGCGCGCGCAATGCAGCTTACACGACTATGCAGGAGATGGAGGCCAGCAGGCAACGGCGAGCAGAAAAAGCTTCTAGGGTACCACTAAAGGGGTGATGCGGAGGGTCTAAATTAAGGACGAACAAAGAACTGGTAATAAATCAGAGTAACGGTTTTTGGCTCTTTGAGCAGGCGCTGAAGGCATTAACAGCATGATCTTTTCCTTTAGCAAGGGAAATCCGGGCTTACTACCCCAGAAATTGTCAGACATCTGCTACCACACCGCCGTTTTCATTGGCCCCCACCACCCCGGTACCCCTTATTCTTATGATCCTAGATGCTACCTACTCTAGATAGCATGCAGCGGATCCTCAAGAATAGGTATTTGTCTGGTGTTTTTTTTTTCTTCCTATTATAATATTTGTATACAATAAAGTCAAACTCTGTGATGTAGTAGTTCCAACAGATTGACATTGCCATGGTCCGTGACTATGACAGCATGCGGTACAATCACGGCTTTTAATGCTCTCATAAGTTTGCATCACAGCTGTCAGCAACAAACTAGAAAACCCCGTGTTATCCAAGTCCGCAAATAACATCAATCGGCTCCGAAAGAAAAAAAAAGCCTTGTGTAAAATGTAAGCAGCGGGTTGCGGGGTGGCTTCACGTAAGGTTATTTCCACTGAGAAATAGAAATACATACGACTATTGCAAGTCAAGATATCGTGATTACACCTAAGCATCTCATTTTCAATACTGAACTCTTTGGGACGGGTTGAGAAATATACTGTTGCCAAAAGACAGAGCCAGTGTCGATTGACCCCAGCCACTGTCCACTTACTACCGTCGCCTCGAGAGTAGCTCTCACCGCGGAGAACTCCCGTTAAGTAAACTATAAATATGCTATAATTTTCTTTTGCAATAAAGATATCGTATTTATATAGAGCCTGACGAAGACACCAAAGTTAATCACTGCCAATATATAGCTTCACATATCCCAAATAGAGAAGCGGCTAGCCTTGTGAGTTGTAGAAACTGCTGCAGCATGGTCTCCAAGCCGTTAGAGGAGGTTGCTAGGACGTTGGTTTTGCTAATCGTCATCACCGTAGTGGAACATAAAAGGAGCGACTGAATTTTTGCCTTATTTTTTACTTGGATAGGCAGGCATTATTAAAATACGGAAAAGGGGAGGCAGAGCATTTTGATTAGACAAATCCATATCGAACAAGATTTGATTGGTGCCAAATTGGCGAGGTTACAAAATAGACCTCAGGTCAACGATATGAGGCTGATCTGGCCACAAGTCTCTCATAGACTGGCTGAATCACCAACTTCTAGAAGTCCAGAAGAGACGCTATCACTCCCTTCAGGAGTAGGATTCACTAGACAACTAGAGATCAGGCTGTCCTATCCTTCCTACTTCGGTTGGAAGCAGTTGCGATGGCCTTTATGATTAGATTGAGAACTATCCGGAACCTTAGTTGAGAGAAAAAAGCTAAGAAAGTCGTAAAAGCAGCATAGAAAAAAAGGCACCGTGGATTTAATACTGTATTCAAAACAACACAGCAAAGTAGAAATGAAAATTAAAATAAAGAGGAAGGAAATGGTTATGAAAAGTCGAGATTACAAGAGAGTTACGAAGGAAAAGAGCACAGGTATTTTTGTGTGGTTGTCGAGAGAGGCAAAGAGACTTAAGCCAATAAGTGAGGCAGGATCGGCCATATATTCTCACAATAATAAACTCATAGCATGCTCAGCAGGCGCGTTAAGGAACAGGCCGCCAAGAGAGGCCTCGCTTTCTCACTTTCCACGTGCTTTAAAATCTTAGTATTGTTGGCCAACCATTCACGTACAGCTTGTTCGACTGCACCGGGTCAGGTCGGGCTTTACGCAATTGCTAGCTCTCCGACGCTTCATATAGTTTTCCCCGCGCTCAGCTGCATCTTGGATAATGGCCAGATGCGCTTATCTCGGAAATATTAACTGCGCAACATAGATTGACGACGGCACAAAGAGAGCTTTATCATGGCCGAATATTTGTAAGTCCTCGTAGGCTGTCGTCAAATATAAATTTATGAGAAAAAAGGCTAACTCACTAAATGTGAAGTCATTACGGGCATGATAATGCCGACACCGAGGAGCAGATTGCGTATCAGAGAGAAATTCTCGCAAGCCAGTTCGGCGCAGCCGCACCGGTCACTGATGAGGAAAGCTTCTCTTCGGATCGCGGCTTAGACCGCGGCATCAGAACTTCTGGTGGCGACTTCGCTAAGAAGGCTCTGGGAGTGCTGGGATACGTAGGAGAGACCGTCCAGAGCGGCGCCAGGTATTTCAAAGTTGAGAAGCAAGTCACAAGGGATCTAGATGACCCAGTCAAATTCCCAGAGGTCGCTCATGTCGCCTACGTTCGCAAGGGGCTCGGCCTCTCTCCAGAAGAGGCTTCCTTCTTAGCTGCGAGAAAAGCCCGCATGAGAGAGAGCTTCGCGAGGTACATGGGCTTGGATCCTGCCTCAGTCCACCCAGACGACATCCCAACCATCGCTTTTGGAGGCTCCGGTGGAGGATACCGAGCCATGCTCGCCATGCTTGGCTATTCCCTGGCGATGAAGCAGACAGGACTGTGGGATCTGCTGACCTACATTTCCGGTGTATCTGGATCATGTAAGCTCCCCCTCAGATGGGTGGAAAGCCAATGTCAGTGAAGGATCAAGATAGCTAACTGTTCTCACAGGCTGGGCCATTGCCTCTTATTACACTCTTGGTCACGGCGACGTGCTGAAAGTCATAGAGCACTGCAAGAAACGCCTATCGCCTCTGCATCCCTTGTCGCCAGGTGCTGTGCAGAAAGTCCTTAGCATCCCCCGTGGCGACTATGAAACTCTTGGTCCCATTGTCCAGAAGAGAAGGAGTGGGCTGTCAACCGTGGCCATGGATTTGTATTCCGTCTTCACCACAGGCTATCTCTTCTACCAAGAGGATCCCGTGATGCAGCCGATGGGAAGCGCTTCCGCTGAGATCCCAGGGTACCACAGGGCGTGGTGGAAGTGGACACAGGCCATACCATTCCTGGCCAATGGTGCAGAGCCGCTGCCGATCATGACGGCTATTCGTCATGAGCGGCCGTGGAAAGACTGGGCGGATGCCGAGCACCCGTTTGCCGACAATGACCCCACCGCGAAGGAGCAGCGGGACGCCGAAGATGCTTGGTGGCAGTGGTTCGAGCTCAGCCCATACGAGGTGGGGTGCGACGAGCTCGAGGCGTGGTGCCCGACGTGGGCATTCGGACGGCAGTTTGAGGGCGGCAAGTCGGTCAGCACCTCGCCCGAGCAATCCCTTGCCCTCCTCCTGGGGCTGTGCACCAGCGCTCCGGCTGGTCCGCTGTCCAGCTATCTCACCACGATCCAGAGGAACCTTCCCAGCGGCTTTATCGGGGACACCATCAACAACGTGGCGTCGGGAATCGCCAGGATGTGGGGAAAGCAGGAAACGGCGGTTTTCGAGAACCACCATCCGCTCCATGCGTCCAACGAACACAACTTTGTGTTTCATATTACGCCAACGCCGCCCGATGTTGCAAGGCCTCCAGGCATCGAGAATTCGCCTCGGATTCATCTTATCGACAGTGGCCTAGTAAGTCGTGTCAATTCCAACAATGGAACGTGTTCCTCTGTTAAATACTAGAAACTAATGATCTGCTTCATAGGATAATAATTGTCCAACAGTAAGGCAATCTTGCATCTATCGAGTCCTTCGGGGCCTAACCTGTATGTATAGAACTGACAAATATGATCGATATAGTACGTGATGCTGCGCCCGGAGCGCATGGTCGACGTCGTTTTCAACATGGATGCTTCGTCTGACGTCCAGAAGGATTCTTTCCAGCAGCGCGTCAGCCAAATCGGATACCGCCGCAGCCTGGAGTTTAAAAGGCTGCTCGACGTCAAGCCGGGTACAGACCCTGCTGATCCCGACCGCTTCAAAGGCCTGTACGCGCAGATCTACAACGGAACCTTGATGCCCCAGCGCCCGGAGACCGTCGTCGATTCCTACGGCAAGACAGTGACGAACCCGCCCGCACAGCCTAGCCGCCAAGACTGCACCATGGTGTACATGCCTCTGCTGCCGAACGAGCGGGCTGTCCCCGGCTACGACCCGTCCACGGCCAAGTTCAGCGGCAGCTACAACCTGGTCTGGACGCCGGAGCAGGTGGACATGATTATCAAGACCAGCGTCGCCAACTTTTACGAGGGACAAGACACTATCAAAGAAGTGCTCTATAATGCGTATATGCGCAAGAAAGCGATGCGTGAGCAGGCCTTCCCTAGTGCGGGACAACCATATGGGAGTGCAGGTCAACCCCAAGGGAGTGCGGGCCAACCCTATGGAAGTACGGGACAGCCACCCTATGGTAGTGCAGCCCCGCCAGCTGGGAGTGCAGGACAACCCTATGGTAGTACGGGCCAGCCACCCTATGGTAGCGCTGGCCCACCAGCTGGGAGTGCAGGCCAACCATATGGCAGTGCAGGCCAACAATATGGTGGTGTGGGCCAGCCGCCCCATGGCAGTGCATCCCCGCCGTCCGGGAGTGTAGGCCAGCCTTACGGAAATACAAGCCAGCCCCAGGGTAGTGCAGGCCAGCCTTACGGCAATGCGGGCCAGCCGCCCCTTGGCAGTGCAAGCCAGCCTTATGGCAGTGCAGGTGTTGCAGGCCAACCCTATGGTACTGTGAGTCAGCCATCTGGGGGTGCAAGCCAGCCTTATGCTAGTGCAGGCCAACCCTATGGGAGCACGGCCCAGCAGCATGGTGGTGTGGGCCAGCCCTATGGAGGTGCAGGACAGCCCTATGGAAATGCGGGACAGCCCTATGGGAGCCCAGGTCAGCCATCTGGGAGCGTAGGCCAGCCGTATGGAAGTCCAGGTCAGCCCCATGGGAGTGCGGGCCAACCTTATGGTAATGCAGGCCAACCGCCCTACCAACCATCTGGGAGTGCAAGTCAGCCGCCCTATGGTGCTGTAGGCCAGCCGTCTGGAAACGCAGGTCAGCCTTATGGTAGTGCAGGCACACAGTATAGTGGTGCAGGCCAGACGGCTGGAAGCGTAGGCCCGCCAACTGGAAGTGCGGCTCAACCCTATGGCAGCGCAGGTCAGCCTTATGGCACTGCAGACCAGCCTTCTGGTAGTGGAGGTCAGCCACCTGGGAGTGTTGGCCAACCCTATGGCAACGCAGGCCAACCCTATAGATGAGAAGATCCTCCGGACGCACCTCAAGTACGGTTAGATATAGAGTATTTCTTCAGTGCACACTGCGATAAGCTAATTTATACTTGAAATTATTAAACATTGATCTTTAAATGGATGAAGGTATTGATAAACTCATCTCTACTCTTATGTCCCTATCCGCCATATCCATAGAGCTTTAGTGATTAGCTTCTCAATGACGCCAACTGATCAGATATCAATCCTTTTTTTGCGTAGCTTGCGCGCTACAGTGTCGAGGACTTCTTTTGAATATTCTACCTCAAGTAAGCGTGCCTCATGACCAGGCAGCCAAAAGCGATCTCAGCGTAGAATACAAGCTTATTTCATGACCTGTGGTCTGACTCCCTTCCGTGACGAAGGTATCTCTTGACGAAAGGGACCTTATACAGCTGATACTATCAACACAAAATATGCCCCTATCCTGATCCTCGTCGCAGACCCTAGCTTAGCTATGTTCAGCAAGACATATTACGTCAAGAAATTAATTGGACAACGACTCCGTCGAAGGAGTATGGTGGTTGCTTGATATATGGCCAACGTTTAAGGAGCAAAATAGACGCATGAAAGAGTGAATGCAATTCTCAGCTCGCAAGATAGCTGAAATCATAGGATCGCATGTAGTGGCACGGCGTTTAATGCATATGGCAGCTTGTGAATTCATTTGTGTGATACACAGCTAAGCGGGTGGGCATCCCCATGTACATATCCGGAAGCTGTGCACAGGTTTATTGGTTACCGTTGCAACTTCCAAATTGGGCGAAGATATTCCATTCCGAGCCGCTCTTTCCTTAACGGAACAGCAACATCATAATACTACCCCTTTCTAGTTAATTATTCATATAGCCGGGTTATTTGTGAATTCGACTCAAATCTCACCTCCAATGTGACGTTCTCCTGGCTTCTTTTCTGCCTCATTCTTTAGCCTCGTCAGGAAATCTCTGGCCATACAGCTGCAATGATGGCTGCCACGGCATCTTCTGTCTTGCTCGCGCTGTTGTTGGCAATTCCTACGGCACGTGGCCAACAGACCGGTGTACATACCGATTGGCCTCGGTGGTGCGGAAAAGTCTATGAGTCGGGGTATGCTGGGATGGGCTTCCTTCTTATTTTCCTGGGACATTCCTATGTATTTCTAAACTTGCTAACACAATTGATCAGATACTCGAGTTTTAATCCTGGTGGTCAGACGGTTAAGCCCAAGGCGGTATCCAATGGACCTTTACTCTATGTCCAAGTAGCACCTCGCTACAGCCTCTACTTAGATAATGAGTCCCATGGCGAGTTTGTCGTACGGACAGCCTTGTCGCCGTATTTTGGAAGTCCTCTACCTGCTTCCGCAAACAGCAGCACTGCAAAGCTCGCCGACCGCGAGAAGCGAGATTTGCATTTCACTATTTCTCTGCAAAGCACTGGCCGTATCCTGGCTAGTGGTACAGCGGGATTCAACGCCTTGCAGGCGCAAGACACATTCGTTCCGTTCAATTTGACGAATGGGCTTATCCAGTCGAGCTTGGTGGGACAAAATGTGACGCTCACGGGCTGGGTGGCAGGCCCTGGCAACGCTGCTAATGGGACTTACACGGCCACGACCGAGCTCTTTTATCTGCCGGAGAAGAAAACCGGCAGCGTGACGCGACTTGACAACGTCAACGGTGGCTTTCTGTTCCGCAATACGTCAGATCCGCAGAGCCATTTTGAACCTTTCTTTCCATATGGCTTCTACTCCTCTTACGACGGATTCCTCTCTGGCGTATCCGATAATGCTTCCGCCGCAAGCGTCATCGGCAAGTACGCTGGCTTTGGCCTCAATGCCATGACGCCACTGACGCAGTACCCACAGTCGGCCGCTGCATTTGCTTACATGGAAGCGACAAACCTGCGGTTCCAGTTCGACTTGCGCGAAGGCTACACGAATCTGACGTGGGTCACTAACCAGGTCACTGCGGCACACAACAACGCCGCCCTCTTTTCGTATTGGAGCGCAGATGAGTATGTCACCAAATATTTGGACACAAAGTCCATTCCATTCTCTATCCTCTGTAGTATGCTTTCGTGATAAGTTTTTAACATACTCTTGCAGACCCGATGGCCACCAGGATCCCTTTGACGCACCCGTCAATGCCCGCAGCACCATCCGCAGCATTGACCCATACCATCCTGTGGCCGTCGTGCTCAACTGCCAGGACTACTACTTTGGGCCGTACACGGACGGCGCCGACGTCATCATGGAGGACGTCTACCCGATCGGCACCAACGCGACCTTCTCCAAGTGGGGCACGGCCTGCAACGCGACACTGGGCGACTGCGGCTGCGACAACTGCCAAGGCGGGGCGCACGCCGTCCAGGACGTGCGCGACCGGCTCGACGATCTGGCCCGCTACGAGAGCTGGCTAGGCCGGTGGCCCAAGACCAAGGTGCACAACCCGCAGAGCTTCCACGGCGAGGGCTACTGGTCCCGGGACCCCACACCCGCCGAGGAGTGGGCCATGGTGCTCCTGGCCGTCAACCACGGCGCCCAGGCCATCATCTCGTGGGTCTACCCGGCTGCCGACGTGCTGGCTGCTGCACATGGCCAGTTGGCCCTGGTGCTGGCCTCCAGGCCGGTGCTGGACTTTGTCGTGGCCAACGACCGGCCGCACGCAGTGCCGGCTCCCTCGGAGGCACCCAACGTCGACGTAGCCTACTGGCGTCGGGGAAACCAACTGCTGGTGTCAGTCGTCAACGGTGGATACGATGACTACACACAGCCAGTGTCGATTCCCATTCCGGCGGTAGCAACCGCAGCAACCGTCGCCCAGTCGAAGGACAGCCAGCAATTCTCTGATTTCCGCAAAATTAACAGCGTACCCTGGGGCAACCTGACGTGGTCGTGGGTAGATGGAAAGCTATCGACGGACAAGGTTCCCGCTTTAGCGACAAGCCTGGTGATTTTATCAACAGAATAAGAGCGAAAAGTATGGAAGAAATGAAACTTTGTCTTAATGCTAAGAACAAGGAGCGTAATAGTTACATTACAGTTTTCAATGTCCAAATTCTAAAATGCATCTTCCTGCAGTCCATTTTGGCGATCTATGCAGTTCTGTTTCTCCTCATAGTCCAATAATATGCAATGCGTCGCCCCCGTTTGTATGCAGTAAAATCCGAATCCAAAACTTATACCGCCTTTCTTCCACTGCATCCTCCTCCTCTCTCCACTTGATGATATTTTTGGTTGCATGCCTCTGAGAGGCAGCTGTTTCTGAGATAGCAGGTGTCCTAGACTGATCCATTCTTATTGCTTCCGGTCTTCCTCGTCCTCCTCTTCGTCCTCTTCGCGGAAGCCATACACCTGCTCGCCACCGCCGTCTCGCCCGGGCCCCTCGCGCCGCCACCGCTGGTGCTGCCGGGCCTCTACCATCTCCTCCTCCTCCTGCTCATCCTCGTCCTCTTCTTCCTCCGCCAGCAGGCCTCCATGGCCCTCCGCTTCCACCTCTGCCTCCTCGTCGTCATCTGCGTGCTCGTCGTCGCTGTCATCCACCGCCTGCCGACCGCCCATTAGCATCGGCGACGCCTCGGCCGCATCGCCGCCGCCAGACCCACCGGTCTCGGGCCGGCGCTTCTTCTCAAAGTCTTGCTTGTGCGCCTCGGCAATGATCATGCCAAGGGTCTTCCGCCCCAGTGTGCTACCGCCGCCACCGAGCGTGCTGGTCAGGCGACGCCGCAGGGTGCCACCACCGGCCTCCAAGGCTGGCGACGGCTCTATGATCACACCTGTAGCCCTGCCAGCCACGCCTTCTTCGGCGGCGCCTGTGTCCGTGGGCAGGGTGCCGGCGGCACTTGCCGGCGTGCCACCAGCTTGCGGTTGCCGACCAGAACGCATGCTTCCGGCCAAAGTGGCGCGGCCGCCAGGCGTGCCGAGAATGCCAGCCGCATCTGGCGCAGTGCCGCCGTGGGCGAGATCGTGCTCGCTAGCAGCGCCCAGGAAATCCTGACTCGGCCGGGGCGATTCGATCTCATGCAAGTGGTAGGGCAGCGGCACGTCGCGGGAGGCCTTGTACTGGGCGACGTTGGCGCAGTGCTCGTTCTCGACGCGGAAGAGGGTCCACATTCCACGGCGGGTGGCCTCGGCCAAGGAGACGAGGAATGAGCAGATAGTGCTGTGCTGAGCGTCGTGGGTGAAGATAGCGTAGAAGATCCAGGAGAAACGCAGAATCGGGTCGATGATCATGATAGCGTAATAGAGCCAGCGGCGCTTGAGGGCTAGGATGTCGCGCAGCAAGAAGTGGCGCGAACCAGCCTGAAGCAGGGAGAAGTCCATAAACAGATCCCAGAAGGCTAATGGCGAGAAGGAAGAGGTTAGCAGAGCAACAAAAGGATGAAAGGGCCTTGTTAGGATTTGGAGGTGTGGAATGCTAGGCTTACAGGTGTAGATGCTGTTCATGGTCGAAAACGTGATGAACAGAGCCAGGTTGGTATGCGAACCGTCGATGCGGTAGAGACTGAGACACATATTGCTGATGATAGTCATGGTGTACTTGCCGCAGTTGACCAGATGAGGAAACATGTTCTTGGTGTCGCGATACCGACGGATACACTGAAACGCGCGCCAGATGGGTGGCAGGGTGGAAAAGAAGCCCAGCAGCCGGGAGTTGCTAGAGTTGCACTGAGCGGGGTTGTTCCAGGCGTTGGCGTAGAGACAGAAGAAGAGCTCAATGTTCTAGTAGAGCTATTAGCAACAAGAAAGAGGACGGCGCAGCAGGGGAGAGAGAAAAAGGCGGCTGGGCGAGGACATACACAAGTAGGGTAGATGAGCGAGCAGTAGATGTCACCAAGAAAGAAATCACGGAATTCGACCGGGTACAAACCAGCAAAGAAAAGGCGCCACTGCAGTAGGTTCCGTCAGCAAAACCAACCCATTCCAAAGGATAGAAAGGGGGAAGAGAGAAGAAGATACACACGTGCGAATATAGGAACCACTTGCGGCTGCGGTGCCAGAGAGTGGGGGCCGGGAAGAAGAGGAGGACGAAGGTGAGGCCGATGAGCATGACCGGGTAATAGAGGAAGAGGCGGGGATTGGCTGCGTCGGAGAAGTTGAGCCAGAGGAAGAGGCCGAAGAGCAGGAGGAAGAAGCTGGGGAACTGGCTGAGCTGGCGCCAGTCGAGGTGGGAGCGGGGGTCGAACTCAAAGATGAAGGGGTAGTTGATCTTGTTGCGGGCCCAGGCCCAGCAGTCGAGGCAGAAGAAGGCGAAGAGGTAGAGCATGAGGAAGTAGCCGCCGTAGATCTGCAGCAGGTAGCTGGTGTGCAGGCGGGTGACGGGGTCCGGGTGGTGCAGCAGGGTATCGACGCCGTGGACGAGGCCCTGCAGGGTGAAGACGGCGCCGACGCCGAGCAGGAGGCCGTTGCGGAAGGCGCTGCCGGACTCGTCGCCGGGCCGCTTGGTGAGGGCGCGCAGCTTGCCGGCGGCGATCTTGTGGTTGCCGCGCTCAAAGTAGCGGGCGTAGAGGTCCTCGACAGCGACGATGAGGTCGTCGACGACGGTGCTGTTGACGAACCAGGCGCGGTTGACCTTTTCGTTCATGTAGCGGTAGGGCGGGCGGGCGTTGACGGCCTTGTCGTACTTCTTGTTGAGCTTGCGGAAGGCGGTGCGGTTGAGCAGCGCGTACGACTTGAGCAGCTCGAGGCCGCGGTAGAACTCCTGCAGCGCCAGCTTGAGCTTGCGCTTGGCCGTGCGGTAGGGGATCTCGTGGTCGCCCGGCCGCCGCGTGTAGTCGCGGTGCGCCGGGTCGGCACCCAGCACGCCGGCGGTGGCGCCGCCGACCCCTCCCAAGATCCGCGGCGTCTGCGGCATCTTCTGCAGGGCCTTGGAGTTGGGCCCCGGCTTGAAAAGCTTGGCGCGCAACGGCGCGATCCACTCGTGCTGAATGTCCCAGCTCTTGCCGTCCTGGCCGGCGGCGCCAGAGTTGCCCTGCTCCTGCGGCTGGTGCTGCTGCTCGTCTCCGGATGCGCCGGGGCTCATGCTCTCGTTTCCGTTTCCGTTGCCGAGGCCGCCGCCGCCGCCGCCACCAGCGTCGGCGTTGGCGTCGCGCTGTTTGCGCGCCTGCTGGATCTCGTTGATGCGGCGGTTGCGCATCTCGTGCAGCTGCTCGCGCAGCAGGGCCAGGCGCTCGCCGGCCTGGGCCTCCTTCTGCTTGTAAAAGGTCTCGACCTTGTCGAGCTCGCCGTCCAGAAAACGGAAGAACTCGAGCTCGCGCTCGCGCACATCGTCGAACACGCGCAGGTCGATGTCGTCCTTGTTCTCGCCGTCGGGCCGCCACCCCTGCTGGCCTCCGCCGCCGCTACGCCACGACCCGGGGGACGCCACGGAGAACATGCGGCGCAGGCGCTGCCGCGGCGTTAGCTCGTACGGTGTCGGGTCGCGGGAGGACGATGGAAAGCTGCCCCCGCCGCCGCCGCTGCTGCTGATCCCGCCGCCGAGACCTCCTACTGCGGGGGGCGTGTGGTACGGCACGGCCATGGACGCGCTCCGCCGCTGGGGCGGACGCACCCAGGGCGGTGTGGCCTTCATGACGCTGGGCGGGGACACAGCCTGCCGGGTGCCGTCCTCGCCGCCACCAGGTAGGGCCGCAGCCTTCGGCCGGGTCCGGCTGGCCGAAGCATCGCCCGCGGCGATGGTCCCGCCGCCGCCAATAGTGGACAGGTTGGACGGCACGCGCAGGGCCGGGGCCGGCAGCTCAAAGGCGTGCGCGCTGCTATCGGCGGTGGCCACGGACGGGCTCCGCATGCGTGTCGGCGGCGAGATGCTGCCATAGTGGCGCGGCCGGTCCTGCAGCGCCGGTGACGTCAGGCTCTGGCGCTCGCCGGCCGCCTCTGCTGCACCAAGCTTGCTGCTGCCACCGCCGCCGCCACCACCGCGCGGCGTGGCTTTGGATCTGCCCAGGCGTGCAGGGCTCGCGCGAAGAGACGCTTGCTCGTCGTCATCGTCGCCTGTGCGTCGCGGTGGCTTCTGAGCAAAGGGACTGCCCGGCGCAAAGAGGTTGCTCGGGGTCTGGCGGGGCGGTAGGAGGTCGCCGGTGCGGCGGAGGATCGGGGTCGCATTGGCACGATTGATAGCTTTCGCAACAGCTTTAACGTACCGCTTGCCGGCCTTGTAGTCGAGGTACTTGATGCGCCATTCTAGAACACAAACCCATTCCTTGTCAGAATCAAATGCGCCCTTCTTCTCCTTCCCACAGACGATGAGAAAACAGGAATATAATCAGCTGAGGATCTTACCGGGAACGAGCTCTTGCTCGAGCTCCTTTGCGAACTTCATGACGTCAGCCGGCTCAATGGAGACAATGACGGCAGAGGAAGAGAGACTGAGGCTTCAGCGAGCCTATTCAGCCAATTTCCTATAGGAAAGGGACGTGCTTCCTACACAATGGCATAGGAGCAGGTAATTAAGGTGCCAAGATGATGAGAAGAGTGAATAAAAGACGCAAAAAAAAAAAAGGCGAGGAAAAGGAAAACGGGCCCTCGTCGCGTGGTAGTTTGGTAGTGTGGATGGATGCTCGCAGAGAGAAATTTGGAGGTTGCCGATGGGGACGGCAACAGCGAATCACAGAACACTGATACTACATCGCGCTAGCCGCAACAGAAGCACCGAACATCACTGCTGAAATGACCCAGCGGAAGCTGCTGACTGGGACCAATTAGCAACCGCAAATACAGCACAAGGCCCTCTAGACCCCCTCTAGATCGACTTTTATTAGAGGCATTTATAGGCATACACAAGGGCATCCTAGGGGACCCGGCCTCCACACCCCGCGCATTGAGCTCCAGCTGGTGGTTCCGTCATGGGTGTCCAGGCCCGTCCTCCACGAATTAGACGCTTTTAAACAATATGGCACGCTCTAATATGCTATTTACACTTTCATTTGGCTGAAGTTCGATGTGCTCGTTTGTCCATTTTACACGTGAAAGGACCCTGCGAATCGATTTTGACAATTGTCGGGCGTGGTCCAGAAGGCAGAACGATAAGACGAGAATGCAAGAAAAGAAGCATGTGGGCAAGCAGAGAGGGCAGAGCAAATACGAGGCCGCGGACAAGAGGAAGCAAGATAAAGTGCAAAAGCAAGAGAAAGAGAAAAAACATTAATTAACAATGTCATTCAGAATGCTAGTAGTTCTTATCATGCTCTATGGTAGTAATAATGTGTGTTTGCTGTCTGCGTCTGTGTGTGAGCAAGTGTGTGTGTGTGTGTGTGTGTGTGTATGAAAATGTTTTGGTTGTTTTTCTATGTCCCCGCCTGAAATAATATGATTGATCATGATGAGTTAAACGTTTGATGGTGGTATTGATGCATCCTCTTCCGCTCCCACACGGAATGTGTTTTTGGTTTGGGGATACGGCAGATGGAGAGGCTGTCTGTCCCCTCCCCCCCTTTCTCTCTCCCTCACTTTCTCTGCTCGCTTTCCCGCCCTCTCTTCCCAAGATCCAGCAGCGGCTCCGGCTATCGGCGTGGCATTGCATGTGGGTCATAGCAGGTCGACGGCAATCCGGCAGCCAACAGAGATTTGCCCTCTCTCTTCCGGTCTCGCAAAATCGCGAGGAAAGAGACGAAAGTGAAAACCGGCTTCAGCGGCCCCGGCCCAGCCGCTCCTCGTTGTCGGCCATCAGCTCATACGCCGGCCGGAACGAAGTGCTGTCGCCAGCCTTTGCCAGCGCCGGGTTTGGCCGCGTGTCGGTGGTGCCGCCGAGCGAAGTGAAGCCTTGGTTGTACAGCTTGCAGAAGGGGATATCAAGGTGGCGGATGAACTGGTGCCCAGGAGTTAGCAAGAGAACGTGCTCATGGTGGTTTGGGGGCCAAAACAGAGGGAAATTAAGAAAGTCTACACACCCGCCAGATCTCTGCGTAGTGCCAGTCCAGCACGGGGTGGATGCGCATCAGCTGCGGCCAGCCGGGGTCCGTCGGCGTAAAGTGGTCCAGAAACTCGCCGTGCGGGTCCGTGCGGCGCGTGCCCATGAAGATGGCGCGGACTGCCGGCCGCTCGCCCATGAAGGCGTCGAGGGCGGCCCGCATGGGCAGGGCGTAGCGGGAGAGGTCGAGGTGGTATTCGAGCGTGGACGTCTCCACAAAGGCGTCCACCTCGGGGAACGGGTCCGGCGGGACAATGTAGATAGCCTGCACCGGCGGCGTCGGGATGGCTTCCGCCGTAGCCGCATCAGCCGCAGGCTGGTCGGCCGGGGCCGTGTCGGCGCCGGCATTCGGCGAGCAGGTCGGCAGGCATGCCAGCAGGAGAATAAGGAGCACGAGGCAGTCTTTGCCGCCGTTGTACGAGAGCGAGAGTTCACTGAGCCTGGATAAGGGGGAGGGGGCACGCGCAGGGAGGCGCGGGGTGTTAGCAAGTGGGGCTCCGCTTCTGACGTCTTCGAGCAGCTTCCAGCATGCATCAGCCGCTGCCGCAGGGGGAAACCTACCCGTAGCGCTGCAGAGCCTGTTCGATCACGTCCACGGAGATGCGCACCTGGCTCTGGACGGCACGCAGCAGCTCGTCCTCGAGGTCGGCCGCAAGAAAGGCCAGGACTTTGCGCCGCAGCTTGTAGCAGATTTCGGGGAAGCGCAGCGCGGGTGCAGGCAGAGCTCGTGCGTCTCGTTGCGCATGTGCCTCTGCATGTGACTGGGGACCTGCGGGTCCGGTGCCGTTGACACCGTTCACTTTGGCCTTTGCCGAGCTGCCGTGTGCCACGCCATTGGGTTGCGCCTCGGCCGGAGCGGTGGCATAGCCGCCGTTGGCGGTGCCATTGTGCAGGTCTGCCATGTGAGGCGGGGCAGGACGGGAGGACAGGGCAAGAAGAAGAAAAGAAGAAGAAAAAGAAAAGAAGACGAGATATGTAGTGAGCGACTTGGGTAAGCGAATCTGCAGAAGCAGAAGAAATGACGAAAAAGACAAAGACGAAGACGACTCAGACAGAGAAGCAAACCCAAGAGGAAGTGTCGCGGGGAGAAGTGGCTACGGAGAAAGAAAAGCGGACGGAACGACTCAAGCTGCCTCTTAGCATGGAGAATGGCATGGAGAAAACCCAAAAGAGAAATGCGGCTATGCGAAACGGTCCAAAAGTCAGACGGTTCGATCGAGGCCGCGCACAGATCGGACAGCCCTTTTTGGCATATGACGGCCCTTTTTTTTTTGTACCTTGGTTGTGCTGCCCAATTAGCGTTCTAGTGCGATCCCAAGAAATTCATAATCTTTCGATTGCCTTCTCCAACAAAGAACGGCGGCGCTGCTGGATAAGGCCACTGAGCCAACGACCTCAGGACGACTAGCGACTCTGAGGGGCCTACGACAGCCGTGGGGAAGGGAAATGTTTTAGCGCGGAGAACGGGGGAAATCAGAATGAGAACCAACGCCGATTCAGCCGACGTCGCCTGGGCGCGGTCCAAGGCATCTATCTTACATTGCCTGCACCGCCTTGCTCGAATAGCCGAAAGCAAACCGTGGGGAAAGCGATATTTTGGCCAGATTGTCCACGATTAATCAGCCGTGTCCGCGATGCTAGAGGCGGTCACGATATTCGGCATGTGACATGGCTGATTCGTTCTCAGGCGACTCTGCACAGAAAACGTGCCGATGCTGCACATCTCCTCTATGGCTGATCCTCGTGGTGCTCTGTGCAAGCCAGACGGCGATGCATCATTTGTGTCTACGGAGAGACCAGGCCGAGTAATTTCTCAAATTGTCTCATTGTTTTACCCGCTCGTTATTGGCGAGTCCGTGGGACAGCCCCTCCAGAATTCCGAGCATTCGCCGACCACATGACGAGGCTGACCGACAGCGCGAGGGCATCTCGCCTCTCTCGCTTGCCCTCTGGCTTACTGGCTCGCTCGCTTGTTTGCTGGTTTGCTTCCTTGATTGTTAGCTTGCTTCGTCTCCCGGCTCAAGAGCCACTGCAGCCACCAGGTATGGTTGCGTCGTGCTCTGTGTCGCTGACGAGAGGTGCGTAGCCCTCTCTCTTTTGCCCCACGTTCCAGGCCTGCGGCATCGTAACTGGCTGGAAGAAATTCTCTAGAGCAAAGTAGCATTCGCGTGCGGAGCGCCTGAACACCTTCTTTGCATTGTTTTGGCAGCCTCGCCGACATGTGAAGTGAAACGCCAACGTGTATATATATACACATGCCTATCCGTGTGCAGGGCGAAAGCCTCATTCAATTTCCCATTGTTAGTAATTCTCCTTCTTCCCGCAGCCAACTTGGTTTAGATAGCCTATGAACCCGGATCTTGGAAACCAAGTACCGAGATGGGCTCACAGAAGAATCACCATACAATAAATGCCATCTGCTGTATTTTTCAACGTACGAGATTCTGGGGATGGCAGCATCGTATGATTTGTGCGGGAAAGCTTTAAACGAGAGCGGCAGCCAAATGGCCTAGACGTGGGGAATGGCCGTTGGCGATTTTGAGTGTGCACTGGGAAGTGCACAAGTACCAGTGTTGGCAGACTGTCTCTTGTACTCCGTACTCCTTACCACTGCACAATGTACGGTCGCTATGTGACTTGTCGCCCGTCAATGTTTGACTGGTACATCGATGTGCTGTCGGTCTTCCCGAAATTGTGGATTCTCGTCCAAAGAGAGCAAACAGCTTTTGTGCTTGCTATTTCACAAAATTCTCCATACGACTGAGTACCATACGAAATCTGCGTGTTCACACGGGTCGGCGGTCTCATTTCGCCTGTCACATCTGCAGGCGTAACGTGGCAGTCAGATGGGCGCAAGAAGCAGGCTCGTCAGCGGTAGAACTTTAGCATGGGAAGGCACAGTTGCAGCGACGAGCTCTTTGAGCAGAACAAAGCCGCTGAGAGGATCTCCGTACGTGAGATTGCTTCTCTGCAAGAGCTAGTGAGCTTTGAGCCTTGACCGTCGACAGAGATGCGCTGCTGCAGTTGTGCATCTCCTGCTGTGCACTCTGCATACGCTTCGACCACAGCACACTGTGTAGTGCGTCACCCGCCTCCGACATTCCTTGTGTACGACGCTGCCTCCTGCGCTGCGAGCCCACAGCGGCGTAGCTGCGACCCGAAAATTAACGGCCAACCACGGAAACAAAAGTCGGCCCCTTTCGGTTGCTGGCACCGGCTACGCCCAGTTTAAAGATCAGATGGTGCAGGCTGACCAGGGAGACACCAGGACCGCCCTTTCACACGTGTTGCCACTTTGCGTGCCCTGCTGTGCAATTCCTTCCACGCGGAAAGATCGGAGGCTCCGGACTGGACAAGTATGCCGAAGAGGATTTTCTTCTGACGGTGGATCTTGGAATCCTTGCTGGATGACCAGCGCCGCCTTGGCTGAGGAAGAAAGCTGACTTGGCTGTGGAGAGCAGGAAAGGTCTAGTTTTGTTGGTGCAAACTGCTGACTGCTGTCTACGACAAACTGACGCCATGCGTCAGGAGAATCTCGGCGGATTAAACAGCTGCAGGAAACGCATCACGCTGCGTGAAAGCGGTACGTAAAATTTAAACTGTGATCGGGCTGCTCCTCCGCAACAAAAGATCATGGAATTGAGAAAAAAAATTGGAGAAGCTCTGGCGCCGCAGTCCAGACCCGCAGCACGACAGCACAAGAGACCACTGGCCAGTGGGAACCATACCAGAAAAGCATGATCGCCCAGCGGGGAGAAAAATTCATGACGTCTGTCCATTTCGACCATTTGGGCATTGGCCCATTTATGTGTAGCAACAATAATGAAAGCAAGTCAATTATAATTGTGCCAAGTTGATGGAGGACGGCATACGGCCTCAGCACGCAAATACATAGAAAGCTACTAAGAACACGGGAAAGAAATTATTGTGACGGAAGCAGCAACCCCTGGTACATGGCTCAATACACTTTTTCTTACACAAAACTCAACTAGGAAGGAACAACACCCGTTTATTCTCTGCACCCACCTTTTAGTGACAGATTGTCGGGAGTGTGGGAAAGTGCGAATGAACGCGATAGGAGGGAAAAAAGGAGGAAGAAAGTGGGGGCATCTTTGAAGGCGGAAGGGCTAAGAAAAATCTAAGGCAGACGGCCTTCCAAGTCTGCCTTCTGCCAAGGGAAGAAACACCGAGCGGACAGCCGGATTTGCCTCTGGTTGGTCCTTTGCCGCGTTACGAGTACGAAGAAACCCATCTGTAAGGAGTAAATCAAGGAATTGACGAAAAGGTGAAATAAGCCAAAGCGACATTGAATAAAGGGGCTTCTGGGAGAAACGACACTTTGGGAAGACATAAACAAGCCAAATTAAAGACAACATGCGGGCGAACAAAGCAAAAGCACCAGAGAAGGACTAGGACCAGGAGACTTCGTGAAAGAAAGACCAAAGTAGTGCTAGGAAGCCAAGGAGCCATGACGTTGAACTAGAGGAGCTGTTTTCCGTAGCGTGGATTTTCAGCGCGATGAACGGCGGAGATGCACAGCAGACGGAGAAGCACAGCAGACGACGCAGTCCTGCTGCTAGAAAGACAAGGCGAGTTCCAGGTTTCGTCCGCATGTGCGGAGTAACGTACTTGGCCGTATTTGCGTAGTTATAGCCTGGCTCGCCTGGGTGACCATTTTTGGGGGATTAACTTTTTGGGGGACTGGACATTTCTGCTAAGCAGCTCGGAGTGCTGCACCGCACCGCACCACCATCGGCCACGCAGCCACCACCACTAAGAAGCCACCAGCATCAATCGCCTGCAGCAAACCATTGAAGCCCAACAAAAAGTCTAATTTCCTTTTTCAGACGTGTTTATCAATTTCCCCTCTCATCCTTTCCTCTCTCGCTCCAGTCTCAGCCTTAATCGTCAGCCGCTTTTGGGAGAGAGCTGCAACCTTAAATGGTCAGCGCTATGCCACGTTGCGGGTCTCCAGAGCTTGACCGCCGAATTTCTCCTGTCGCTCGCACTTAGTCTGCTTCTTTCTTTGTCTTAAAATTGCCTTTCTTTGATTTTCTTTGCGCTCGTTAGACCCATTACTGCGCAGTGTCTCGGACGCATCGTGTGAGCTATCGGGCCAGAGAGGAAGACTGAGAAAAGTGCCGGTGCCGGCTTGTTTCTACACACAGCCCGCTCTTCAATGACTAGCGATAGCAGCTGGCGTCTTCGCTCCTCATTTAAGGGGCAGAAGAACACAAGCGCATTACATCACACTTTCACCCGCACCAACCCCGTTGTAACCGCTCGCATGTCGCAGCGTCAACGCTGCGACATTCCTTCTGGTGCTGGGTAATAGGCCGAAAGACCGCCGTTCAGGCTAGCTGCAAAATAGGAAATGGGGAAATGCGCAGAGCAGCAGGAAATGAGAATTGTGCATCTCTAGTCATCTCTAGTCATACACACTGGCCGGAGCATCACATCCTGCGCCTCTATCCCGCGATGCTACATTACAGCGAGAACCGATCACTCCAGGCTCTAGTATGTCACTTTTGTGGCCTCTTGCCCATGCAGGTGCGTGCCATCGTGCCCGTGCCCGATGGGCTGGTTGGCCGCTAGGCCTACATCGTAAGACCGCGATCAGTGCAGAAATTACAGGGCTGCCCAAAACAGGAAAGCAGGGCGCAATGGCGAGCTCCGTGGAGTCGATAAATGCAATGCAAGAATGCGGTCTTTCAATTGCCTTTTTTTTTTTTCTAATATTCCACTTCGCCTAACGAATGCAGTAACTTCTTACAAAAGAGTTTTAGTTGGATAGAAGACAAAATGGAAGGACAAATATTGGCCTTGGCAAGTGCCGTCCGTCAATGGAAACAAATGTGTGCGTAATCGTATGTAGACACGGCTTTCGTCTCCGCCCATGCCCAGTTTTCCACCTTGTCGCAAATCTCGATCACGCCTGGTGTGAGGACAGTTTCCTACTGCAAGTACAGTATGCTACAGGGCAGGCAGGGGGACCCAGCAAGTCTTGGCTGATCAGCGGCGTGAGCGTGGAGACGGCGCTTCTCCGCTGGAACCAAATTCTGGGAGACCTGCGCACTCCATCATAAACTGTTGGTCGTCAATTGCATTTCGATCGGTATCGCACGATGCGTACGATACAAAGCGTAGCGTAAGAATCGCACACTGCTTCATCGCAATAACAACTGCATTAAGCGTTGCAGCACACACGCAGACAGTGTCATCCCAGTTTTGGCACGGCAGCCGAGGCGCCGCGACAGAGCAGAAATCCTGGAAAGAGCGTTTCGGGTCTCTCCTGCCTGCCCTGCCCGCTCTGCCCGCCCTGTCTGGGCCTGCTTGCGCTTCCCCAATTTCCCCAGACGTCATTGCTTCCTTCCCTTTTTGTGACGCATGCATTGTCTTTTTTGCCTACTCCTTCCTTCCTACTCCTTCCCTGTCTTGTCCTGTCCTGTCCTACTTCCGCCGGCATGCCGCAACGATCCAGCATCCGGCAGAGGTTAAAAAAAAGATGCAATTAAGTCTTTGGCATCGTTGGCTCTCAACTTCAAACAAGGCAATCAACTGCTTCTCGGCACAGAGATATTAGACATTAGACAAACAACAATCATAACGTCAGTCCTATCAATGTCAACAAACACACAGCAAAAAGCCCTCAACAAAACCTCCGAACAGCCGCTTTTGCTCGTGGTCTCGCTTCACTTTCCTACACGTACTATTGGTTTTCTAGCGCTTCCCCAAGCACATCCGCCAATCCCACACCACCACCACCACCATCACCACACCCCCCCGGTGTCCAATTCCTCCAGTAAGCCGCCAAGCTGGCTGGCTCCACAGACACTGGCTCTCTCTGCTGCTTCCCTTCCTCAGTTCATGACGGTTAGCCTCCTGTCCTCTCTCTCAACCGTCCACAGCCTGCTCAGCCCACCTACACCTCCCTCACGTCTTATCGGGCATAACATCATCAAAGACGCAGGCGCTACAGATATGCAACATTGACGACGAAGCGAAAACAACAAACCCAAAGGAGAAAAGCACTGGTCTTTTTGTCTGCACGAACGCCCAGATATTAAATCCTGCAGCTCTCATTCTGAGCAGACACAAAGCACTAACTACTGTGCAAGGCGCTATCCCGTATTTCTCCTGTCCACCAAGACTATTCCGGCGTACGTCAACGAAGTACTCCTCTCGAACGTCTGGGATTAACTATTACGACGTACAACGTTTCCCAGAAAGTGTCGCTGTAAGCCAAGCAGCCCACACCACATCCCGCGCTAAATAAAACCCCCTAGCTTCCCACTACTGGGGACCACCACCACCGCCCTTCTTTGGCCCTTTTTAGCTCGCCTCCCTCCCTCCTTTCAGTTCGTTTCCGTTTTTCTTTTTCCCTCCCTCTCTCTCCTCCACATTCTCACGACCTCTTCTATCTCCCCTCACTATCTCTCCCTCGCCCTTGGAGGCAGAACTGAGGCATTGAAGCATTGACAGGCAAATGCAGCAGAAGAAGACAAGAAAACAACAGAAAGGAACAGGCACGATCACGGTCAACACGGCACAGTCGTCCTATTTCCAACATTAGCAACATTATCCCGCACGCACATCTTACGCAATCAGCGGTTCAGCTTGTGCTTTCCCGTATCCAAAACAGCCGCCAGCCGAAAGAGACACAACAGCAACACACGAGCTGTCCCAATCTCCATTTTCTCCGAGACCGTCTGCCCTCGCATACATTTTCTTTTCTCGCAGCACTTTGTTTCTCCGCTTCGCTGTGTATACTCTTTTTTGCTCTCGGCTCTCGTAACACATGCTCGCTTCTTCCCTTGCTCATTCTTCCAGTGCCATACTGCAAAACACTCGGTGGGGGTGAAATCAGACAAAGCAGAGTGTAAAGTCCCCGGAGACGAAGGAAGGCCGAATACGCCGCCCTGATCGCCCTCTGCTTTCTGCCCGTGTCTGGGTTCCAGCCCTTCGAGTCCGCCTCCACTGCTAAGCCCCTTCGCAATATCGTCGTTTTTTCCCCAACCCGTAAATTCGACCCACCAAGTCGAACACCGAAACATCCATTTCAAATCTGAAAAAGGGAGAAAACAGAAAAGAAAAAGGGATTTATTACGGAGCAAAAAGGGGGGCAGGACACTCCACGAGAGAGATAGGCAGGAAGACACGGCTAGCTTTGCTGCTGTGATTCTTTCTCTTTCTCTCCTCTCCGCCGGTTCGCTGGTTTCCATTCCATCTATTTGCTGTCTTTGTTCCGGTCTTCTCTAAAACCATGTTCGAAACACAATTGCCTATGCGGCAGCGCCCGGTCGATCCAGCGCAAATGTACGCCCATTCTCGTACACGAACAACCTCATCCAACGTCTTTCCCAATCCTGCCCACACTCCGTCTCCAGTACAGCTCGCCCAACCGCCTGCAATGGGCCACAATCATCGATCCCCTTCTGTGAACACCTTCAACTCCACGTCCAGCGCAGGCATGGTACCTCCCGCCGCTTATCGGACAAGTCCAACGAACGACATCCGGCGGTCGACCTCGTCGCGGTCGGGTGGCGGCGGAAACCCGCAGACGCCGCAGACATCGTACGTGGCCCTATTGCGCAGGCAAAAAGCGACCGTCTGGAGCGAGCGGGCACAGTTTGAAGACCCCCGCCTAGCTGCCCAGCAGCGCGCTGCCCGCATGCGTGCGAACCGCGAGATTGTCGGCAGCGGCGGTGCCTACGTCGGCGGCGGAGGGGGCGGAGGACGCACCAGTACTGGCCTCAGCTCGGCTGGCGGCAAAGTGGCAGCCAAGATCCGCCACCACGGCAGCAAGACAACCGCCTTCGGCGCCGACAGCAACTACGTTGGCATCGGCGGCGTGCCTCTGCGCCTGAGTGCGACCGAAGTTGAGGGCGAGGACAGCGACGAAGACGACTACGCCGGTGCCGGCACCGCGCGCCAGACTAACCACCGCCGGACAGGGAGCAGCGGTCGCAGCAGCACTGCTAGTGGCCGCCGAAGCACGCCCTTCCGCTCGTCGACGGGCGCCCTCACCGCCCCTGGAGCTTCGGCCTCAGCGTCGGGCTCCAACGTCAACTTGCACTCGCTGCATGGCAGCGGCTCGCGCCGCTTCAGCCCTGGCGATACGCCCGAGCGGTTAGGCAGCCTCGTCGACGACCGCGAGCCAGTGCGGGACGATGCCGCTAGCGGCAAGGCCCGCAGCACCGCCAGCGGCAGCAGTGCCGAGCGTGCCGATAACGTGCCGGATCTCGGTGGTGCGGCCACCCGTCTGCCCGCGAATAGTGCGGCGAACGCCACTGTGACGCGCGAGCGCAGCGTCCGCAATGCTGAGGACTTGCGCCGCCGCGGCAGCGTCGACGAGCGCACGATGACGCTGTCTACTGGGCGCCTGTTCATCGCCAACCCAGATTAAGAGGAAAACTACAGTACTGTACAGAATTTAGCAGTTTTGTTCGCGTATTCGCTCTTTTCTTTTACCGTTCTCATCACTCCTGTTATCATTACAACGAAGCTGCAGCTGGTCACCATCGAGCTACGCATGGCTGACTTGAAGATCTAGCCTTCACTTGCTTTCTACGTCTTGGCTCCTTTTTTTCGTTTCACTAATAGCCCACCCCACTGCCCCATACGTTTACTCTCGCTTTGTAATATTTTCTTCTTCTTTTCTCTTGCATTAGCAGGCGTTCAAATAGGGGGAACGGGAGGGGAACACTCGTTTTGGAAAGTTGGCAGGGAGGACAACTTGCTTATCCTGATTTGAAGGGAAGGGAATGTGAGACACCAAAAAAATGGTGTATCTTGTGCATCTGCTGCATGATACTCTACCTGTATATCTGTGATACCTCTATTAATTCCAAGACACCGACCATCTACAAAATATTTGACCCGCGAGCCGTGACGCATTGCTATGACCAGGTTGGAACAGAGAGGGTTAAACTGAGTGAAGACTTATTTGCCAGCGAATTGACCACCAACTAACACATGGAACAGACGTCATCGACTCCGAGAGGTGAGCGGTGTGGAAGCCAGTGAACGCGGCAGCGGACCGTCTTGATCCAAATTTCTTTGAGTGACAACCAGAGAACCAGAGAACAGGAGCGATAACCAGAAATATTGAGGGAACCCGAGAAACCTTGGTTTTAGAGTCGCATCCGGACACAAGAAGTAAGAGAGGTTGAGGCACTGTCTTTGTCTAGCTAGCTTAATAGCTGCTATTATACCTGCGGTACATAATTGCCAATTCGGTCGGCGGTGTCATAGTGATGCAACGTCAGGCAGGTCTAGCCAATGTTTGGTTGGCGTGTAGAGAGCTAAGAGGTGTTTCAGTAGCTAGGTAGATGAAATGCCACAGGGTCAACGCACACGATGTATAGTAGGCACGACGTGAGCGTTATCTGTGCTATTGAAGAAAATTACATAATCGACTTAAATGTTCACGTGACTTAACAGCCACAATTAGTTCAGCCACGGCTGGTTGACGCGTAAAAATGGGAACGCCAAATTTACGCGTTCCTGGCTCTCTGCGTAGGCCAATTCAACAGGGGAAAGAGCCATGGGTTCCACCGATTAACGCGTCCTCCACATACGAGAACGGGAAAGGATGACCTGTTAGAAGGGATTCCGAGCCTTCAACCAACTTGCTCCTTCCTTTGTCACCGTCTTTGTCCAGCTCACTCTTTTTCCTCTCGTGACATTCAATCTTCAACAACGCCGTCACTTGCTTTTGTCTAGACTTTGCCATTGTACGATCACTTACCTCCTTTTCCTCAGTTCTATTTGGCTCATTGGCCGTCAGTATCGCCCAATTCGGCTACCTCTCCTGAATTTCGAGAACGACCTGTTATCTGTCTGCATCATCTCTGCTGCCTCTCGCCATCTCGTTCACTTGTTGCATATCCCTCTCGAATCCTCGATGCCCACAACTGTTTGTTCTTTTCTAGCGGACTAGTAGTCCTACGCCTCTGTTTAGCGAAAAGCGAAATTCCTCAGGGGCAGCACGCCCCGACAGTTTCACCCGATGCCTCTTCTCGTTATGTCGCCCAATCTCCAAGACGGCAAAGACTCTCCGTCTCGGAAGCGCAACCACGAAGATTTTTTAGATACAGAGTCCACAAACACAGCAGAACAGGGAGCGAAACCGAATAAGCTCCAGCTAGTGACGGACGTCGAAAACCTGTCCGTCCTGGAACGCCAGAAGCAGAATCTTCTGCAGCAAGACCAGGAACAGCAACCCGGACCGCAGTCTCCAAAGTCGCCTACCTTTCTCCTCTCACCGGACTCGCCCCTGTCGGAGCCGCAAAGCCCACTCTCTCTTCTCTCCGACGCTGGGAGCAGCACCCCTACACGCATATCTCTGTCGCCAAACCCGACGCCATCCCGGCCGGCCGGCACCTCTCCCCAGCTGGTTATCTCAATCGACGCACTTCCTCCAGGGATGGCAAGCAACGGCACCGGTAGCACCAGTGGCGCTGGCAGCGCCGCTCCGCCGCCTGCCAAGCGGAAGAAGCTGACGCCTGCCGAGCGGGAGGAGAAGGCCAAGGCCGACGCGGCACGCAAGCTCGAGCGGGAGCAGCAGGAGGCGGCGCGCAAGCAGGAGCGCGAGCGCGTCGAAGCGGCCCGGAAGCAAGAGCGAGACGAAAAGAACGCGGCCGCCGAGGCCAAGCGGAAAGCTGTGGCTGAGGAGCGCGAGAAGAAGCGCAAGCAGCGCGAGGAGGAGGAGCAGCGGCGCGCCGACGAGAAGGAGAAGAAGCGCCGAGCAAAGGAGGAGGAGGAGCGCAAAGTCCAAGAGGCCAAGGATAAGAAGGACCGCAGCCAGATGAAGCTTAACTCGTTTTTCACGCTCGGCGCGTCCACACCAAAGAGGGCCAGCCCCTTCGCTGCCGCCTCCGCAGCTGGGTCGTCCCCACAGGCGAAAACTGCGGCTACCGCAGACAGGAATTCCGCGTCTCCGCAGAAGTCTACCAAAACTTCCGACGGCGCTGGTGCTGGTGCTGCTTCTGCTGCTTCCGCTACCGCTCCCGAATTCTCCTGGTATGACCGAATCTTCAAACCTTTCTTTGTCAAGGAAAATGTCATCATGACGACAAGTCTGTACGGAATGGACGATGAGACGAAGGAGGCCAAGTCCCGCATCCTTGATGAGCATGTGTCCGGTGCCCGTGGTGCCTTCGTGCCTCCAAAACCTTTCAGCGCGGCAGCAGCGGTTGACTACTTCCACCTTCCATGCTATGGCAAGCAATCACCGCGGGGACGAAGACAGCCATCTGTACGCAAGATCATGAATATGCTGGGAGGCGACGCATATGGGATCGGCTTGGCAGGGTATGGTGGCTACGGTGGCAGTGGAGCGGAGCAGGACCCTCAGACCAAGCTGGCTCTCGATCTGCTCAGGAAGGTGCCGATGAAATATCTAGCATTCCGCGAGGACGTCCGTCCCCCCTATTTTGGCACCGTTACCAGTGTGCCACCCCAGGCACGCCTGAGCAAACTAGCACGGAATCCCCTAGCAAAGAAAGTGCTGCCGCTCAACTACGACTACGACTCGGAAGCTGAGTGGGTGGACGACGGCGACGGCGAGGACGTGGACGACCTGGACGACGAAGAGGATCTGGAGCCGGAAGAGGACGAGGAGATGGCGGACTTCCTTGACGACTCCGAAGACAACGCACTGCTGCTCCGGCCTGCATTTTCAGGCGGTATGGAACCGGAGAGCACAGGCATCTGCTGGGAAAATGAACAGAAGAAAGCGCCCCTGCCAGAGATGGACAATTTCCGTATGGAATTTATTTTGGGTAGGTTTGAAATGTTTTACCATATCCCGCAGTTTCGTTCACGATTTGCTAACAGTTCTAAGATCACGACGGCGCCATTGACCCTTTTTCGACGCAATACTGGGAAGCGCCAGTAAGCGAGCCGCATGCACCTCAAGCTGCAGCGCAAACGGCTGGCAGCACATCTGCGGCAGGCATGCCGCCACCACCCGTGCCGACTGACGCCTTCAGCGCCCTATTAGGGACAGCATCCACAGCAGCAGGCGGTGGGCCTTCGGTAGTAGCGCTAGGACCATCGTCGAGTGCAGATCCCAAGAAAGGGGGTGGCGTGGCAGCCGAGTTCGTGGGCGATCTCAAGAAAGCGATCATGCAGTATGCGAAGCTGAGCAAGCTGGGGATTGTGGAGATCCTGAGCGTGGAGTTCATGGGGAAGTGCACAAAGAGTCAAATCAAGAACTCTCTAGAGGCTCTGGCGGAGCGCACCGGGCCTGGGCAGCACAAGACCTGGAAGCTGAAAGAATAGTAAGGGGGAAATCCCCAGATACATTGTACGATCCTCAACGGCGTTTCTCTCACCCTCTTTCGGCAAAGAGGAAGCAGGAGATTTTTGATAATATTGGCATCTGCGGCATTGGCGTTCTTCTGTTGTATCGATTGTTTGTCCATCTTCCCTAATTTCTTATTTCCGCATGACAGGGCATGGTTATGGCGTAGAGTCTCAATTTTAAGGCAAAACATGTCGAAGTACCACAAAAAAAATTTAAACAGCTTTTTGAACAATTTAACCACCCAAGCCTTCCCATAAGCGTGATCCATCCACAGAGCCGATTTGGCCGGCAATCCAGGACGATTGGGATATATGCAAACCTTTTGTGGCAAGCAAGCCCATAATACATGAAGCAATTCGTGTGAATTTCATCTTACAGCAGTACCAGCAACGAACTCGTCCAGGCACAACCACACTCTATACAGTAGCAATGTCTGGACCAGTATCCTTTTTAGTCATTTTCAAGCTGCGCCAATGGTAGAAATAGCCAGCTGTCTCAATTCGGCTTTTTTGCGGCATCATCTTCTTCGTCACCGTCCTCATCGTCGTCTTCATCGTCGTCTTCATCATCATCGTCGTCATCATCATCATCATCGTCGTCGTCGTCGTCGTCGTCGTCGTCGTCTTCATCATCATCCTCCTCCTCCTCCTCATCGTCCTCTTCATTCTCTTCTTCCCTATCATTCTCTTCTTCCTCGACAACCTCTTCTTCCTCGTCGTAGACTAGTGGACCGCTCACTTCCTGATACTCCGGCAGCCAAATGGGCTCCTCGTATTCAAGTAGCTGAACAGACATGCTCTTTGGGCCTTTCTCTTTGGTTTTGTATGATCTATTATATAAGTATCACGCTAGTACAGACATTAATGTAGACCCGTCGAAAGCAACGAACCTGTCTTGTTTCTAATGTGGACCGGTGATCTTCGGGACGTGATAGATGATCTCATGAAATTGTGAATTTCCCAAAATCGATGCGCTAGCGATCTACGACCTTTATAGATAAGAAATCTCGTTAGCAGCGAAAGGTGGTTCGCCGCCTCACATCTTCAGGCTGCTACGCAGTGGGGATTCCGAGAAACGCAACTGCCGCGCTGTTTTCGGGATTGGGCCACTGATGAGGCGAGACGATGCCGCTCATCAGAATGACAGGGCTAGAGGTGCTTCGAATGATCACAAAGGCCAGACGAGCAGCCAGATCGTGCTGCGGACTGATATGCCTCTTTTGTGACGCTTCTCCGCACACGTGTCGCGCGGATTGGTAAAGGCTGCCACACCCGGAACGATCAAAGCCTTTAGAGGTGGGTTGTGGTACAAACACCTGTGCGGAAAAGGCAAGCCGGCCCGCAACGAAGACGATGTCTGCAGATACACACACACACACACAAACACACACCAAAAAAATGGCAGAATTCGATAAGCCTCCGCGGAGCTTAGAAAGAGTTGAAGTACTGTGGCATGCCGCCAGTCTGCTCGACAGACCACACGACAAAGAGCCTCCAACAACATACAAATGAGGGTGACGGTTAACTAATACAGGCTGCGATGGCACGATACTTGAGAACGGCCAAAACGCTTATCTGAAGTTTGGGTTGCAGATGGATGCAGGTTATGATGAGCAACGGACTTTTGCTCCGCATTCTGCACGTTTGTAAGAAGATTACGCCAAGCGAACTATATCAGACGCCAGATACGTAAAGGAACTAGAGAGTTGCGTGCGGATTAAGCCGCATTGCCGACAAGAACGGCCTGGGAAGGGGAAAACGCAGAAAAAGCAGCACGAGTCGCAAGGTCATTTGAGGTGATCGCCAGATTTTCATTACACTCGAGAAAATAGAGAGATATCGGTCTACGGAAAGTTTGTAGAGCGGCATGATAGTGGAAGGAAGATAAATGCCGCGGCATCGTCTTAACCAGATGAAAATAGCGTTATCTATCAAAATAAACTATTCAGTTAATGCAAATCCATCAGACGAGATATAAAATGACAATGTACGTCTCTGAGTTGGCTGGTGCTTGAGTAGATTTGCACAGCCACATGGCGATGTAGATGGCGACCCACAAATGGCTAAGACTAAGCATGTGTTGTTTTGTGCTACCAACACCGGGCTTCTTATTGTACTTTGGAGAGATCAGGACGTGTTCACAACACTATCCAATGCATTTTGACTTTCTGAGATGCGCCTCGCTATGCTTCAAGACTGCCTCCACCCTTGGACGAACGGCAGGAGGCTTTGAAGTGTTGGAGAAAGCTTCACACTAGTCGTCATATCTTGTAAAGAGGCTAGACATGAAATGCATGGGCATTCACCTATTGAGAACGAGTTCCATTACTACCTTGATGTGATTTGCGTCCACTCCTGCAAGGAGTGTTTTGCACCAAACCCACAATAACAAGGAGAATACCGGAAGAGTTAGGATGTTAGACTGGCTTCATTTTGGTAAAAGTGTACAACATGACTGATGACTCTTTGAGTGGGCCGTTGACCACATTTCTCAAGTAGCACATCTGTTCCCTTGTCTTCAAGGACGACGTCTGTGATAATCCCCTGGCATAAAAAAGTCCCCGAAGACGGGTTAAGTGCTTACAGTCCGTCGGGAGTGAGAGCCACCGAACTGAACAGGAGAATTTGAGAATTTGCTGCTGACGTGGGTCTTCGTCTCCGCTCTCAAGGCTCCCAAGATTCGCACCAGAAAAACAATTTAGTGGAAGATTCTCGCAGCGAACGGTGGAGCCCCGCTTTTTTTTCTTTCCACACGCGCGCGCATCCGACTCGGTAGCGAAAAAAGGGCGAGCTTCTAGATGACGAGAAAGTTTATTAGTGTCATGCAGCATGTCGGATTTGTTGTCGTCATGGTTTTGCAGGCACCTCTTTGCCTAGGAGGACAAGGACACAAGGAGATGAAAAGTATATAAGTAGAGCGAGGACGACGGTCAAAATGAAAGAAAAAGAAATATGTAGAATTCCCCAGAGCAATACCAAAGAATAAAACAATCATCAGAGCAAAGCCAAAAGGCAGCCAATTGCATTGTACACAAACCGTTTCCCACAGCTTTACCACTTCTCTTTCTTCAACCTAAATTTCGTCTCCATCTTCACCATGTCTGTCACCTACCTCGAGAACGACGGCGGCAAGCTTGCCGTCGAGCTGCGCGGCCCTGCCACGGGGCCCCTAGTTGTCTGCTCGCCCGCGCTGGGCGACACGCGCGACGCCTACTACCCGCTCGCGGACGAGCTGGCGGCCGCGGGCTACCGGGTCGCGCTGGTCGACCTGCGCGGCCACGGCGACAGCGACACGAAATTCCCCGCCTACGGCGACGAGGCGACGGCACGCGACTTTATCAAGGTGGTGGAGACGTACGGCGTGGCAGGGCAGCCGGCCGTGCTGGCGGGCGCCTCGCTGTCGTCGGGCGCGGCCGCTATCGCCGCCGGCCGCCGGCCCGAGCTGGTGGCCGGCCTGGTGCTGCTGGGCCCCTTTCTGCGCAACCCGCCGATGGCGGGCCTGATGCGCGGCGTGCTGGCGGTGGCGCTGCTGCGGCCCTGGGGCCCCGCTATCTGGCGCAGCTACGCCACGTCGCTGTGGCCCGGGCTCGGCGACAAGGCGGCAGAGCGCGCGGCCAGCTCGGTCACGCTGCTGACGAGGCCCTGCCACTGGGCCGCGTTCCAGGCCACAGCCGCCGGCGCCGAGCACAGCGTCGTGGCGCCCTGGCTGCCCAAGGCGCGCCACCAGCCCGCGCTCGTCGTCATCGGCGAAAAGGACCCCGACTACAGCAAGCCGCTCGACGAGGCCGCCTGGATCGAGACCCAGTTCGACGACGCCACCACCCTCCCCGTGCCCGGCTGCGGCCACGCCCCCATGCTCGAGGACCCGACCCTCGTCACGCCCGCCGTGCTCAAATTCCTCGCCAAGCTGCGTGTCGGCGACGCCTTTAAGCCGAGCAGCCCTAGCGCATAAAGGACACGAGTGGCTTTTTCCTCGCGTCTCACGCTGCGTTTTACTTTCTATTTTTCCTTTCCTTTTCTTTTATTACATCGCCTCTCTAGATTGTTACGGGATACCAGTTAGGTGCCGGGTTTGATCTTTTGGAGTTTAGGTTTTCATAGATGGTCTCTTTGGGCAAATTTGCATTTTTTACGGATATGGCCTTAATGGTAATTAATGAATTGTGTTTTATTTTTTCTGAATGGTGGGGATCAATATCCGATTGAAATATTTAGAAATAGAGCAATAAGAGAAAACAATCATCAAGCCGCCTTTCATATCAGCTGATCGTGGTTTGTGAAGCCTTCAAGAACTTATGATAAGTTATAAGACAAAGGAAAGGAAAGCACAGTTTCAAGCCCGTTGTAAAATACCCAGGATATTTGCCCGATGATGAGAAGATGTAAAAAAAAAAAATCATTACAAAATGCAAATCAAAAACCCGCTTCTTTTATTCTAACATCATTTGCATAGCAGTGTCGCGGTGCTGCACACCTAAGCTTTAGTTCCAGCCGCCGTGGTGGCCGTGGTGGCCGTGGTGGCCCTGTTGGCCTTGGTTGTGCCCCGTCTTCCTGGAGGGTTGTCAGCATGTTGAGGCTTAATAATACATTATGTTTACGACAAGATAAACAAAAAGGGGAAGAGGAGAAGGAAGATCTTACTTCTCGACAAAGTGCTCGATGATGTTGGCACCGATAGCGCCCGCGACTGCACCGGCCACGGTGCCGAGGGCACCACCACCGGCCTTGTGGGCAGCCCAGCCCGCGCCGGCACCGCCGATCAGCGTGGCACCGAGGCCGCGCTCACCATCCTCAGCGCCAGGGACACCGGGCTGGCCGGGCTGGCCGTACTGCTGCTGGGGAGGGGCGCCGGCGTACTGTGGCTGAGCGGGGGCGGCACCGTACTGCTGCTGGGCCGGGTACGGCGAGGTGGAGCGGTAGTCCTGCTGCGGCTGGCCTGCGTACTGCGGCTGCTGGTAGGCAGCGGGCTGCTGGCCGGCGTACTGGGGCTGCTGAGGGGCACCTCCGTAGTACTGCTGCTGCGGCTGGCCGTACTGCTGCTGTGGCTGGCCGTACTGCTGTTGTGGAGGAGCGGACTGGGTGGTGTTAGTTAGCCAAGGGGGAGCCCATATACCAGAAACCCGGGAGAAAACCGGTCAGAACGTGGGAAACGAGTGGAGGAACTTACGTAGGCCTGTCCGGTGCTGTAGCCCTGCTGCTGGCCACCCTGAGAGTTGTTGTAGTAGTCCTGGGCCGACATTGTGAAGGCTGGGGTGTGTTGTGAGAGAGATTGGATGAAAGATAGTTGAGTTGTACGGTGTCGTTAGAGGTATGCGTGCGGCTCAAGGTGAGTCTGGACTGAATGATGCCAAGAAATAAAAGGAGAAGAAGAGAGAGGACAAAACAGACAGGAGAGGAGCAGGAGTGAGACGAAATAAATACGAACGGAGGCGAGAGAGACACTAGGTGGAGGGGTCGGTTTCTTAGGCCTCAGGAACTAGAGAAGCACGAATTACGTGTTAGACGAGGACACAAATTAGCATCATCTTACTCTTGGCTGCCATTCTTACTATACTTTGTTAATACACTTGCTCCGTACCATAAGCCCATGTTACTCGGACTATTGGGGATGGATGGGGTCTGCCTCTGCCCTGTACGCTTAGGGCAGGCTGAGTGCCAAGGATATCCCCGGACTGGCCTTAGCCATCGAGGTGTCATGCTGCAATAACGAGTCCGCTGTTTTCACACTGAGTGGCTGGCTGTGTCTCAGAGCGTCCAGCAGGTGCCAGTAGGTGCCATTAGTGGATATTAGCGAGAATTCGAGTGCAGTTGCAGGTGTGGAGGGGTCCAACCGAGGGGAAGGGAGCCAGTTAATTGGCTGGGCGAGGCCTTCGATGGGGGTGAATTCTGGGCTAGGCGTTTTTTTCATCCCGATCTGGCCAGAAAACGGCGAAGGGACGCAGCTGCATCTCCCTGTCTCCCTATCACTTGCACCTTACGAGGACAGCCTATTAATGGCGAGGCGCAGCGGGGTTGCCGCCGTTTGGTCCCTTGTCTTTCCTTTGCCTCTGGGTGTCTCTGTTTCTCCCCTTGTGGCGCTCTGCAACGTGCTAGCAGATGCCAAGTGCCGCGGACATGTATTGGTTCGTCTTGTCCGAGTGCGATAATGACAACAGTGGCCCATCTCTCCCAGGGCTCTGGTTGGCCTCTGGGCGCTGCGGTGTGTGGCTGTGGCCATCGCCGCGGCGGTGGTTGCTAGGACCCCGAGGACCCTTACGATGGCGGCATATGTGCAAAATATTAAGCAAAAGTAGCTTCGGGAGCTCGGAAATACGCACAAAATACTACTGCCTATTTGCATGGCATTCGTACTTGACGTGCTCAGCCGCGCTCCAAGCCACCAAGTTTCAGCGGTCCATTACACATCGTGATCTCTTCCACAGACCTTACCTTCGTCTTTTGATTACTTTGTTTATTAAATCTATCATTTGGGTTTACTAGTAGTAGAAACAGAGTTATCAGCAAATTATCTTTAATTGTAGCAGACTGCCCTGCGCCCTTTTAGATTAATAATAATTATGGCGAATATGCCTATGTGCATATTTTCCTCCTTCACATCTTGCTTTGTTTGTTTGCGGTTGTTCCTTCCTCATATGAGAACTGGCGATGAGCAACGCGTCTGAGTTCAACCAAGGTCTGCCTCACGCCGAGCAGTCGAGAAATTAGTGGAACGAAATACAATCTTGCAAAATATGTGCCATCTTTGGTAAACTTTTGCAGTGCCGAAGTCTTCAAATAAACTCTCTATCTCGGCAGGAAATAAGTTATGTCAAACTCAATCAAGAAATGATGCTTTTCCATTCTTCTCTTTGCTTTAGCACATGAGCTGTGCCTCCTGTGGCTTGCCCCAGCCGCCACCACCCGGCGTGATGATGTGCAGCTGCTCGCCGCGCGCCAGATGCACAATGCCCTTGGCGCCCACGTTGACAAACTGCTGCTGGCCGCTCGGATGGATGAGCCGGGCCAGGTTTAGTCCCGGCTGACCAGGCTCGCCGCCCGCCATGCCGTACGGCCGGTTGACACGACGATCCGTGTTAAGTGTGAACGTCATCTTGCAGCGCGCCTCGTGCACACGGATGGCGCCGTCACCGCCGGGGTGTAAGCCCCGGCCGCCCGAGCCGTGGCGGATGCCAAACTGCCGGACCAGCACAGGGATGCGCTTCTCAAGGACCTCTAGGTCAGTGGCGCGCGTGTTGGTCATGTTCTAACAGCAATGCGTTAGCGGTGGTACGCAACAGCGCAAACTGCGGGAGGTGTCGTGCGTCGAGTAACAAAACGACAAAGACAGTTCTGCTCGCAAAAGGAGACCAAAAAAACATACCGTGTGGATGGCAGAGACACCGCTCCAGGTCGGGCCCGCGCCACTGCCGCCGCAGATCGTCTCGCCATAGATGAACGCGTAGCCGGCAAACTTGGTGCTACCTGCCGCTCCCGCCGCTTTCTCGGGCGCCTCCTTGGCGCCACCATACATCTGGATGCCGTTTAGCGTGCCCTGGCTGGCCGCGCATGCCTCAAAAGCCTTGAGAATCACGTCCGTGATACGGCTGCTGGTCGTCGAGTTGCCGGCAAAGACAGCCGCGCCGCGGGTCGGCGAGATCAGCGTGCCTTCAGGCACAACAATGTCGATCGGGTTGAGACAGCCTTGGTTCAGCGGAATGTCCTCATTGATGAGGCATCGTAGCACATAGAGGATAGCAGACCGCGTCAGGCTGGGCGGCGCGTTGTAATTGCCGTACGTCTGGTAGGTCGTGCCGGTAAAGTCAAACGTCGCGGCGCCTGTCGTGCCGTCGATGGCGATGCGCAGGTGAATCTGCGTGCCGTCGTCCAGCATGTCCACCGCCGCCAGCGGCGCCCCTTCCCGCTCTTTGGCGATCTTCTTCAGGAACGTCCGTACCGCGCTCTCAGCGTTCGTCTGGATCGCCGCCATGTACCGCTGCACGGTCGCAGCGCCGTACTCGGCGAACAGCTCGTTGATGAGGTTGACGCCGCGCTGGTTGGCCGCCACCTGTGCCTTGAGGTCGGACAGGTTCTCGTCGACGCTGTTGGAGCCCGTGCAGCCGGGATACTTGGCAGGCTCCTCGACAAAGATCCGGCGGACACCTGACCATACAATTAGAATAATGTCTTGCAGAGAGGGATGCCACAACTGTCTTTCTTACCTTCTTCGTCAAAGATGCCTTGGGACACCAGCTTGAAGGAGTCAATGACGGCTCCCTCCTGCTCTAGATACGTGCACCGCGGGTTGCCCGAGATGCCGTCGAGACCACCAATGTCACGATGATGGCCTCGAGCTGCCGTGTAAAAGATGATGTTCTTTCCATCTGCGTCAAAAACGGGAGAAACGACAGTAAGATCTGGCAAATGCGTTCCGCCAGCCGCTTTTATCACACGTCAGTTAGCTCTGACCATGTCAATGCAAAGGCAGAAATGGTGTCACGTACTAGGGCTGTTTGTGAGAAGGACATCGCCCGGCTTGAGCTTTCCAGCGTGGAGGTTGTGCTGATACTTCACAGCATGTTGCATGCTTCCTAGGTGGACGGGAACATGGGGTGCTACATATGGTTAGCAATGTGAACAATGTCTCAAATAAGTAAATTTTACGTACCATTGGCAACAAGGTCGCCATCAGGGCCAAAGACGGCGCAGCTGAAGTCCAGGCGTTCCTTGATATTCAAGCTGACGCTCGTCTTTTGCAGCGTGAGCCCCATCTGCTCGGCGATGCTCATAAACCGGTGGCCGAAGATGGACAGGTGAATGGGGTCGATGATGTCCGGCCGCACAACTCTCGTCTTGGCACCTCCGACGCGAATGATGATCTTGCGATCGAGCTTAATTGCGCGGTCGCGTGGGGCGATCAATATGGTCTGCGTATTGTCTAAGATAATAGCTGGGCCCTGATACTGTTAGCAAATGCTGACCAAGTTGTGACCTTTCATATCTTACCAGGACGTGATTGTAGACTTCGAGATCCTCGAGCCGGTAGACTGCGGTCGGCAGGCGGCCCAATCCCTCGAAGAAGACGGGCGTCGTGTTGTGCGCAGCAGAAGCGCTGACCAGTGATCCAACTTTGTCTGCAGTGGACAGCGCCTTCGAGATGCTGACTTCTTCGATGACAAACGGATCTCGGGCAACGCCACGGACGCGGACGTCGTCGACGAGGATCGGTCGGCCAGGGACGTGGAAAGAAAATTCCGTGATATGTCTTTTACAGAATGCCGCCTCGAAATCACCGTCGGCCGGCTCCGAAATCATGAGAGACGTCGTCGTGCCCTTGTAGCGCAAGTTCAGGTATCTCTCAAAGTGTAGATGGCTGTCGGAAAATCCCTGTTTTCTCAAGTTCCGTGCAACTTCGCCCTGTAACGCCTGGAGCTTTTTCACCAGCGTTGGCATCGAGTCCTTCGACAGGGTCTCCGAGCAGGGCTCTTGGCTCTCGTGCACAACATCCGCCAAGGCCATGCCGTATGCTGAGAGAATAGACGAGTACTGGTGAATTAAGACTTCGTGGATGTTCAAAATTTGAGCAATAGAACTGGCGTGTTGGCCTCCTGCGCCGCCAAAAGCGGCAAGCCGATGGTTTTCGGCGTCATAGCCCTTGCCCTCCGTGAGGGACCGAATAGGCCGGCACATTGCTTCATTGGCCACATTCAAGAACCTGAATTATCTTTTCTTAGTCTCTCTTTGGAATCATTAAGCAGATAAATTTTGCGCTTTAAAAACATACCCAATTGCAACTTCTTCGGGGGTTAGAGTATTTCCTGTCTCCTCATTGATCTGAGCGGCAAGGGCGTTGAACTTCTCCTTGACAATTTCGGAATCCAACGGCATATCTGCAGATGGCCCAAAGATCTTTGGAAAGAAATCAGGAAGCAGCCGCCCAAGGAACAAGTTGGCGTCTGTGACCGTGAGCGGTCCGCCCTTGCGATAGCACGCTGGGCCGGGGTGAGCGCCGGCACTCTCGGGACCGACGACGAACAGTCCGTTCTTCCAGAACAGGATCGAACCACCACCAGCAGCCACAGTCTTGATGTCCAACTGGGGAGACTGGATCGTGATACCTGCTGTAGTCGTCTCAAAAACGTGGTCATACTTGCCAGCATAGCGAGAAACGTCAGTGCTCGTTCCGCCCATGTCAAACCCAATAATCGGCTTGCCATCTTCGGCGTCGTACGACGTTTTGGCAAAGCCAACAAGGCCACCTGCCGGGCCAGAGAGGATAGATCGAAGACCAGAAAGCAGCCTGAAGTCAACCAGACCGCCGTCCGACTGCATGAACTGGCACTTGGTCTGGCTGTTGTCGGCGAGACCACCAGCGAAGCCTTTGCGGAAATTTTCCACGTATTCTTTCATAACGGGAGTAAGATACGCGTCGGCCGTCGCGGACATTCCTCTTGGCACCATCTTGATCATAGGTGTGAGCTGCGAGGACAAGGAAATGTGTTTGAAGCCAATTTCCTGTGCGATACTGTTGATACGCAGCTCGTGGTCCGGAAATGTGTAGGAGTGTGCCAAGCACACTGCAATGGATCGATACCCCTCTGCGTACAGATCCTTTAGAGATTTCTCAACGCTCGCCTCATCTTTGACATATCATTAGCGTTAATGCGAAGCAGACTACGAAATAGTATGTTGCTTTGGCAGACTTACCAAGTGGTTCTAGAATCCGTATAACATCACCACTTAGTCCACGGACAGTGGTACCGATGTCGCGATCTTCCGCGTGCGGGTGATCAATCGACACACGCTCGTCGACTTCCACGCACTTTTCATATAGCACATCAGCCTTCTTGATGTGTAGGTCAAATAGTTTATCACGGGTTTGGTGACCGATCTGTAAAGCCTCTCCAAAGCCTCTGGTAATCAGAAGGGCACTCTTTGCGCCCTTCCGCTCAAGCAGGGCATTCGTAGCCACAGTGGTACCCATGCGGATAGTAGCTATATGGATTAGCGTTCGTTGATCTTGGAATGACATCAGATCAGGCCATCATACCAATCTTTGAAGTATCCAAGGGCTCATGGCGAGGCAAGGTTTGACCTGTTACTGTCTCTAGGATACGGCGAATTCCTTCTGTAGGTGCATCCTCGTAGTTGTCTGGGTCCACAGATAAGAGCTTGACGACAACATCCTTTTGTCCTGGTACAACACCGATACAGTCACAGAATGTTCCACCACGGTCTGTTTGATTGTGTTAGAATGGAAAGGCCTTGAAAGCCATAGATAACCTTTTAAAAAAAAAATACAGAAAGAAAACATGAGAGCATACCGATGTAGACACGTAGACGGTCATCTGATACCGCGTTATTGAGATCTATACTGCCCATTTTGGTTTGATATGACTTTGTGTTGAAGGATGTAAGTCGCCAACAACGAGCTCTTGATTAGGAAACCATCTTAAAAACAACTTTGCTTCTTTTGTATCTTACGCAACACCACTGCATCAAGCACCCAACAGCTAGGAACGGCCAAGAAGAGCATATCCACAAAAGGTATAACACAATTCTCGGCGCTGCATAATAATGGTGACGGATGCTAGTCCGACACCAAGAATAGTGGAGTTTGTCCGAAAAGTGGATCCTGGCGGTCGAGGCCGACAAAAGCGGAGGACAGCGCCAGGTGGCTACGTTAGGAGGAATCGACAGCGATTGTTCTGTATTATCGTTTGTAATAGCTGAAACTGCGTTTTGACATTTGATTGCATGCGGACGGCTGCGTCAGAGCTTTTTTGCCACTGTCCCTGTCCGTCGGTTCACGGTGTCGCAGCCCCGTCGCCTGGTTCTGCACGACTCTGCAGATGCGGAACGATAGCGGAAACCATCCATGCACAGCTGCTTCGAGTGTACTTACACGACAGTGAGTGGATAAGAGATGCTTGTTGAAAGGAGGGGAAAAAAAGGAAAGAGTGAGGTACCAGATGCTCTGTCCATGCGGTATCTAGCGTATTAACGAACACTTAATTTCCGTCTCATACTTGCTAACAAGACACAAGGCCCTGAAGGAGAAAAGTATCGCAGGAGCAGGTAAAATTCGTTTGGCACCATATAATCACTTATTCGGCAAGCCATCTTATCTGTCATTGTGTCTCGACCCAGCACGCTTCATCTCCAGAACCCTTCGTCAAGAGTTACTGTCATCCTCCTAGTGACGCCATGTCTAGTACGACTCAACAATCTGGCGCTACGTACCGCATGGCAGAATGGGCGGCAACTCTGCCTCGCGAACGAAGCCTATCGGCTCGATCTGATGCCCAGAGAGGAATCACAGACCTCCTCTGCTGCATGATCGGGGGCTCTGCAGAGCCCGTCCCTAAGCGCGTAGCCCAAGTGGCGTTGTCGTTCGGCGGATCTGGGCCGTGCACGATGGTTGGCTCTAGCACAAGAGTCTCGGCGGCAGCAGCAGCGTTCGCCAACGGTGCTGCTGCGCACATTCTGGATTTTGACGACTCCTTCCGCCCGCTGACCGGCCACCCGTCCTGCACAATCGTTCCTGCGATTCTCGCCGTGGCCGAAGAGCATCATGCGTCCGGTGATGATCTGCTCGACGCCTATGTCGTCGGCATCGAGATCAGCGCCGCGATCGGCCGCGCCGCTCCAAAGCACCACGATGTCGGCTGGCACGGGACTGCCACCGTGGGCGTCATAGCAGCGGCGGTCGCCTGTGCGCGGCTCCTCCGGCTGGACACAACGGGTGTTGTGAACGCCATTAGTATGGCTGTGAGCTCGGCCAGCGGCAGCCGCATGCAGATCGGCTACGACATCAAATGCATCCAGCCGGGTGCAGCTGCGCGCGATGCAGTCATCGCAGCCTATCTCGCCAAAGCCGACATCCACGGAAACCCCGAGGTCCTGAGCGGAAAATGGGGCTGGTCTAAGCTATACGCTGGCGTCGACGGTGACGGGAGCGAGTATACTTTTCCTGGACCCGACGAGGCGCTTGCCATTGTCGATCCCGGCATCACCTACAAGCCCTATCCCACCTGTGGCAGCACGCACCGGACTCTCAATGCCGTTCTAGATATGTGCAATAAGCATGACATTCTAGCTAGCAACGTCAAGAGCATCGAGACGATCATTCCGTTTCTTAACACGCAAAATCTCCGGTACAACAGACCAGCAAGCGGCATGCAAGCTCGGTTCAGCATGCCGTACACGTGTGCTCTAGCTGTCCTATTTCGCCAAATCCGCCTGAGTGATTTCGAGGACGCTGCTATTACAAGACCCGAAGTGCAGGAATTTATGCCAAAAGTATCGATGGTCTCACTGCCTGGAAGTGAGCATACAGACAAAACATACCTGGAGATGCCCTGCTATACAAAAATCACGCTTCTTTCAGGGGAGGTCTACGAGGATGAACGGTACGATCGCCGGGGCGAGTCTACGCAGCCTCTTACAGCTGCTGAGGAGCAGTTTAAGTTTGAAGATTGCACCAAGGGTGTATTGCACCCGAGTCAAATGAAGCAACTTCTTGGACTTTTGAGCGACTTGGGCAGCGTATCAGATATTGGAACTTTGGCTGATCTGTTGAGATAGCGAGTATCTGAATTCCTTGCAGACCCTTCGGGAATTCCAGTAAAAGAGAAACTGTAATGACTCTGCATTAATAGAGCTTTACTGATGCACCCAGCTGCTGAGATACTCAAGAAATCGCTAAAAGCGCTTGCTGTACCTTGACGTGTAGCCATGACGCAGGGATTTCGGAATATTTGTTACCAGCTTTGAAATTAGCACCGTCTACACTTAGTCATGAAGGTTCTACGCGTGAGACCGTTTTCAAGTCTACTGTTGAGTAATAAGATATTGTTACATGTGTCTAAGGGGATTAATCCTTTTTGTACTAGTACAGTGGCCTAATGGCATTAATCAACATCTACAAGTTCAAGTGTGATGAAAAGCCGAGACAAAAATAAGGAGCAAAAAAATTAGAAGCCACTTGGTGGGAAACCCGTTACGAGCGCGTTTGATAGAGTTAGCTATAGTCTTGCTAGAAATCTAACTCGCTCAAATTGAATCAAGTGTTATTATCTGCTGAGACCGCCCATAACGTGAGACTCGTCTGTTAGCTCTGTTCCTACAAATTTGAAAACTGATTTCCTACGTTGAGACATGTAGACAAGCACTTCAAGTGTCTGATATCTCTCAATTTGAGGTCTCTTATACTCTTGGCCATGTTTGTCTTTCTCAGCCGGCCGGCATCAAAGACGTTCGACTACACCAGCTGAAGTTAAACCTGTTCCCTTATAGATGGCTCCGCACAACATCGCTAAGTTCCTCTGGATCGCCATCCATTCTGGGTGCATTGAGATCTTTGCCAGCGCTGGACTTTTCGAATGCCCATTTCTTAACCAACTCTGACGACAGTGTTCCCTCTATGGAATCCACGACCAGGTCACCAATAATAGGCAAAAATTTCCAAGCATGAGCAGAGCCACCAGTAGCCAGATGGATGCCCGGGACCTGTGGGTGAGGTGCTACGAGAAAGTCTGCTGTCGGCGTCGTACAGATCCTATAAAGTCGGAGTGTGTGTTTAGCTTTAGTGTGACATTATGAAAGGAGAATGGTGGGTCAAAAACTATTCTAAGATTTGGCATACCAGCATATCTTTGTGCGGTCAAAAGGTCTGTCCGCCAGAGGAGGCATAATTTCCTTGAGATTGGCTCTGAGGGCGAGCTCCGCCTCGAGAGGAATCTCATCGGAGGGATTGCTGACGATCGTTCTGGGGTACGAAATTTCAATTTTCTCTCCAGGGCGCTCAGGGTGCCTAACTGACACTGTGTTGACATAGCCCGGGGAACGGCGCAATATTTTGATCTCGCCACGGTACGGGGGGAACATATTGAGGCCTGTGCTGAGGTTCGTCGTGATAGACATTTTCCCCCAGCGACGCTCCTCTTCGGGAGTGATTTTGATCCAGGCAACTTCGTGGCCGATGGGATTGACCCGCTGCGCCAGGTAGACTAGCCGGTTCGACCAGCAGCCAGCTGCAACGACGACTTTTTCGGCGTGCAGCACGTTTCCGTCTTCCAGCTGGACGCCTCTGCAGACGCCGTCAGACGCATCAATCAGAAGCTGCTCCACGGCCACGCCGCATCGAAACTGGATCGACGGCAGCGCACAACAGCGCTCGTAGTATACTCGAATGCATGCTTCAGCGTCAATAAAGGCGTCGTCAATGTTGCAATAGGCCTTGTTCCATCTTGATTTGCCGCCTGGGAGGACTGTCTCCTGCGGTGGCTGTGCGTCTTGGCCGTGTATGCGCTGGAAGACCGCTTCACGAGACGGCATCTCAACGATGTCGCTAGGCGGATGAAGAGAGGTTGTCAACTTGTACTGCGCCTTCCAGAGCTCTGTAAAGCGGCTAGGCTCTCCATCGCAAGCAAACGTCATGCCCTGCTTGAAGTAATACTTCCGCAGGTCAGGATCGCTTTCGATCTGCTTCTGGGCCTCTTTGGCGAGACGGGCATAGATCGGGTCGGCATAGTCTATACAGACCGGTGTTAGTTGCCATCATCAACCCCATAAGCAAAAGGCCTCCTTTGCATCCCGAGGAACGTACCAGCTCGAATACACCGAGTTGTGTCCACACTGCTGCCATCAGCTACAGGAGGTGTCAGGCGATCAACGACTGTCACTGAAGTGAGGGGGTAGCGTTTGGCAACAGCTAGGGCAGTAGAAAGACCGAATACCCCGGCACCAACAATAATAAGGCTTTTGGGGAAGTCTAGGCCATTTTGGCCAGCAGGCTTTTGATTAGAGCTCATTTCTGAGCTTCGGAAGATAGGATAAGATGCTTGTTGATTTCTCAGATTGGCTTACACACAAAAAGGGCTAGAAGGCGAGTCGATAGGAAAAGTGAGATAGCCTCAAGCTTATACGCGGCCGTATGCTGTCTATAAAGTTCGATTTGCAGTAAACCAGAGCCGACAAACCTGTTGTACAAGTTGGTGATCCACCGCTGGCACTAGTCGAATATCCATTGACAGGTGATTTTGTTTGATACCAGCACGGCTGCTTGGTGGCGACCCCACACAGTCCTTTAGTGCAGAAGCGGATGACGCCGACAGTATACGACGCTGTGCTACCCAGGATTTTGGAAACTGAGCGGCCTCGACCGCCAACCCCAGACTTCCCCATCACGGTCAGTTGATAAGCACAACAGCTATCTCTGGAGCCTTTCGCCAAGATCCTCTCTCCGCGTCGTCTCCGTGGTCGATGGATTTGTTGAAAAGCATGGGACGTTCCAGAGAAAAAATTCTCATGGTCTCGGGAATAACAAACACGCCACTCATCTCTGGAACCAACTGCTACAATCCATCACCTCTAGGGACTAAGGATGCAACACGAGACCGACAAAGAGAAGGCGGCGACCGCAACCGCGATGGGGAAGCCAGACGACATCAGCATCGCCGAAGTCCTCGATGCGGAGACTGAGCATCAGGCCCACCTCGGCGTCGAGGAGCAGGCTACTCCAGAAGAGCTGGAAAAAGAGCGGAAGCTGGTCCGCAAAATCGACCTGCACATAGTCCCTCTGCTCATGATCACCTATGGTATGCAGGTATGGTCATTATAGTCCCTAGAACAAGAATACCAGACTCTTGTCGCGTGCATGGCCGTTTTCTGACGCATTTTTATCAACACAGTATTCGGACAAGATCACCCTCTCGTCTGCGGTTGCGTTTGACCTCAAGCAGGACACGCATCTGGTCGGAAATGACTTTGCATGGCTATCTACCGGGTTGTAAGTTGACATTGTTGGCCGGCCGCATCCGCCAAGTGACGATCGATTCTGACTGTGAACCCAGCTATCTGGCGTACCTCGTCGCTGAATTTCCCTTCGGCTATGTCATGCAAAAATTTCGCATGGAGAAGGTTTTAGCTGTCACAGTGATTGGATGGGGCGTCTGCGTCTTCTGCCTGGCTGCGTGTAAAAACTTCACTCAACGTAAGATAGCCAAACAAACTTATCACTCTAGTAGACTGTCGACCTATTGTTGGTTCTAATCAAATTATGACATCTACAGTTATGGCAATTCGAACACTCCTTGGCATTCTCGAGGCCCCTATCAGCCCCGGCTTTCTCATCATCGTCACGGCTTGGTACAAAAGAGAAGAGCAAGTGATGAGGTCCATGGCATTCTTGTAAGTTGACGGAGAAATTGAGTATCTGGAAAAATGCGGCCGTCTAACGCAAAAGACAGTGCAATGAACAGTTTCTTCAGCTTGTTTATTCTGATGATCAATTACGGCATTGGTTCGGCCGCTGTCGGTTCTAAAATCGCTCCCTGGAAGGCGATTCACTGTACGTTGATTTGCACATTAGACATATGCATATGAGACTCCCGCTGATCGAATTTCGTTAGTGTTCCTTGGAGCGCTATCTACTGTCTGGGGCTGCATCCTTGCATGGAGGTTATGTGTCCCACGGACTGCTTCTTGGCTCACAGATGAGGTACGTTGATCTCGCGTACCACAGAATATGGGAAACTCTGAAGCTGACTTCACCGCAAAGGAGAGATCGTTTGCACACGCCCGCTTGGTGAAAAATCAAGCTGGAGAGTCAACATCTGGCCTTAAGTTCAAGTGGCACCAAGCATGGGAGTGTTTGCGAGACCCGCAGATCTTTTTTATTTCTGCGTTCACGCTTCTGCAATCTTCCGCTTCGGGAGGTAAGCGAGATGGACGAACCCCTTTAACACGTTTGTGGCTTTGAGAACCTCTTGCTGACCTTCATCAGGCTTCTCGACTTTCTCAACTATCATTCTCCAGTCGTTCGGTCTTGATACAAAAGATACAATCGAGTACCAGCTTCCGTGGTACTCCTTTCAGTTCATTGTACGCAAGAACCCTCCTGCGCTTCAAATTCCATACGAAACGAAGGACATAATCAAGTTGCTGACATAGCTTCAGGGAGTCATTATTCTGGCTTGGACAATTAACAGATACGCACACAAGGTAAATCCACAGCAGGCCATAACAGTACTTTATAGCTATTATGCTAACGACTAATGCAATCGTTCAGAATCTCAACATCATAATTGCCTTCATCATGCTGTGTCCTGCAATGATTGGCATCTTGCTCGAAGCTCTCCTCACAAACACACATAGATGGGGCCGATTGGTGAGTTCCTCGTATTTTGTGGTCAAGCACATATCAAAACTAATGCTCACATTGTCTACTCATTTAGGCTGGATTCTGGATTACTGGCTTCTACACGCCGGCTTCGTTCATCGTATGGTCGACAACTGGTCTCAACGTAGCAGGGCGGACCAAGAAATCAGTAGCACAGGCTATCATATTTTCTTGCTTTTGTGCTGGGTTCTGCATTGGCCCGCAGACGTTCTATGCCAGCTCGGCGCCTTCATACAAGCCCGGTCTCTACTTCTGCTGTGCGTGCTTCTTCATGACAGAAGTTGTTCTTGCTACCTGGTTCTTCTGGGTCCGTTGGGAAAACAAGAGGCGCGACAGACAAGTTGCCGCGACGGGAATGACAAAGGAGCAGCAGAACATGGAGGGCTGTCTTCTCGGGCTTCAAGACGCGACTGACAGAGAGGTACGTTCAGGACGATCCGGCCTTTCTCTGAGAGCTGCATTGCTAATTTCTCTTGCAGAATATACATTTCCGGTATCGCTACTAGTTATACGTAGATCCAATCAAACCTTTATTTCTTGTTGCCTGGCGCACTTCTAGAGTACCCACAATCTGTGCAGTGTGCTATGCTTCTCTATATAGTTCATTTCTTGCGCGTTTTCTTCCATTTTACACAAAACTGAATAAGAAAAGAAACAGAAAGTAAACATGGAAGAAACGTGAAAAGTGTGTATTATTTTGATAGCGCTGTTCATATATACTATAGCTCCCAATCCCATACATATGGCAGTGTCTGAATATTACCATTAAATGATTCCCAGTCGAGCAATACTTGTCCTGCTGTAGAATTCAGTCCCGCGTTTTCCAGATTGACAGGGAGCATCAGTCCCGTGTCCATCGGCGCAAAGCCTCGGTCGTGGCCCATTCCGTCATCGTGGGCTGACACACTGTCCCCTCTAGATGATGACAAATGATCAAATGCGGTGTCTGCTGAAAAATGAGAAGGGCCTTGAATGTCGGCTCCATCTGATACCTCCGTATTTTGGCTGCTTTCTATGCTGACCGCCAGAGCCGTTGCAATATTCAGACTCGAGCTTGGCGCGTTAGTGTCTTGCAGCTGGCTGAGGTTCGCCATCGTTTGTGAAGCCACCGAGTCGAATTCATCTCGCTTTTCCTTGAAAGCCGGAAAGCGCTCCACCATTCCCCAGAGAACCGTCGAAGTGGTGTATAAGAGCCTCTCGAGATCCTGACGGGAAAATTTGCCTCGGACAGTCGCGGAGTGAAAATAGCAATATATTAACGCAGTGCCGGCATTAAAGAGATTTTCAATGGCTTGCCAGAACAAGCGAAGCTTATTAGCGCGGAAAAATCGGCGGTATAGGTTGATCAGATAGGCGGAAGAGTGTGCCAGCGCCACCATCGCCTCTGGTGTGGGCGTGGGAATATTGGGCGAAGGACGGTAGACGTAAAGCAGGGCCCGTTGGAACGTCAGCTCAAGCACTTCTGGGGGGGCAATGTTGCTTGTATGTTCTCCCAGCGATCGGATTCTACAAATCCGGTGGTACCAATTTTTAAGCCTCTCAGCCATGCCAGTCTGCCACCTCACGTAATCGAGCGGCTGGTACATTGGCGGCGTCTTCTCGTGAAGGACCGTATACATTTCTGATTGCAACCGTCGATAGTCAAACCAGTAATGTGTGTACCTCTTTTTGCTAATTTCTGGATTCGCAGCTTCCAGAATACCATTTTCAGCAATGCACTCGTCATCTGCGAGGCTCGGGTACTTTGTAGTATGTAAGCACTGGTTGCACGCCATGACGGATGTTGATAGGGCAGACATACCTGTGCCGTGATTATGCCATCTGACAAGCATGGGGGCCTCCCTGTCGCGACGGATACATTCCGGTCCATCGAGTAGGCAACCCAGAACGTCCGGCGCATAATGTCTAGTGTAACACAGCCCACCGTTCCTAGCGGAGGGTCTCTGTGCAAGCCCAGCTCCACTGAAAGCCGGAGCGCCGATCCGATCATATTCCAACCGCGGAAATCTGTCGGGTGGAGATACGCGTATTGTGCCAGCAACAACAAGGCCTGGACACCTTCGATGTCATGGGGGAGAGTTGTTTTGCTCAGTGCAACTAGGGCCGTTTGATAATATCGGTCACAGAGCAGAGTTGGTACGTTAGACGGGTCGTGTTTCTGCATCGTGATCAATCCAAGGGCGAAGACCATGTTGACGAAGTACAGTGTGAAATTGAATGTGCTCTGCTGAGACTGACTGGGCCTAGACGTAGACAGAGAAGGCTGGTCCTCCCTTGTATCTGAATAGACTCTATCCAGCTTAGAGCGAAAGCTCGGCTCGTGTAGCAGCGGCGAGCTGAAATTAGAATATTCAAAGTAAGCCTTGACGAAAAACTCAGCTTTGTCTCTCGTGGGCAGCGCATTGGATGGCAGCTCCAGCCCGTCTGTTAGAGAGGAAAGGATCTGGTCCGAGTCTCGAGGAGCTCGACGGTCCCAGAGAGGTTCAAGAAACGGATCTCCGTCGAGCCCCATCAGCTTTGAAAAAGGCAATGACGAGAAAGCAGGCCGAGAATTAGAAGAACGCCGCCGAGGCAACCGGCGGCTTTCATCTGCCAGGCCAGAATCTGTGGTTGGGCAGTCCAAAGCACTGCCAGGACTGACATCTACCAAGCCCCTGCCTTCCTGCAGCTGGATCTCCAGCTGAGCGACTCGCTCTTCCAAGTGAAGCACATAGCTAATTGTAAGGTAGTTAGTTAATAAGACTCATATTTCGAGACGCACGGTGTTGATTTGGACGGATCAAACCTCCTTGGGATCTCTCTTTTGGCAATAGCGTCATATCCGACGCATTCAACGCCTGCCGCTTCACATAATGAGCAAGCCTATGTAGGTCAGACGTCAATGAGAAATAAGCTAATATGACATGAAAGAGAGACAGGCGAGAAGAATGGCCGACGCACCGGTAATTTCTGGTCGCATCTCTTCTTCCTCTGACGGCAACGGATGCATGCCGTGATGTTTGATCGGGCAAGGGGGGCGGGTCGTTCATGAGAATCGGCTGACAAGCTTGGATTTGCCATTTCTTTTCTCTAGGATACCTCAAAGCGCTGGATCTTATCTCCAGCGAGTTTATTGGAATAATACTAGATTGATGGGCAGTGAAGCTCGGACGGGGAAGTCAATCTCAACCTAGATATGGAACTATATTCTTCCGCTTCGCCCTTGTCTTATCTTTTGAGGGGGCTTTGAGGGGGCTTGCAGAAGTCAGTCGATAGTTCAGTAACTAACCACTGATAGAAGTAGTAGCCCCAGACAGTAGCTTGGTCGCGTGGACTTGAATGTCTCTAGTGCGGTCTTTGTAAACCTGGCCTCCTTAGGGGCCACATGTTGGTGTTACTTTAGTAGACAGAACACCGCTGTAACTTAGCCTCTAGGGGCAAATTTAGAAACCACTCGTACGCCACACATAACGACAGGGAGATTAATGTTTTTGCCATATGTTTCCTTTCTTGTAATATCGTTTGTTAGCGAGAAGAAAGGAACAGCTCACCCATAGTGTCGTGAATGTAGCAGAACAAAGCATCATGTTTAGTGGACTACATCACAAAGTTTCCTAGTAAAAAAGTTTAACCGTGATATTCTAAGTGAATCACTAAAGTGGCGAAAAAATACTATACGTTGGGCAAGGCTACCAGCAAAAGCAATGGTTCCGGTTTTTGTCGATGAGAAGCCTCATTATATTCTTTAATATTTAAATTCAAGTACAGCGCCCATCAATATCATGCAGTCCGTGTATAAATCATTTGTGTTCTGTAAGACGTTTCGAAGCTTGAGGCACCCACCGACTTGATAAATTGTATAAAGCAATCTCTTATTAGATAAAGCCATAGATGTTGTTATAGGCATGAGAAACCCGAATTCGAATAAAACGCACCGCATGGCAGTTTCCAGCATGCAAAGAGAGTAGCAGGACGGCAGATCTCGGGAGAACTCTGCAATCACTCTCACTAGAACACCAACTTTCCATATCGAGATGCAAGATATCAGCGAAACAAGGACAGTGAAAGTCAGCTACATACGTTGTCGTATAACGTTTGCTACTACATTATACAGATTATGCATAGTTATATTGGACTCCAGGCCAGGTGCCGTCTTTCCGGCCTCCCCCCTGAACTGCAGCCTTGTATAAGTCCAAAATGAGGAACGGCCTACCGGTACCACAGCCAATATTGACGTCTTGGCTCAAACTCTCCAATCAAAAACTCCACAAGTCCCGTATATGCATTTCGAGCTGGCAAAATATTTCTCATTTGGGGCAAGTTTCTGTCCAAGGTAGAAGAGATAATACTACACTACGCAGGGACCTCTGTGTGTACCTACTCGCTCTCCTTTTTATTCTTTCTATGATTTCTTTTGAGCACTCCACAAACATTATGCTTAACCTAGAACAGACACCTTGAAAGTGTCTGATCTGGTGAATCCGTGTCTTGGACCAGCAAAGCCAGGTGTGAGTTTAAGTTGGCACGTTCTGGTCTTGTCAATAATGTAGCAGACGACACACCACGCACACAATACTGCAGGCTCTAAAAAGTACCTAAACAATCCATCCCAGAGCCTTAGTTGTTCACATAGCTGCTTCTTAGGTTGACAGAGGACTGATTGAGGACTGATTGAGAACTAACAATTCCTTTGATGGGTATCTACATCTTGCCAAGTCAAGCTGCTTGCACCACACTGAATTGGATCTTGGCAAAGGACACAGCTACTTCGAGATTCCACCATTAAGGGCTGGCAGGGATGACATAGAATAAATAATGAAAATTAAATCCCTAACTAGAAAAATCTCTCGGGATTTTATTAAGATCTACCATATATTTCTAGAGGTGCCAATGCCTTGTTTTCATTCGTATAGTTCTTATCTCCATCTCGTGTCTTCTCTGTTTTGCTGGTGTCTCTATCTCCTATTCATCTGTCAGTTTGCAGACTCCTAATCCTTGTCGATATCTGCATTTTGTTCTTTACAACTTATACATGCCGCAATCTATAGGAACAGCACTGGGTCAAAAGATAAAAGAAAAATAGGGTTGCAATCATGAAGATCGCTCACATCCTCGCCCTCAGCAGCTTGCTCTGGTTAGGCGGAGCGCTTGCCTCACTATGCAAGCCGAGAAATTGCACCAACCTTGTCACCGATCCCGACTTCGCCGACGGCGACTTGAACTGGGGCACCGAAGCAGTTATAGGGGCGAGCCTAACGTACCAGAGCTGCTGCGATCCCTTCGACTCGTGTGCCTTAATGGTAGCACCTGCCACGGATGGAGCCTACGCCTCTCCCATGCAGCTGGTCGCCGGCATGGTCGCAGACACCACCTACCGCGTAACCGTGCAGTACCGCATCTTGGAGAATATCGACGCGGCCGCCCTCACTTGCGGATTCTTCAAGAACTACAAGGGCCGTTATTTTGACGCGGATCTCTCAACGGTGTCCTTAAATATATGGGAAACGCTCAGCTTCGAGTACACCGTCCCCGGCGGTCCCGGCGGCCTCACCCTCTTCTGCCTGTTCAGCAGCAACTCCATCGCCAGCACCTTCGCCGAGCTTGCTCACTTTACCGTTGTGCCCGACTCCTGTCCCGCTGCGTAGCCATGTGCAGCTCTGCATACCGATGTCTTTGTCCATGCTCAACTCATATAGGAACCCATCTTTCTTCATCTGATATTCTGTCTGTTAGGTCTTCGATCGCAGTTGAAGCAGTGGATGAACTACTCGGTGTATCTGCTATGTAACTAGATTCATTAGTTGCTCCTATTTAATTTTTCGTCAGGTCAGGCGTGCATATATGATGGAAAAATAGATTACAATGTATGTCTCATCGCAAGCTCAGAAGCCCGTTTCCAGCATGAATAGCTGTATGAAGAGATTGTCTTTCCATAGGCACCTCATCCACTCCCTTCTTGATTTCAATAAGCTTGTCCCTCACATCGGCGATGCCCGATTAGCTAGCACCACCCGGTATCCGTCCGGGTCCTCAAACGTCTTGCCGCACTGGTCCCAATAAGGGTTGAATGCAGCTACGGGCGGAAATCCGGCGTCGACCAGGCGGTCGACAGCAGTCTGGAAAGTAGCCGTGTCGGGTAGATAGAACACGAGCAGGTTGTCTTGGGTGGGAGCGCGGCCGGCGTCATGGCCGCGCTTGGTGGTGAATTCTAGGTGGTAGGGGGCTTGCGCCGCCGGCGAAGTGGCGCCTCCCGCGCCAGAAGGGGAATCCTGCTTCGGAAACCCTAGCATCAACCCGTCGAACCCTTCGTGCTCGCCGAACCGGAATAGCTCGGTAAAGCCGAGGCCATCGCGGTAGAACGGCAGCAGCGCGTCCAAGTTGTTAGTCGGACGCGCGATGCGGAGGTGGGCGCCAGCGAGGAGGGACATTGCTTTATTTTATCCAGCAAGGAATAGAGAACAGACGGTTGCGGCTTCGGTGGCTCAGCTTTCTTTCTGGCTTTCTACTGTTGAGCGAAAAAAAGAAAAAGAAAAAGAAAAAGGAGAGGACGATGATAGACTCAGTTGTCGCATTCCTCGTAAAAAGAGAACAGCGGAGTCATCGGAGTTTCGATTTCTCTCCACATCGACGTCAAAACTTGGCATGCTGGTTGGGGTACACAAATCATTGCGTAAAATAAACTGCGGTACTGAGAAACATGCAGTTCATCATATTATCCTTGTTCTGCAACCAATGCAAAACAAAAGTCTAGTTCTTGATGACATTTCTATATGTACATGCAAAAATGCCGATAATGCAAAATGCGCCGTGGTGCTTTTTATGCCACCATACCGTATCATGACCCTCTCTTCTCAAATCAATGCTACACAATCTTCATCACTTCTCTAATTTCGCCTCTTTTCTTTCTTCTTGCCTCCCTGGAGCTCCTGCCGCTTCTGCTCCTTGCGTAGATCCCGTTTTACCGCGCCAATGACGCCCTTCTCATTGCCGCACGGCCAGCGGGCGGCTGCCGCGGCCTCATCGGCCTCGGTCCACTCGCGCGGCAGCACGGCAAAGACCAAGTAGGAGGTGTGGGTCTTGACCTCGGACTCGACGCGAGTCGCCAGCTGGCCCTCCATCCAGGGCTTCGCGGCAGAAGAAGCGGCCGTCGCCGCGGCGCGGCCGCCTCTTCCTGCCGGTTCTGTCTCGTCGGCGACGCTCACCATCGTCTCGTCTCCGTTCTCCTGCTTCACATCGCCATCCACGTCCATGGCGCCGCTTCCGTCCGCCGCCGCCGCCGCCGTATCTGCCTGCGCCTGCCAGTATTTCTGGTTGTGCTCGCGGGTGCGGCTGTCGATGGCCTTGAGGCGGGCGACGGCCTCGAGCACGTCGCGCGGCGGCGGGGCGGCGCCGCCGCCGCCAGCGAGCTCAGGCCGGTCCCGGTAGACCAGGATCTTCTTGTTGGCGATCTCGATCATGTCGATGTCGACCCAGCCGAGGCGGCGCAGCACGGACACGGTGCGGGTGACCTGCTCGATGCAGGGGGAGAAGGTGCACAGGTAGATGCTCTTGTGCGGGTTCAGGGGCGAGAGGGGCGCCGCCGCCGCCGCAGACGGGCTGGAGTCGGCGTCGCCTTCGCCGGCAGGCGCGGCAGGCGCTGCTGGCGCCTTTGGCCGCCGCACCAGGTGCTCCAGGGCGCGCCAGGGCGCCGGCAGGTCTAGGAAGACGGCGTCGGCCTCGGGGCTGGTGCCGTCGTCGAGCAGGAAGCCGCCGCCGTAGACGTCGCGGTTGGTCAGCGTGACCAGCCCCTCGGCCCCGTCGGTGCCGCTGAGGCCGTGGCTCGCCAGCTCGGCCCGCATGGTGCGGTAGCGCTCGTTGTGGAACTCGAAGCTGAATACTCTGCCTGAACCGCGGTCCTTGCCCCCGCCGCTGGCACTGCCGTAGACGGCGCGCGACGCGGCGTGCGTGAAGCTGCCGCTGCCGCTGCCGGCCTCGATCAGTCTTGTGCCCGGCTGCGCGCGCAGGCGGTGTAGAATGTAGCTGTAGTCGGCCGTGTAGACGACCTGGGTGCGGTGGGGCAGGCTCAGGGTCCACAGCTCCGGCGTCGGCGGCAGCACGTGGATGAAGCCGCTAGCGGCGGCGGGTGGCCGCTGCGCAGCAGACGCCGCCTTGGGGGTCCCGGGGGTAGACGCAGCGGCAGCCGTTGCAGATGCCTCAGCCGATGTGTTCTCGGGCGTCTTCGTCTCGTCGTCGGGCGACTGCCGCTTCCTCTTCCGCCCTCGCGAGCCTGTGTCTACGACAGACGCTCGTACCTGCGATCCCCACGGCACGCCGATCAGCGTCGAGTGCGGAAACGATCCGAATCGCGTATTCAGCACCGCTCCCTCAGCATATCCGTCCACCTCACCGCCGCCAGCATCGTGTAGGTACAGAGGCTGGAACAGGTCGCGGGAGAGCTGGATGATGGCAAGAGACTCGGAGCGGGTGCGTGGGCCGGGGTCGAGAAATGGAGAGACGGATGGGGTTGCGGAAGTGGAAGTCATTTTTTGGAGAGAGCAACCAGCGTCTGGGCTAGTTGTGTGGTAGCGATTGAAAATCGAAGAGTCGCCCTTCAAGGCAGCAGTACGTGATGCTTCAACTTCACTGATTGAAAGCTTTAAAAATTTCGAGCTCAGAAACTTTTTAGTGGGTCCAAAGTACAAAGACGATGTATCTTTCTCTGTGTCTTGGAAGGAAGCTGCGGAGTAGGCTTACAGAGTACGTATACAAAGTACCTTCCTCTGCCTGAATCTTACGTGTACCCAGCCACAGGGTCCATCTCAGTGGAGCCCGCCCAGTGCTGATGACGTTTTCAGCGCGTGGCTGATACAAACGCGCCCACTTCTTGCGTGTTGATCTACCCCTCTTTTCCCATTTCGCACCCCCATGCCCCTGAAATATGAGAGGAGGGGTCGTAGGCAGAGAGACAGAGCAGCAACTTCCGCAAGGAGCAAGAGAGCTCTTTGGTGGAGGGAGCCAAAGAAACTAGCAGCAGAAGGCAATTGCGGTGAACGAGCACTTCCTTCTAGTTTCCATATCATCTCCTCAAGCAATGAGAAAAATGGAAAGAAAGAGGAGCAGAATTGATTTGAAAGAAGGAAGCAAGCTCTTATGCTGTCAGAGAGGGGCATCTCTTGAGACTTTGTAGTACGACTACGTAGAAGCGCGCAGAAACGCCTGACATTGTGACAGCTTACCCGACGGCAGTTAAGGAGCTCGAATCACACGATGCCCAAGTCAACTCACATTATCGGCAGTCCAGCACCGCAAATCTCATAATCGATGCTATTGACCGTTACAACGGCTTCTCGGCTTTTATCCTGTGAAGCTCTTGTCGCTTTGAAAATAGTCTTACGAGCCCAATCGCAGCTAGCAGCACAGCATGCATGCACATAAATACACAGTTCACTTGATAGCGCTAGTTCAGGTTGTGGCCAAAGACATGTTTGTATTGGTTGAATTTCATTTTTTTATTCATTTGCATTTGCTATTCCTCATGTAACGCCCCATCCTACGAGCCCAAAAAGTGAACATTCTTGTGTCGTAAAAGGAGACGTTTGCTCATTCCCGCCTCTCACCAGCAACTAGCTTAGTAGTTGTGGAACTGGGGGTCGCGGTTCCTGGAGGTTGTCAGTTCTGTTCTTGTAGGAAGGAGAAGCTACAAGTCTCTCATGTGAGGCAATAAAGGCCACTTACGGGTCGTAGCTGTCGCTGCCGTTGCCGCCGTACTTCTCGTCGTACAGCTGCTGGGCGTTCTCGCGGGCGTGGTGCTTGGCCTTCTCGCGGTCAATGAAGTCGAGGCCCTTGGTCTCGACCAGCTTGTCGACCTCGGCACCGGCCAGGGCGGCGAGAGCCTCCTTGGCGAAAGCGTGGTTGACGGTCTTGCCCTCAGCACGCTGGTGGTTCTCCCACTCGTGCACGGCGGCAAAGCTGGCACCGGCACCCAGGAGCTCGTGGGTCAGGCTACCCTTGTGCTCCTCGGCGCTGCCGTTGTAGACCTGGTCGCGAGCATCGCGGGACGAGTCTGCATGGGAAGGGCTCAAATTAGTTATATGAAAAGGTAGAAGGTACGAAGAGGAGTCGGGCTAGCGTGGGAACATACCGAAGTCGAAGAAACCCATTTTGAATATGAGGTAGAAAGTGTGTTTAAAGCTGTGATGATGATTTGGGAAGAGGCGAGAGGATGGAGGAAGAAGAAGAAAATAGGCGAGCTAAGACGACAAAGTCGGGAGGAGACACGGTCTTTAAATATCCATCTACGAGGGGGGGATACAAGGACAAAGGCCAATTGACAGCCAGAGGTGCCAGTCCGCTCTGCTCGCAACACTTTTGCTTGCAAGCTCTGAGCTATGTTACAAGTTACCTGCACCATTCTCAACAGGGAGACCAACACAACCAGGCAAGACGACTAAAGAGGTTGCTTCTTCCAACCTGGCATGAAGCTCTAGCGTTACAAAAGTGCCCCACAGCCGGATGGTGTGAATGGAGTACATAGGAATGTGTGCGTCCAAGTGGAGGCCAGGTGGAAGTGCAAACTGAATAATACTGGAGACTCTCAGACGGTGTACCTCGTTGTCCGGGCATACAACACGGCGATACTTTGGCCTCCTGTACCACCCACTTTCTTCTAGTTCTGCTGCGCATCGCACCCACGCCAAAGCCCCTGTTGCAGTATTATCCTCTCGCATTCTCGAGAACCTGCTCTGGTTATTCATGCCTGTTTCTGATTGCCAAAGATTTTTTACCCACTTACGACGACCCTCTCTCGTTCTTGGGTTCCCTCACCAACGAGCTGCTTAAATTAGATGGCGAACGGAGGTGGCGGTGTCCCCGCTATGGACTCGACGCATTTTGGCGCCCTCCTTTCCCTTGTAGCCTCTGGCTCTGATCTACTTGCCCTCTTTCTGGCCCTATTCCTCATTTTGCCTTGTTTTCGTCGTCTCAGACGCATCTTACTTGTTTCTCGCATACTCTGCCCCTCCCTCGTCCCAGCCCACCCCCGCCATTCCCCCTTTTCTGAGCGTGTCCGTCCTCCGTCCTGTCTCGTCAACGTTGGCGGTTATGGCGACTGGTGGCTGCGATCTAGTCTAGCGGAAACGCAGATGAGCTGCTGCATAATTAACCCTGCATTTCCAGTACTGCAATATAAGCATACGAGGTAGTCTCTGTGTTAATTAGTTTACTGACATAAAGAGGCAAACCAAAAATAAATAAAACAAAACGTCAGACAGAGGACAGAGCAAAGGACAGAGAGCTCTTACAGCTTCCGCTCTGGTGCCTGCCAATGGTTCGCTTTTGGACGGGACCCAATGCTTGTTTCATGGGCTTGGCTCTCTCTTGTCCAGATCTAAGGTGGGGCTGACTTCCTTTTTGTTTCTTGCCCACAGCGTCTGTCCCGTCTTGGGTGCTCTTGGACATCTCTTGGCCTTCGCTCTCGCAACAGGTAGGGCAGTGTGATAGCTTTCCGCGAAGCTGGCTGGCTGCTGCCGAGCATTGCCAAGCCATCTAGTCCCTGTAGAAACTGCCAAGACTTGATGGTATTAGACGACGCAGCTGAATATCGAAGCACTTTTTGCGAGAGCAATCTTCACAAAGAACGCACGCAGATGCACGAGGGAAAAAGAACCAAAAAGGACAGTACAGGGTTCGATTGCAACTCGACCGTATTCGTACAAAAGACGTGCTGCATTGTGAATGAGACGATCTTGCTCTGGCTCGCAGTTCGTTATCGTATTGCTCTCTTGCCCCTGGATTTCCACCTCCTGCCTCCTGCCTCCTGCTTCTTGCTTCTCCTTCTACTGCTGCCAGTGTGTTCGCTCTCTGTTCTTTGGTTATGTTCCGATTCCGTGCCCTTTCTTCTACCTGTTGCTTATATTCATGCGCTCATCTCATCTTGCGCCATACTCCTCGGAAAGACGCGCGTTTACGACTGTAATGATTAAAGCGGGCTCCATTCGACGATTTAGGATGCTCTGCCCCTTTGCCTGGCACACCTCGTTAGCCATTGCCAAGACACGCTATATCGCCAAAATTGAAAAGGTGCTGCTTGAGGCCCCTAGCACTACATAAGAAGCATCCCACGCAGTATGGTAGACAAAAGTGGCAGAGCAGAAGCTACCCCGCCAAAATAAAAAGCCGACCGGAGTACGCGAAAGTGGAACCCATGTTCAGCTGAATCTTGCCGTGTTTCGATGCATTGAAAGAGAAGAAAGAGGCGTTCGCCAGATGTCACCTTTGTTGAAGTCGTGCACGCTATATACAAGACTCGCCGGACTAGACGACGGCAATTGTCTGCTTGGGGCCCTTTTTTGGTGCCTGTTGCTAGCCAAAGTTGGTCGATCAAGCGGATGTCTTTCCCTCCTTTTTCCCCTTAGCTCAGCGGCCTAGATACAGGTACAGCATAAGCTACGATCTCCTCCCTTCTGTTGCTTTCTGCAACCTTCCAAACCTGGTTCTCTCGCAAGAAGGAAACTATCAATAGAATCGGCTTAGCTGGGCCTTAGCAGCTCTGCTATAGAGGGGTGATGACAGTCTGGATGGCTTTTTGAAACAAGCTTGAGGGAGGCGAAGAGCCAAGCACAGGCTGTCGTTGCTCTCTGCCAATTCGATCCATTCCTCCAACCCATGCGGAACGTAAGCTGCAGCTCTCCTGCCTCTTGTTCTCTGCCCACCAATGAATTGCAATGGACTGCACCGATCCCTGGTTTATTAGGACACCATCCCGCAGGCCAATGACTGCACATAACTAACTGCTCGTATAAATGAAAGCTGCTGTCATTGCTGCATCGGCTGCCGTTGCGAAAGACAGAGCAACAGGCTTAGCTCCAATATTTGCATCGGCCCATTGTTTGACGTTTCGTTTCTGTCTTGACTCTGTGCACGATGCTGTACGTAAGAAAGATGCAAGGCACTCTTATCAATCGCAGACGCCGGTTCCAGCGTGATCGCTCAAGCGCAGCCAGTCAAATAAGCATATGGCCCGCCCGTGCATCTTTTTCCCTTAGCATCCCCTCTTTGCTTCTTTCCTCCAGCCCCGTTCCTTGCTACTTACGGCTATGGCATACATGAACAGAAAAGACAAGCTTGTTGGTCTATCCCTGTGCTCTTTCGCTGTGCTCTTTCCCAAACTTTACTTTTCTCCTACAACGGCAACCACGGCAAACCGGTCTTGCCAAGGCCCGCTTTTAACCTCAGGCAGAAAAGAGCAGGTCCCACCAGAGGCCTCTCTCGGCTCGGACAATGGCTAACTGCGAGATGCAGTTCACTGCACTTACAGGCACGAGCTAAGGCAATACATAGAGCATTATGGGGAATTTGCTGCCTGAGAATGTACCTTACTAGACGTGGGACCCGCAGACGGTACCTTACATGGGCTGCACGTCCCTTCTGCAATACAGGGTCCTCCCCTAGGTCTTAGTTCTGACGTAATTGCTTCATTGCCGCCTTTGACGACGGTGCCGCTTTATACGATGCGGATTCTTTGTTGCACCGTTGAGGAAGCATTTTGCCTCTAGAACATGTAGAAAAAAGATGCTTAATTGCACATCGATCTACTGAGCTCTGCAGCAAGGCTCGGCGATTCGGATTTAGTACCAGAAGGCTGCTGCAGCCTTCCACATCGAGCTGTTATATATCGCCTTGTTCTCATCTTCGTCTTGAGCGTCGAAAGCCTGCCTGGCAAACGCCCACTGGTCCTTGGCAAGCGCAGTCGCTCCGTCCATCCTGCGTACCCCAATTTTCCAGCTGCTCAACCGCGCTCAATACGACAAATGGCGCCCCCGGGGAGCTACGCGAGCCGCGTGCTGGCCGAGCTGGGCCTGGTGTCGCTGTGGCGGGCGTCGCGGGACGTCAAGCTGCTGTGCCTGCAGCGGTTCGTGCGGCTGTTCGCGTACGGCGCGTCGACGCTGGTGCTGGTGGCGTTTCTGCAGGCGCTGGGCGTGTCCAAGACGCGCGTGGGCCTGTTCATGACGCTGACGCTGGTGGGCGACGTGGCCATCAGCTTCGTGCTGACGCTGTTCGCGGACGGCCTGGGCCGCAAGGCGGTGCTGGCGCTGGGCGCGGCGCTCATGGCGGCCAGCGGCGTCGTGTTTGCGCGCTGCGACAGCTTCTGGGTACTGCTGGCGGCCGCCATCGTGGGCGTCATCAGCCCCAGCGGCAACGAGATCGGGCCCTTCCGCGCCGTCGAGGAGAGCATCGTCGCCCACCTGACCACGCCCGCCCAGCGCAGCGACGTCTACGCCTGGTACAGCCTGTCGGGCACCGCCGGCGCCGCGTTCGGCCTCATGGCCTGCGGCTGGGCCGTCCAGCACCTGCTCGACGGCCGCGGCTGGGACCGCCTCGCCGCCTACCGCCTCGTCTTCTACGTCTATGCCGTGCTCGGCCTGGTCAAGCTGCTCCTGACCGTGGCCCTGAGCAGCGCCGTCGAGGCCGAGGCCAAAAAGAAGGACGAGGCGCCGGCGCGGCCGTCGGGCACAACCGAGACCACGCCTCTCCTCAGCGGAGGCGCCGAGACCGGCCCCAGCCAGGATCCCCCGCGGCCAAAGGGCCTCCGCGCCCTGCTCCCCGACATCAGCCACGAGAGCATCTCCATCGTCATCAGCCTGTGCATGCTGTTTGCTCTAGATTCCGTCGCCTCTGGACTGGCGCCTCTGTGAGCTTCCCCCTCTCGTGCCATGCCATAGACGGGTGATACATTAGGCTGACTTATTATTCTGCCTAGGTCTTGGGTCACCTTCTTCTTCCGCTCGCAGTACAACCTTGAAGAGGGCAAGCTGGGTTCTGTCTTCTTCGTCACCAGCATCATTGCGGCCTGTTCTATGCTCGTGGCCTCATCATTAGCCAAGCGCTTTGGCAACGTCAATGTGCGTCCCTCTAGAAAGAATTTGTTATTGCTCCTACGAGCCGCGACCCATTTTAGCTGACCTTATTTTTCCAGACAATGGTCTTTACGCACTTGCCCTCCGCCGTCTTTCTGGCACTGATCCCCATCCCCAACGAGGTGCACTTCTCGCTGCTCTTCCTGGTGTTGCGCTCCTGCACGCAGTCCATGGACGTGGCGCCGCGCTCCGCGTTCCTGGCCGCTATCGTCCTGCCCGGCGAGCGCACGGCCGTCATGGGCCTTATCAACGTGGTCAAGACGACCGCCCAGAGCCTGGGCCCGCTGATCACGGGCGTACTGGCCGACCGCGGCCTGTTCTGGGTGAGCTTCGTGTGCGCGGGGTCGCTCAAGGCCGCATACGACCTGGGCCTGCTGGTCGTCTTCCAGAACCACGAGCGGGAGAAGACCAGCCGCGAGCAGGCCGCCGCCGAGCGGGCAGCAGACGTCGATGAGGAGGAGGTGCTGCGCGAAGAGGTCGAAGAGGCCGACGAGGCTGTCGACCACGCTTAAGACGTCATCTTGGATGGATACCTGAAGCAGCGGTGATGAGATAGAAAGGCGTAATAGGTCAGCAGAGCTAGCTGTATTCAATTTTGTCATATGTGCATTTAAAAAATTTGTATATTTCAGGCATATTTCGGCAAATTCCACTTGGACCTGTTTTTCATATCTACTTGACCAAAGACATCACTTTGTAGAATTTCTTCCAGTGCAATGCGTGTAAATTTCAATTTTTAAGACAGTATGCTCCTTATTTTCATTACAATCACTCGCTGTTGCGTATTTTTACAATGTGCCTGTGTCCCATGGTATATGCTTATGTTTCCACCTTTCTCCGCTTGTCAGAGCTGCCGTAATAATCACGGTCCCGGTCCCGGTCCCGGTCCATATCCCGATCACGGTTGCGATCCCGGTCGCGGTCACGGTCGCGGTCACGGTCACGATCGCGAGAAGGAGGCGAGCGTTTCCTTCGGTCACCCCCGTAGTCGTCACGCCTGCCACGATCACGCCGCGGCGATCTAGATCTCGACCGGTTGTTGTATCTTGGTCTGTCGCCGTTGCCCTGGTCATCTCGGTACCTGTCCCTGTCTCTGCCTCTGTCCCGGTCTCTGTCCCGGTCTCTGTGGCGGTCATCATCCCGGTCGCGGTAGCCGCCGTCACCGCGCCCGCTGGTGCTCTTCCGCTCGCCTAGCGGGATGGCATTGGCGCCGCCGCCGCCACCGCCGCCACCGCCGCCACCGCCGTAGCCCGGCAGCTCGCGCCCCCACGAGTCGTACTGGTTGGCGCGGGGCCGGGGGTCGTCGAGGACGCCCCAGCGGCCGGTGTCCTCGGAGCGCAGGTCGCGGTACTTTGAGGCGCCCTTGCGGCCGAGCTTGGTCATGTCGCGCAGCTGGAGGGCGCGGGGCAGCAGCTCGCGGTTGCGGATCTCGTCGACGTAGCGCGCGCCCATGAGGTCGCGCTTGTCGAGGCCCTCGGCGGCGGCCTCCTCCTGGAAGAAGGCGCCGCGGTGGTGGTATTTCTGGAGGAACGCGGCCTTGCCGCGGGCGTCCTTCTCGGCGCGCTGCCGCGCCAGGTGCTCTTCGTCCTCGGCCGCGCGCTCCTCCTCGGTGAGGTTGCGCCGCCGCTCGACCTCGGCCAGCTCGCGCTCGCGCGCCTCGATGCGCTCGCGCTGCCGCTTGACGCGCTTGAGCTCGCGCAGCTTCCACGCCGCGTACTCGGCCTCCGGGTCCACGTCGTCGTCCGTGTTGACGTCGCCGGCGGCGGCAGCAGCCGCTTCGGCTGCCCGCGCCGCCGCCTCCGCCTCGTCGCTGTCCTCGGCGATAGCCGCTGCCCGCGCTGCTGCTGCCGCCGCGGCTGCGGCGTCTTCGTTTGTGTCCTCCCACTGCTTCTTAGCCTTGACGCGCGACGCCGCCTGCTTCCGCAGCTGCTCCTCGACCAGCGCGTCCGCCGCCGCCAGCCGCCGCCGCGCCGCCTCTTCTTCGTCAATGTCCGCGTCGTCGTCGACCTCGTCGCCTCCCGCGTTGCCCGGCTTGCTCTCTGCTGCCGCTGACGCTTCTGCTGCCGCCTTTTCTCGCTGGGCTTTCGTCATAAATTTCGGCAGCACAATCTTCCGCGGCTGCATGTCGTCCTCGGACGAGCTCTCTTCGTCCGAGTCTGCGTCGCTCTCGTCTTCGTCCGAGTCCTCTTCGTCCGAGTCCTCCTCGTCCTCCTCCGACGCAGTCACGAACCCTTCTTCGGCTGCCTTGCGCTCCAGCTCCGCGCGCGCCTTCCGCTGCTTCTCCTCTTCTCCTGCTGCCGCGTCGCGCCGCGCTGCCGCCGCGTCCTGGCTGATCGCCTGCGCCAGCGTCGCGTGCGTCACCACGCGGCCCGGCCCTGTTCTTTTCGGTGGTGCTGGTGCTGCTGCCGGTTTCCGCTTCGGCTTCGACTCGGCCTCCGCGTTGTCGCTGTTCTCGCTCTCGTCCTCGGACGACGACGCCGAGTCGACGCCCGTCGGCTTGCCTGCCCGGTAGCGGGCTGGCCGCGCCGGATTGGCCGTCATCTTGGGCGGCATCTTGGGAGAAGAGAGAGAGGCACAATAATATAGATGGCCTCTCCCAAGAAAGTGGATTGTGTGTAGGAGGAAAAGAAGTTGTGGTTCGACGAAGATAGTTAGAACGCCGTGCAGGGCAAAAATAAAGTTCCAAGCTTCTGTGATTTCATCTGCGATTAGCTCCTTATCGCCCTGTGGCGCTAGCGCGGCCTGGCGGTGGCGGCTATGCACGTGCAGTGGACTGGACAGGGTACGGAGTACCTATAGTTAAGCCTATGGCTTAGTGATTACGGATTAGTCTTCGGCTTATAAGTCACTAATATCTTGCCGACAGATCTCCGTCTTCCAGAGGTATGAAGTCAAACTCCATCACAGAAAAGCTTTTACTTGTTCTAATAAGCCCAAAGTGACACTGGATGAGCACCGAATGAGACTTGTAGCTTGTCCATACATAGATGGGCTGTTTCAGATATATATACTCTTTGGTTGTGCTGATCTTGAAAACCCTTCATGTAAAACACGATGTAAAGCTAGGCGAATCTCTTATAGCGGACAGTGAAAGGCACAATTCAGAGAGCATGAATCTCGGGGATCAGAGCATTCAATCGAATTCAAAAAATTTAAAACTACTCTGTTTAGAGTCCATCAACCTGTTACATAGCTGTGAAAAGGGTGTGGTGTCGTTTTAGAGAGACGGGAGAGCGGCCTGCTGTACTGGCAGATTACCCGCTACAGCGCATTCTATAGGGGACTGAGTACCCCGCTACTCCGCAACAACTACGTAAAAAACGGCCATTCAAAACTCAACGGCCAGCCTCGAGGGGGCAAATCTCAACGTACGACACTCCTGCCAACGACTCTCTGCGCAATCTCAGACGCCAATTCGACTCTGTGTCCGGTCTGTAGCACAGCTGGACCTGGCAGACCCATATCGGCTCATTTCTTTTTCCTCTTGGCCGCATCATCTGCTCTCGCAGTCCATCAGAGTTGCGGGCACACGACAGCGCTCTTCTCACCACTATCACACACAACCACAACCACAACCACAGCCACAATGGCGTCGACGGCGGTGCCTGCGAACAAGGTGGTGCAGATCGGCACGCGTAGCTCCAAGCTGGCGATGGTGCAGGCGGAGGCGGTACTGGCGGACCTGCAGCGGGCGAACCCGGGGGTGAAGTTTGCGATCGACGCGCGGGAGACGGCGGGCGACCGCGACAAGACGACGCCGCTGCCGAACCTGGGCAAGGGCTTGTGGACGTCCGAGTTTGAGGCGCGGCTGCTGGACGGCGGCCTGGACTTGGTGGTGCACTGCACCAAGGACATGCCGACGACGCTGCCGGCGGGGCTGGCGCTGGGGGCGATCCTGGAGCGCGAGGACCCGCGCGACGCCGTGGTGTTCCCGCCGGGCAGTTCCCTGAAATCGCTGGCGGACCTGCCGGCGGGAAGCGTCGTGGGCACGAGCAGCGTGCGGCGCGCTGCCCAGCTGCGCCGCCGCTACCCGGGGCTGGCGTTCCGCGACCTGCGCGGCAACATCGACACGCGGCTGCGCAAGCTGGACCAGCCGCCCGACGAGGCCAGCCGCTACCACTGCATCATCCTGGCGGCGGCCGGCCTGCGCCGCATGCACCTCGAGTCCCGCATCGCGCAGCTGCTCGACGCCGAGGGCTCGGGGACGCTCTACGCCGTCGGCCAGGGCGCCCTCGCCATCGAGGTGCGCGACGGCGACGCCGCCACCTGCGCGCTGCTCGCCGCCCTCAACCACACGCCCACCCAGCTGGCCTGCCTCGCCGAGCGCGCCGTCATGCGCGCCCTCGAGGGCGGCTGCAGCGTGCCCATCGGCGTCGAGTCCACCTGGGCCGACGAAGACGGCGGCCGTCGCAGCCTGCGCCTCCGCGCCACCGTCGTCAGCCTCGACGGCCAGACCGCCGTCGACGCCGACCTCGCTACCCCCGTCGCCACCCCCGACGACGCTGACGCCCTCGGCCGCCGCGTCGCCCAGACCATGGTCGACGGCGGCGCCCAGGCCATCCTCGACGAAATCAACAAGACCCGCGCCCCGGCGCCCGGCCCCGTCGTCCCGCCGACGAGCACGTAGAACAAGATGGCAGAATGGTGAGAGGAAAGGAATCAGGGAAAGGAATCAAGGGACAGGATTTAACGCGGGTAGGAGCCCTGCATTTGCTACTTGTATCGTTATGGCTATTATGATCCTAGCAAAGAAAAAAAACAAGGCAGGGAGGCTACGATAAAAAATGATAGATGGCCAGGACAAAGCCGGAAACAAAACTCGCAACTTCATAGTACGTTACTAGAATAAAAAACAAAATCATAGAGTGAAATGGCTCATATGTTTATTTGGCTTGTCTTTTCTTTTTCTTTCTTTTTTTTTTGGTTCTTTCTGTGTCTTCTTTTTTGGCCGCCAAGTCTACCTTTGTGTTTCCGTCCATGCTTTGTCCAGCCTCGCGATTGTTGAAATTGTATCTCAGCTGTGTCTTCTTATACGAAAAATAAAAATCTGCAAAAAATGGGATCATCAAAAACGCCTGAACGGAGAGTTCGTAGTATGAACACAGAAAAGAGAATCGGAATTATTAGCAGCCTAGCAGCTTGGCAGCCTGGCAGCTCCAGCTCGTCTCAATTTCTCCCCATCTCGGTTCGCTGCTGGTCCTCGGTGTCCCGGCGCCTTTTAGTGGTGCTCCTCGGTGGCGGTGAATTCCTTGTACTCCTCGGCGTCCATCAGTGTGTCAAAGTCCTTGACGCCCTGCTCGTCCACGGTGACCTTTGCGATCCAGCCGCCGCCGGCCGAGTCGTCCTCGGGCACCTGGTTGATGGTGCCGGGCTTCTCCTCCAGGCTGCTGTTGACGTGCGTCACCTTGCAGCTGATGGGCGCGTTGATGTCGGCCGCCGACTTGACCGACTCCACCGCGCCGATGGCGTCGCCCTGCCCCACCGCCTTGCCCTCCTCGGGCAGCTCCACGTACACCACGTCGCCCAGCGCCTCCGCCGCGAACTCGGAGATGCCGATCACGCCCGTCGTCTTGTCCGCGCTGAGGTCGATCCACTCGTGGTCCTTGGTGTACTTGCGTATTTGGGCTGGCGGGAAAAGAAGAAAGAAGAGGAAAATCAGTAATCAGCAATACCGTAAGATGCAAGCAAGACTGCAAGAGGGAGTGGGCAGATCCCGGCATGATATTTCTCTGCTTCTTCTCCATCGTCGTCGTGATTTTTTCTCTTTCTCTTTCTCCTCGTCCTCCTCATCTTACTCTTCCTACTTCTCCTTCTTTTTACTCACCATTGGCACTGACGGAAAAGGCACGGACAGACACGGCCGGGCGGAAGTGGGCTGTCGGCCGAGGCACACGGACCGCCGCCAAGCTAGCAGTCCGGGCAGCCGCTCTGCAGCAGCGGGCAATTGAGGCCATTGCGAGAATTTTCTGTGCGAAGCGGAGAAGCTGAGTAGAAGCAAGGGGAAGCTGTCGAACCGTCTTTGGCTGAGGAGCAATTGCACAATGGAGAACGGTGAAGGTGAAGGTGAAGAAGCACAAAGGCACAGAGCACAGAGCAACAGATCACGAAGCACGAAGCGGTGACGCTGAGGGGCAGAAAGCTGAGACCACAGACCACTGAAGGGGACAGCCAGCAGAAAAAAGTACCCAATAGACCTAAAGCAGTAATAAAGCCTAAAGCAGTAAAAAGTCCTCAAGGCGCAAAAGAAGTGGTGCCGTTTTTTTTCTTCTTTTTTCTTCTTTGTGACTTGGACCCAGAAAGCTTTACTCACTACTGCTGCTCAATCGATTGCAGGCGTCATGCCATTGGCCACAGCGTTGCCCGCTGCATCTTGGAAACGGACGATTTCGGGCTTCGGTTGCCGGCGGCCAACTAGTCCGCGCCAGATAAGAGATTACATAAGGCAACCGGTCACGGGCAAAGCTATCGCGATGTGGAGCTTGAGCTTCCTTCCTTTTTGGTAAATATTCGCTTAGTCGTTTTCACGTGACTTGTACGCTAATACGATCTACGCATATTACAGGGCACTCAGGCACTCCTCTGAGAGCCGAAGGTAAGCCTGCGTGCACAACCGCTACAAGCACGACTGCGTAGCAGGCTTACACGTGTTTTGCGGAGTAGTTATTAGGTGACGCGACAAGACGCGGCCGTTGCTGTTATTTTACAAACACCAGATCTCTCGACAGCGGAGCTGACCGCATATCTATGACGCTTATGTGCTCCAACGAAATGAAGACCGCCGGCTACGTGGATCTCCTCTGGAATTCTCTGACGCTTTCTGCCCTCCGCCCTCTCCGCCTTTCTGACAACACCGTCTGCCGGGACCACCCAAGCGCTGCAATAGGCTGGCCAGCGAGGGATGCTCCTGTAAACAATTAATACGTGCCGTTATGCGCTAACTCTAGGCGAGGGGACACCTGAGGGGCAATTACAAGGCACCGCCGGGACGCTGCTTTAAATTGACAACAATGCCGTCAGCCGTACTCGGTAGCCAGGGGGAGGAGAAAAGAGGCACAAACGACAACAAACAGAGAGAAATGCCGCCAGTAATACCGTCCCTGCGTTTTGTTTTCTTGGTTGTCAATGGGTCTCCTTTTCTGCTTTTCTTTTTCTTTTTTTCGTTTCTTTCTTGTCTTTTCCTTAGCTCCTCCTTTTCATCCCTATTTTTCTTTTTTCGTTTTCTTTTTCCCTCCTTTTCTTTTGTAGGGCTATGCTTAATATGTCTCTTCTCAGACGCCCTTCTCTAGCATCCCATGCACGTCGCGTCGCGTCGCGTGTCCCACACCCCATTAAAGTGCGGCGCTGTGTGCTCCTCTCATTCGTCTCTCAGGTGTCCCGCATTGTCTATCTCCTGCGTCGCGTGTTCCTGCAGGCTCTTTGACAAGCAGAACTAGCTACAGTAGCTGCCACGCCAGCGTCCTTTTAGCTTCCTGTTCAGCTGAGCACACAGAACCTTTTTGGGGGCCCCAACTCGCAGCCAGGTGTGCCAGAATTTTTATACGAAGTAGCCAGAGTCAAGAGATGCGTGTGCTTGTATATTTTTGACACACGAGAGCTGTGGGGTCGTACGAGCAGCGATAGCCAAAATTGTGGCCTTGTCCCGTCCGTCTCTCTTCCTCGCTTCTTCAGCTGGACTGGAAGAACGGGGGAAAGGACGAAATGAATAAAATAAGATATAAGATGCTAATAGCAGAGAGGCTCAGTCTCTCTGCACAATCTGCCATGCTTAAAACACATGCAAACAACAAAACATGTAAATTCTAAATTCTCCCTCCTCCGTTATAGCGCTCTCGAGCCCCCTATTGGGTGCGTGATCTGCCGTAAGCGCTGCCACAGACTACCCACCGTGGATCCACTGAGGAAACACAATTATTATCAAGCACTACTTTTTTTTTCTGGCTCTTTTCCTGGCGGCGTCGCAGTGCATCGTGTCTTCCTTGCCAGCAAGCCACCACCCACCCCCCCTCCCCTCCTGTCCCTCTGTCATCCCAAGTTTCTCCATGCCTCTGCCCTTCCACACGAAGACGGAGCATTACACATTACGGCGTGCACATTAGTTGCACATTAAGTCATAAAGTACACATTGCACGCACACCCCACCCTCCTTCAGGCTGTCCTTCGTAGGCCCCCCAAGCCCCTTCTTTGTGAGAGAGGAGAGCAGAACCAGAGAAAATCTCCAAAATTACACACCAGCACAGCAGCATCCGTTCCTGTTCTGTCCAACCAGCGGTCGAGGATGACCCGTGAGAACCACGACCCGTAGCAGAAAAGCACAACATCCTGCCTTGTATCTTAGATCACCACTATTGCGTTAGGGCCAGGCCAGGCCAGGAACTGTTCCTCTCTTTCTCCTCCCCTCCCCTCCCCTCCTTTTCTCTCCCCCTTCTTCTGCCCTCTGGCTGCCTTCTAGCGGCTGCCCTTCCCATCTTAGCTGCTTTTCCAGAAAATCAGGAAAGTACTCAAGAGTTGCTTCTGTGATCGAGTCGTGCGTACCTTCCATTGCTGGTGTGCCTTGTTTGCCTTGTTTGTCTTGCTTGACTCTGGTTGTCTTGCCTCGCCCCTCCGCTCTTTCCTTTTCCATCTTATACATTCGTATATACACGTACACTTATTGACATACTGTGCTGCTCCTTCCCTCTCTTTTTTTTTGCGTGCTGTGTCATTATTGGAGGCAGCCCCGTTTTGTGTGTGCTCCTGAGCCTTTCGGCTGCTTTTTTCTTCTTCCCCGTCCACACTTTCTGTCTCCACTCTTTTCCTGACCTCTTCTCGATCGCTGGGTCTCTCAGTCTCTCTGGGTCTCGATCAAGCCTCATCTGCCTGCTCCTCCTCTCTCTCCGCCTTTTCTTCCTCCTTCTCTCGGTATCTCCTCCACTTCAAGGCTGCATCGATCACTCTGTCTTCTCACGAGACTTGGGCCGACATTTACAAACACAGATCGGACTTGCACGGCTGGTCTATACTATATCCACTCTTCCTTGCTCTCTCTGTCCGAGTCCTCTGATACACGGACACGCCGAGGCTCGAGCTCCCGCCAATCTTTTCCTCTATCAATTTCTCCCTCCGCCTGCGACTCTCCTCCCTCGCCCCAGCTTCGATTCATATCCACCAGCAGCATTCCAATACCTAACATTCGAAGCGCGCGCGCGACACCGACGCAGGTTCTCCCGGCTGTGCTAACGTCTTCTTTTTTTTTGGCTGATCACGTTCCTTTTTGCCATTCTGCTCTCTTTGTCTCCCCATTCTTTCGGCTCTCTTTTCAAAAACCACCCCTCCCTCCCTCGGCAGCGCTCCTTCGTGTCTGTCTGCGTGCTGTTCGCCTGAAGGGGCCAGAAGGAGATTAGGCGCTTTCTACTTCCCTCTCCGTCGAATCCTGCTCCGTCTCCTCGCACTCCCCACCGGCTCCCGGAGCAATCCCTCAAACTGGATTCCTCAACGCTCTCGGTGGGGTCCCCGGCCCAGTTCCACGACGCTCTCGACACGATGAACGTCGAACCTCCGACGCCCACCGCGCTGCACGGCCACGAGATGCAGGACGAGTCCACCCTGGGCGGCATCGAAGGCAGCCCCCACGTGGGCAGCAACGGCCGCCTCCACATGCAGTCCCAGTCCCTCGACCACGGCCTGACCAACTCCCCGCGCCACAGCTACGGCGTCGCGTCGGCCGGCGGCGCCGACGAGCTTGACCCGGCCGCCCGCTATAACACGCCTCCCCTACCCCCACAGCCGCAGTTTGCGCAGCAGCCACACCTCCAGCAGCAGTCCCCGCTCCAGCAGCAGTACCAACAACAATCACAACAGCCACACTACCACCACGACCAGCACGCGCTGCCGCAGCAGCAGCAGCAGCAGCAGCACCCGATATCGCGTCCGCCGTCAGGCCTATCCGGCCACAGCGGCGCCGCCGGCGCCGCCGGCTACGGCGACCATGCGTCGCGTGGCAGCGGGGCGCAGGCCGAGCCCAGCAACGGGCGCAACCACGTCGTCATCAAGGTCGGCATGGTGGGGGACGCGCAGATCGGCAAGACGTCGCTGATGGTCAAGTACGTCGAGGGCAGCTGGGACGAGGACTACATCCAGACGCTGGGCGTCAACTTCATGGAGAAGACGATCAGCATCCGCAACACGGAGATCACCTTTAGCATCTGGGACCTGGGCGGCCAGCGCGAGTTTGTCAACATGCTGCCGCTGGTCTGCAACGACGCCGTCGCCATCCTCTTCATGTTCGACCTGACCCGCAAGAGCACCCTCAACAGCATCAAGGAGTGGTACCGCCAGGGCCGCGGCTTCAACAAGACCGCCATCCCCATCCTCGTCGGCACCAAGTACGACCACTTTGTCAACTTTCCGCGCGAGGACCAGGAGGAGATCTCTAACCAGGTACGTTTTTGTGCTCTAGCCGCCGGCAGGCCAGGGAGAGAAGGGAAGGCACGGCCGTCCAGAGAAAGAAACTAACAAAGGATCAGGCTCGCCGGTTTGCCAAGGCTATGCGCGCGGCGCTCATCTTCAGCAGCACCAGCCACAGCATCAACGTCCAGAAGGTGCGTCTCCATACTCACCCCCTACTACATCTTCCCTGCCAGTATCACGCTGGTGATCGTGGCGTCTCAAATGCTAACTCGAGCTGGATCAGATCTTCAAAATCGTGCTCTCCAAAGCTTTCGACTTGAAGTGCACAATACCCGAGATCGAAAATGTCGGCGAACCACTGCTGCTCTACCAGTCATGTTAGAGAAGTCTGCCTGGTTACGCATTCTAGAGTAGCTGCGCATACATGGCAGCTATATTTTTTAAACTCTCTTTTGTCTTCGGCTCATTTGTGACACATACACCACACGGGACTCTTTCTGTTATTCTGATATAATTCATGTTTTATGCCCCTATTTCTTTTGTATCTTTTTTTCTTTTCGTTTTGGAAGAGGTGTTGTGTTACAGACTGCTTCACGACGATTGGAGGGCATGGGGAGAAACCGGAAGCAGTAGATGGCGCGTCACCTTAGAGAAGCCGACGGCTCTGATCGAGGTTGGACAAGACAAACAGGCGACATGGCAGCTGTGCTACAAAATGTTTGCTTGTCTATGTTTGTTGTAACGCAAGAGGAGAAAAAGAGAAGAAATTGATTGCCTAAAAAAGGTGGAAGGATTACGATACAAAAAGCCCACAACAGACTGGATTTGTTTTATCTTTTTTTTCTCTTCTTTTCTATCTGGACCTTTTTGTTCTCATTGACTGATTTTCTCATTCTTTCTATTCTTTCCATCTTTTATTTGGGTTTTCACTTTTCCTTTTTGTCCCCTGTTGACGTGGGATATAAAGCATTGTATACCGGGATGGTTCTCTTGTTCCTCGTGTCATATCATCTTCATAAAATTTTTCTCATTTCTCATATCAGTAAACTCTCCTTTTCAGACTTCGTTCTTTTCTATTTATATCATGTCCTATCTGCATCTCATATACTTTTTTTTGTCTGTTTTTATACTTAAATTATTCGTCAGCTCATTGGCTGTATTAGTTAACTTCTAATCGACAATACGGAAGGAACGATGATTATAAGAAATACAATAACCAAAAGCAAAGATGTCCAGAACAGGCAAGAGAGTTTCGTCAGAGATGGTTCCATGTCTTAGGGCCTTGAAAGTAGGATGAAGAGAGGAGTGAAATGAGTCTCTCGGACTCCCACTTTCTCGTCACGATTCTCATGTTGCGATGACGATCTAGATCTCTCTCCCTCTTTGGTTGATGATCACCAGGTTCATTATTCTTATAGATTATCATATAATAGAAATATCTTTTCCCTATTTGTGTCTACGCCTTAGCCGGGTCATTCAACAAACTGTCACCTAAAGAACAATTTCTCTTAATCATAACCTGTGTATACGACCGCGTTTGGCTCGTTGGACTTCGACGAAGAACAATGGGCCAGGCATGCTGCAAGGCGAAGCTGCAACGCGCGAGCCGTTTGTCCAAGTCTCGCCGCACTGCAAATGTGCCCGAAGCTGGAGAAGAGGAGTTTGACTCTCCAGAAGGACACCAGCACTCGACGCCTATCATTCAGCTGGAGCCACTTCCAACCGGAGCTTCGGATCTACTGTACCTAGACCAGCAGCTCGCTGAATACCGACTACGACAGGAGAATGGCAAACGGAAGCGACGCCGGCGGAAGAAGCTCGCTAAGGTAAACAAGAACAAGAAGCGAGTCACGCTGGTCGAGGTGGAGACCACCATCCCCAGCCCGCCACCCATCCCACTCGCCGAATCGTCTGCGCCGTCCGCGCCAAGAGAAGAAGGCCATCAACAGGGGCTGGAAGAGCTGCAGCAGCAAGAAGACGAGCCATCTTCGCCTGAGCAGGAGCGCACACTCCACGCACACGAGCTGATTAGCATCGCAGCCACTAGGCTGCAGACGACTTCGCTTGTGTATCCGCCAAACCGGCCACCACCACCGCAGCAGCAGCAGCATCAGCCTTCACCAACACTACAGACTAGGACGCAGGACACGCCAAGACGACCAAACCAGCCGCAGTGCCAGGGTGACAGCGTACCGGAAGGCGACGGTGGCGGTGGGAGCGGAAGCGAAGGCAGCGACCCAGTGCTGGCCCCTGTCCCGTATCGACCTCTCGCTGTGCAGTTCCCCTTTGCGAGCACGACCTGTTCCAGCGCCGGCTCGCTCAGCGGCGTCGGCGATGAAACTCCGCCGGAAGAACAGCTCCGTAACCACCCACTTGAACGCCTGGCTTCAGTGTCAACCGTGATCACGCGCCAGGAGAAAGAACACGAGACGTTGGCAGACGGTGCTGAGATGGATGACGCCATTTCGTCAAGCAGCCGCAGGAGCGTCTACTACACGGCGCTGTCTTCGCCGAGCCTGCATCCAGGCCTGCGCATTTTCTTGCGTCCCCGGTCAACTCCGCAAGCAGCAGACGATACAGAGCCCGCACCAGCCGCAGGAGCCGTATCAGCCGAGCCTAATGGCAGTACTTCAGCCCTTGAGATAACCGCCGTCCAGACTTGGGTAGCCAGCAGTACTCTTCCTTCTCCTTCTCCTCCAGCTACTGCTGCTGAGCCTCAAGTCACTGATGCCGACCGAAACGGGGAGGACACCGCCAATGAGCCACCGGAGACGGCCAGAACGTTCGGCTTCTATTAGAACCGCCTCCACCGCCAGGAGGGATGCGCAGAGGGACAGGCAGAGAAGGAGAGCCGTGGGCGTGCGTTTCTCCGCTGGCTGCTGCGGGAGCTGCGGAAGCTTGTCCAATGGGCCTCCCAGCTGGCATGTCAGCGCTTGACAATAAAAACATTAAATTTTGCGTTCCAGAAGACCTTTTCAAAGTCCTTCGCCTTCTCTTACAGATAATCAAGATAAATAAAGAATAAAAAAACCAATCAATTGTCTCTCCCCATAGAGCTTCAAGGCCCTCGCTTTCTGTACAATACATCTCATCGTATTTTCCTCTTGCGTCAATTATGTCTACTGTGCTTGGTTGCATGGTCTCCAAGCAGGCAAACATGAAGCAGCATGTACTACAGAATCAGATGCCTAATCCTACATGGTCGATATGCTCCTATAAATGCTTAGCCAGACTGTGGAGCCTGCTGGGAGGAGAACGGCAGCCCCACAATTTGCAGGAGGCAGCAAAGCACGGCAACAAGCAGCTAAACCCCGCCACCGGCCGGGAAGGTGCAAACAGGACCACCCCGCCAAACTGGCCCAGCTCACAGAGGGAAGGCATGATACAGCAATGGCTTCCCTTGTTCCACATCCGCTCCTGCCCAAGAAAGCATTTCCAATCAGAAGGCAGCAAAGGTATCGTCGCATCTCTTGTGCCTCTTTTTGAATGTCTTTTTGATTGCTTTTTGATTGTTTTTTTTTTCTTCCTCTCTCGTTTGTCTTATTTATAATCCTCCGTTTATCTGCTTCTCGTATTTCAGTATAGCACTTTGCCCCATCTCCCGTTTCTTACTTCCCGCTCACCTCCGCGTCCCCGGCGCAGCAAGAGGGGTATCTTAAGGTGAGAATGTCTTCTGCATCTTCTGAACAGAAACAAGGCCTTCCAGACGCACATCAAAGCTGATACATTGGGCAAGTGGCCTTAGTCTATCTCGACCTTAGTACCTTGAACGCCGCTCCCCAAGCGGCCAACACCTCTGCCCGCCATGACGACCATCAACGTGGCTAGTGCCACATCCACGACGATCAGCCATCTGCTCCAGAAGCTGAACGACTCCGATCCGGACTTCCGGTTCATGTCCCTCAACGACCTTCTGAACGTCCTCGTCAACGGCCGGCCCGAGATCCTCCAGAATGATTACAACACGGCTGCGCGCACCTGCGACCACCTGGTCCGCGCCCTGGACGACCAGAACGGCGAAGTGCAGAACTTGGCGATCAAGTGTCTCGGCCCGCTGGTACACAGATTGCCTTACACGATCATCGGGCCCATGATGGAGAAGTTGTCCACGCTCAAACTGAAGAACTCTGTGGACACCACCGTTCCGGCGCTGGCTCTCAAGGCCGTCATAGAAGCCCTTCCCGCGCCGACCCCCGGCGAGCCGCCCTCTAAGGAGGTGGTGGAGGCGTACGCCCACATCAGCCGCGTACTCATACCACGACTCATTGGCCGGTCCGTCGGGTCGTCTGCCTCGGCGGCCAAGGTCGCCAGCCACCGCATTCAGGCCCATCCGGGGTCGGCCGCCACCGGTGGCATTCTCGATTCGAACAGCGACCTGGTTGCCGAGTCTGTCGATGTTCTCATTGCTGTCGTGCGCTGCTTCGGCCCCATGCTCGCTCCTTTCGAGGTCGAGGCTCTGCAGGACACCGTCGTCTCTGTCCTGCACGATCCCCGCGGCAACTCCGTCGTCAAGAAGCGCGCCGTGGCTGCGATCTCGATTCTGGCCGTCTACCTGCCGGACGATGCACTGGTCAACTTCATCTCACAGACCGTTCACACACTCAACAGCGCGAGCATCTCCCCGGTCACCCAGCGCCTGTATATTTCCATTCTTGGCTCCATGGCCCGGTCGATCCCTCTGCGCTTCGGCCGTCACATCGACGCCGTCGTTCCCTTTATTCTGCATGCCCTGAACGAGGCAGAGCTGGAGAAGCAGCTAGAGGCTATCAGCGAAGGCAACGATCCCGGCGACTTCAACGACATCCGCGAAACCGCCTTGGTGACCCTGGATGCTTTCCTCTACTCATGTCCTAACCAGATGCGTCCATATACCGACGAGACAATCCAGGCGACCCTGCGGTACGTGAAATACGACCCCAACTATGTGGATGATGACGACGATGACGATATGGACGATGCGGATGACGAGGACGATGATTTTGGTGGTGACGATGATGATGACGAATTCGAGGCCGACGCGGGCTTCGACGACGACGACGACGCCAGCTGGAAGGTGCGTCGGTGTGCGGCCAAGGCCATCCACACACTGATCTCGACGCGGAGCAGCGGCGATCTGCTTGATAATGGCGTCTTGTATCGCGATGCCGCCCCTGTTCTCATCAGACGGTTCGACGAACGCGAGGAGACGGTCCGCCTAGAGATCATCGCGGCTTTGGCTCTACTAGTCCGCAAGACGGGCAGCGGCATCATCCCCGAATTTTCTCTCAACAGCGGCTCCGATGCGTCAAACGACCTCGCTTCGCAGCTGCCGCTGAGCCGAAAGCGCCGCCGGCAGAGCAGCACCGGCGGCCCCACTGCGTCAAGCAGCATCGGAGGTCTCACATCGCCGACCTTGGAAAAGACGACTCCAATCCCTGTGAGCGGCCCGCGCGCCGACCTCGCCGAGAAGACCCCTGCCATCGTCTCGGCGGCCGCAAAGCTCCTCAAAGGAAAGCAGATTCCCACCAAGCAGGCCGTTGTCAACCTGCTCAACGACATCGTGACGGTTCAGCGGGGAGGTATGACCGACTACTTTGGCCAGATCCTGGCCCCGGTCATCGAGGCCGTCAAGCCGTCGGCCGCATCTGCCACTTCGACTTCTCTGTCCACGGGCGGCGGCAACGCTTCTGCCACCCCTGCGACCCTCCGGGTGGCTGCTCTGCACCTCCTCGGTCACCTCGCCAACACGCATCCTTCGCAGGTCCTACAGCCCTACCTTTCCAGCATCGTCGCCGGCGTTCTTCTCGTTGCCTACGACCGCTTCTATAAGATATCGGGAGAGGCCATTTCGGCAATTGAAGAGGTCGTTAAGTCCATCACTCCGCCGCGGTCGCGCCCTGCGGCTGCCGCCAAGTTCAAGGCCGAGCTGCACAAGCTGTATGATGTGCTCATGAACCGGACGACGTCTGCAGACGTCGATGCCGAGGTGCGTCGAAAAGCCATCCGGGCCCTGGGCACGCTTTTGTCTCGGACAGGCGCAGGCTCCGATGGTTCTAGCCTTCTCCCTCTAGACAAGCGCAGCGCAGCGCTGGACGCTCTGCTTGAGCGTCTCGGAAACGAGACGTCGCGTCTCGCCGCCGTAGAGGCGATCGACATCGTGGCCGCCTCCGCCTCCGCCAGCATTCCATTTGACGCGCAGTGGGCGCGCCAAGTCGCAGTCGAACTCTCCACGCAGCTGCGCAAGGCAAACCGTGCTCTGCGTGGTTCGAGCGTCCAGGCTCTCCGCCACCTGGTTCAGAGCCCGGCAGCCAAGGGCCAGCTCGACGCAGATACCATCGGCGTCCTCGTGGCGGCGCTGCAGCCTGTGATCACGAACAACGACCCGCTCCTGCTCAGCCCGGCGCTGCGCATCCTCAAGGTGCTCGTCCAAGAGCAGCCGCAGCTCGTTGTGACCCCCGAAATCATCGCCTCCATCTGCGCTCTACTGCAGACCAATGTGGCTGGCACCGTGCTCGACCCCCTGCTTCAGCTTGTCACGGTTATCGGCCGCAGCGGCCACGGCCAGCCTCTGATGAGCGGCCTTCTCAAGGACGTCGGCATCCACGGCGACCCGGCTGTGGTTGGCAAGGTAGTCGGCAACCTGCTCGTTGCCAGCGGCAGCTCTGCCGGTGTCACCATTGACAGCTTTATCAAGGAGACACAGACATCCAAGTCGGACCAGATTCGCGCCAGCCTGGCGCTGTCTGTGCTTGGCGAAGCAGGCCTGCGGCTGGGCGCTGAGTCTCCCATCAAGCCGGAGCTGTTCCTGGACCAGTTCTCCAGCGACTACGACAAGGTGTCCATCTCGGCTGCCATTGCTCTCGGCCGGGCCGGCGCGGGCAACGTGGCGCAGTATCTTCCAGTCATTCTGAACGGGCTCGGGACCAACAACACAACACAGTATCTCCTTTTGCAGTCCATCAAAGAAGTCCTGCAGCAGGTGGCAATTGATCAGACGGATATCAGCCAGTACACTTCCGTCATCTGGGAGCATCTTTTGCGGGCCGCGAATGTCGAGAACAACAAGGCGGTCTGCGCCGAGTGCATCGGTCGCCTGGCCATCATTGCGCCTCAGACGTACATCCCGAAGCTCCAAGAGCTACTGAAGGACAAGTCGCAGGTGCTGCGAGCCATCGCCGTCCAGGCTCTCCGTTATACTCTGCCGGAAACTGGCGAGGCCTTTGATGCCGTCCTGCGCGACCACCTGGTTGGCATGCTGACAACAGCCCTCAAAGACCCGGACATGGAGATCCGCCGCCTGGCCATGACCGCGCTGAACTCCGCGGCGAACAACAAGCCCGAGCTGATCCTGGCCCACCTCAGCCAGCTTCTCCCGTACATCATGGAGGAGTCTAAGCCGAAACCCGAGCTGGTTCGGGAAGTGCAGATGGGCCCGTTCAAGCACACGGTCGACGACGGACTCGAAGTGCGAAAGGTAAGATCTTCCGCTCCTTTTTCTCGAGCGCTTGTAATATGCGCTAACACACGTCAAGGGCGCATACGAAACACTCTATGCTCTCATGGAGACGGCATTTTCGCGCATTAGCATTATCAGCCTGTTCGAGCGCATTGTCGACGGCCTCAGCGACGACCACGACATTCGTGCCATGTGCAACTTGATGCTCTCGCGGCTGGCATACGTCGCGCCCGAGGAGACGGCACGCCACCTGGACAGCATTGCCGAAAAGTACCGTGTCATCCTGTCGACAAAGCTTAAGGACAACGCCGTCAAGCAGGAGCACGAGAAGCAGGAGGACGCCAATAAGAGCGTGCTGCGTGCCACGCTGCTGCTGGCCGACCGCCTCAAGGCCTCGCTCAGCGACGGCACCGTTGGCGACATTGGTGCCCACCAGCAGTGGACGCAGTACTGGGACTGGGTCAACAAGGCGTTCGATGCGCCTCTGCGGACGCTTCGCGAAGAGAACCGGGAGCTGGGCACGAGCCTCGGCTTCTAGGAAAAGCGCCCGCCTGCCGCAGCTCCGATTCAGCAGAGGTGAAGGTGTAAAAAAGGAACGCCGCTGCTGTCACATATTATGCTTTGTTCGTTCTATCACTCATGGAATTATGAATACAACTCAAAAGTAGATTAAGTGCACGTTAAAAAGCAAATGCTGCGTAGTCTTAAAAACTGTCTCGTCTATAAACGCACGTATGCTGCCTGTATCTAATATATGTATGGATGATGTCGTAAGCGTCTCTTCCTCAAGTATGCACCAATCCGACAACTCTAACCGCCAAGGCCGTTGCGACACAAAGCTCCTTCGCCGCGTCGGAAGGCCAGGGCCCGGTCCAGGCCGACGGCGTACACGATAGCGGCAAATAAGACGGCCACATGCATAATCTGGTGGCTCGCGCCCACGATGTCGAACCGACGCGGGAACCAGTACTCTGGGAACTAGAGAAGAGCAAAGAAGGCAGTCAGCAAAAGCAGCAAGCAGCGGGAGGGAAGAAGATAAAAGGGGAGCGCCGAGTAGATTTCCCAAGCAGGAGCCCGGTCCCACACACACATAACGTACCTTGAGCATGTACGCCACGACGCCCACCGTGTTGAAGAAGAGCGTTCCGAGCACGCCCGGCCAGAGGTCGACGCGCCGCGCCCAGTCCGGGTCGCGGAGCCATAGAGCGGACCACAGCAGCGGGCCGAGGAACGACACCGCCGCGAACCCGGCGAACAGCGCCGCCCGCCGCTGGCCGCGCGCGGGGCCCTGGAAAGCGGCGAAGAGGCGCGTCAGCGGCGCGAGCGGCGCGAGCAGCAGCCCGCGCATGGCGGCGGGGCGGCGGGGGGAGAGCCCCGACGCCGCCGCCGCGCACAGCGCGCCCAGCAGCGCCGTGGCCGTGTGGAAGGCCCAGCGGGCGGCGGCGACCGGGGAGGGCTCGCAGGCCAGCCCCTGGTGGATTAGTGGTACGGTGGCGCCGGCCATGAGCACGAGGATGCCGACGATGTCGACGGCCATGCCGACAGCGTAGCCGCGCGCGCTGTGGCACATGAGCGTGTGGAAGCCGGCGGACAGGGTGAAGCAGACGGCGACGCCCGCCAGAAAGGCGGCGGCGGCAATACGGTCGCCCACGGAGTTCTGCGCTGCCGCCCCGGCGTCCGCTGTCGTCCACGGCCAGCACCCCAAAAGGAGGGTGGCGAGAAGCCCATAGAACAGGACCGCCCCAGCGGCATGAGAGAGAATATTGACTATGTCGATTAGAAGAGAAGCAACAAAATCTCCCTTTTATATATGCGACATATACAAAAACAAACTCACCAGATTCATTGTGCATATAAGTCCAACTGTGGAAACACGCAGCAACCGAAGCGTCCGCTTTTCTGTGTTGAATTCAGCATGAGAAAAAAAAGCATAAAAGTTACTTATTTCTTTTTAAACATTGAAAAAAAGGGAGTAGGGGATGTAAGAAACCTACCGATAGCTTGTGTGAATAAGCTCGTTTCCATGCCTTTTTTTTTGCCTTTATTAGTGAACTTGAGACACAATCTCAAAACCATGACGGCCATTATGTCCGTTTCTATACTTACTGTTGCCAAACTTCTACATAACATTCCCAGTCAGTTTCGTAATTCGGCGCTTAGAAGATTATCCAACAGAAGAATCTCACCGGCTTCAGTCCACAACAGCAGCCGACGGCCCCGGACTGTTTGAGTTGCGTCGAGGACTGTCTGCTCGATCTGCTGCTGCTGCTGGCTACTGCGTCGTCTTGAACGCAGGAATACGGAGAAGCGGCCGGCTGTGGTCGCAGCCATGGAAGAAGATGGAATGCACTCGCTCTCTTCGGCTGCTGCGGAATGAGGCGGCGGCTTCGGTCTGTCAACTGCCGTTACTGTGGAGGTCTCCGCTGCTGCTGAGACAGTAGCCAGAAGGGCATCCATCTTGCGAAATTTCGAGTTGGGACCGACAACACTTCTCTAATACTGGCACTGATTCTCTGATGAAGTGGATCGTCGAAACTATTATCAGCTTTATTCTCAATTGCTAACCTTTTCAAATTCTCCTGCCGGCAGCCGGAACACCCTCCATCCGTCGATCCCTGATGCGGTTCAACCTGCAATATGTCCGAGCGCACATACAACAAAAAATGGAGCTGTATTTATTGCGAGGTTATATATACCCTGAGGGACTCGTCTGGCAGTACTCGAATAAATCAAAATTCATCCAAATCAGTCAACATTTTTTCTGTAGCTTTATCTCCAGATCATTTTAAATAGATATCAACACTGTAAAGAAGTTTCTGCTTTGTATTGTATCCTACCATGCCCATCACAAATGACAAAACGCATATTTTATGACCTTTCCCAGTATAACCTCCTGAACGCCTTGAGATTTCCACATCCGGTATATCAATGCCCTACCCAGCTTCTCGTTCTCCCCCTTGCAGCGGGTATTGGTATATCAAAATGCTAATGAAAATGTAGGAAAACAAAACCCGAAGAATCCTCTATATACTGTCCAACACCTTTCGTTCCAACACCTTTCGTTCCAACATCCACATTCATCCCCTGTTGGTTTCCTCTTGGGAACGAGACTTTCGCCAAACCATATGTGGGTATCTTCATGTATGTAAGTAGAATATGTACGCGTAGCAAAAATCATAAAACATGAGAAAAAAAACAAAATATCCTAAACGTGATTTGTCAGCGCAAGGGGCCTCAGCTTGACTTTCTCTATCCGAGAAGTTATGGAGACCGAAGCTCAATGGGACTCTCCGTAAAGACAGGTTTTGAAGGACTAGCTGGACTCCCCATCTCGCCTCCGAGCCACCTCTGTGATGATGTGTCTAATGCTGGAATTTGAGGCTTCCGCGGCAAGACTGGTGACGATTGGAAAGAAGGCACTTGCAGCGAAGGGGACCTGGGAGATGTAGCTGTCACTGCCGCATCCCTTTCCGTGGCGTGTGGGGAAAAGGGAGCCGGGACGTATTCATCAATTCGGCCACCGCACCCTCTACTGATAGTAGGAGAAGCCGTCGGCGATAAGTTTCCGTTCACGACAGAACCGGCGCTAGTCATGACCACATTTCCGCGGGCTGCGCTGTGGGAAGACCGCGGCAGCTCGTCCCCGACGCTGCTCTTGCGTGAAGCGTCGCTCGGTGCGGCTGCGCCCGTCATGCCTGCCAGTCCCTGCATCTCCATAGCGACGCCGCCTGCTTCACCGTTTTCGGCGGCATGTTCTTTGAAGACAGCACGAACGTCTTTGTAGTGTTCGATCTGCTGCATGAGATCTTGGTCGGTCGCAAAATAGGCGCGGCGCGTGCCATTGACAATGAGCTCGAAGACGACGACGGCCATTAGGGCGACAAACAGTGTCACCCACCATGTTGCGCTTCGACCAAAATTGTGTAAGAAAGCGCCATGGACAACATACGGCCCAAGGTTCTTCTTATAGATCGCAGAGAGCAAAATGCTCCACATAAACCAGCCAGACACAGAAATTATCAGGCCAATGGCAGAGATAATTGTCTGATTGTGCAGCTCAAGGACGCTAGATATCTTATTAGAATCCTGTTTTAAAACTACAGCAAAGAAAAAGAGATATCAGGGGACTTACAGCATCTTTATGTTAATAAAGAGGACACAGACCGTGAACGCCAAACTGCCCATGGCATAGAGAGTGGTGTCGCTGGTGAACAGAGCGTTGCTGTAGACGGCATACAAGACGTAGAAAATGACTACGGCTTCGCAGACTGCAAGGATCATCCAGCCAACATACTTTCGGAAACAGAAGCCCAAGTTGCGCTGGCCGTATGCGTAGAGCTCTGGAACGGCCAAGAGGGTGTCGGCGCGCAGGTCTTTCTCAAAGATGCCCAGCAAAATAACAGGCAGCGACGTAAACAGTGTGTTGAAGACGGTCAAGCTAGTGGACTCGTACAGAGATGTGCCCGTATAACCGTTGTAGCGCTGGTACAGCGCCTGCACCAAGTAGAAGACCATTTCCTTCCAAAAAGTTCCGAGGATGTATTTGCCCGTACGGATGTAGTTCCACCGGCCGTGAACGAGCAGAAGACGTTGCAAGAAGCGGAACTGCGCAATCGAGTAGTCAGAGATGCGCGCTGCCTGCAATCCTTCGCGGCCCGAGATGCCGATACCGACATGCGAGGCTTGGATCATGGCAATATCGTTGGCTCCGTCTCCAATTGCCAGAGTCATAGAAGACGGTACACGCTGGCGAATGCATTTGACGAGGGTCGCTTTTTGGGACGGTGATGCGCGGCAGCAGATCACCGAATCGACACGAGCAACGAGGTCATAGAACAGGATGCGCATTTCCTCCTGAGATTCGACGATCCCAAGCGTATGACCATCGATGACTACGACGCTGTGCGGCATCATGCCGCGGCTGACATCTACCAGCGTGGATGCGATCCGCTCTTGCAAATTGTCTTCGTCGACAGACGCATCGAGCACGTAGACCTCTGAGAAGGGCTTGCAAATACGCGCCGCGTGGGCAATGTTGATGGCCGTCTCGCGCTTGTCGCCAGTCAACATCCAAATCTTGATGTTGGCGCGGCGCATCTTATCGACAGTCTCCGGCACGCCAGCTTGCAGCTTGTCTTCAATTGCTGTGGCACCAGCCAGGTCAAATCCCTGCTCGAGCAGATCTGCAGCAGCCTCAATCCGCTCCTGCCGGTTCACTAAGCTCGTAGTCGCATCCTGGTAGATGACCCTCCACTTGCGGTAGTCGTCGTCTTCGACATAGCGATACGCAAAGAGTAAGGTCCGCAGACCCTCAGAGGCAAAGTCGTCGATGTGCTGAAAGCAGCGGTCGAATACAGCTCCTTCATTAATAGCAAGAGCTTCGTCGACCATGTTCACATAGGGGTCGTCATGGAGACAATCACCTGCCGCCGATGCTGTCACAGAGACGCCATCCTGAGACCGCTTTCGCTGCTGGCATCCTGAGGTCGCTGTTTCACTAGCCATCTTGCCTTGATTTGTGCCATTGCCACCGTTCGTAGACCCGCTACCGCAACCGTTACGTTCGACATCATTAGCTAGCTCCATGTCTTCTGTCTCACGACGTCTCAGCCAACCATCAACATCGCCCGAAAAGGCACCTGATCGGCGATAGCTTTGGTTGTCCACCGACTTCTTGCTAGTGCTAACGCGGGGAATACCACGGAATTGATGATTTATCGACGCAGCACGAACCAGGTTCATGCTCGATCTTGGTGTGGTTGGTCCGCCTGCAATGCTGGCCGTAAGGCTCCTCCTGAGCATGGCGCGCTCTTGCTCAACGCTCTTACGTTTGCTAGCGCGACGTTCCACCGCGGATGCCTTCGCCAAGGCCATCTGGTTCAACTTCAACCGTGGCAGAATGACGCTGTCGGCTCCCTTGCAAAACATGCAGATGCGGCCATCCGGCATACGGATGACAATAGACATGCGCTTTCTCTTACTGCTAAATTCGATGACATCCAGGATCTGGTACGTTTCGGTGACCATCGAACCGTCAATCTGGTGAAACTGCAGCTTGATGGACTGAGCAGGCCGGTCAATGAGCAGGTAACCCAGGTCGCGCGCTGCCTGAACCAGCGCCAGCTCGTCCGGCGAAGCCGCTTGAAACTCAATAGTGCCATCAGCCATCGTCTCGGGTAGACATGTGTGGCAAAGGGCAATGCAAAGAATGAAGTGGCGGGCCTTGCGTGAGAAGGCCGTATGCGGACGGTGGCGGATGTACTGGATCAAGTCTTCTGTCTTCAGCTCAGGTTGGTTGCGGGACGGTCGAGCAGTAGACCGCCAGTGAGATGTTGATGTCGATCGCCGTGGGACACCCATTTCTTGCTGCCCAAGTGTGGCATCTACGAAATCCGTGGAATGTGAAGGACGGGGCGTCTGCTCGCTGGGGAAGGGTTCAACAGAAGACACAGCATGCTGCTTCCCTTCAGGCTTATACTGGCGGCGGTGCTCTCCAGAGACCTTATTCTTCTTCGCCTTTCTCCGGCCGTGCACCAGCTGCCTTCTTCTCTTCTCCTTCTCCTCAGCGTCGCGCGCAATATCCATATCATGCAACCAGGCAGTGCCGGCAACGCTCATTTTCCGGAAACGCATCTTATTTTCGGTCAAGGTGCCAGTCTTGTCGGAAAAGATGTAGCTCACTTGACCCAGATTCTCAAGGATGGTGGACGTATTCGCCACCATAGGTGTGTCGGTATCCGGGTCATACATCTCCGTGTCAGCCATCAGATAGAGCTGGCCGAGCTTGATGATTTCGAGACTGACGTACAGCGACAGCGGAATCAGCGTGTTGAACATAATGACGAAGGCGAAGAGAATCTGGCTGAGCGGAAGCTCTGCATGATCAAGATACCAGGCATGCCTGGCAAAACGAGGCACCCACAGGCCGTGACCAATCGAGCAACCAACTGCAAGCAGCACGACAAAAACGACTAACAAAATAACGATGCGGTTGACGATAAACTGCATCGCAGGGGCCTTGGCACGCTTGTGGCGATGGGCGTTCATGCGGATCTTGCATTCTTCGCCGGTATTGACAACGAGGCCGATCATCTCCGTTGTGTTGCGCACGACGGAACCGCGGAAGACAATTTGGTTCAGAGTGAGCGGCATCGTCTGGCCGTTGACAATCACGCGACCTTCGTAGTTGTACAAGTCCAAGTTAGGGTCTTCGGACACAATCTCAGCACCGCACGCAGCCATGCCTGCCAACGAGTCGCAGTGCTCGGAGAGCAACGTGCATGCCTGTTTTGTCTTGAGATTGGTTTCACCATCCAGCGCCATCGTCTCAATATAAGCAATTCCGTTGGGGCCAGTTGCATGCAGAACTACCATGTCAGCCGGCACACTGTCGTCTCGTCGTAGGCGGACAATGTCGCCAACGCGCAAATCCTGCCACTCCACAGCAGCCCATGGCATTCTCTCCCGGAGTTCGAGACCTGATGGGGACTGCGTAAGTTGGCCCATAGCAGATGGCACACTCTCCAATTCGGTTGCACCGGACGCCACGCTGCCGCGCGGTGGGTTCCAATCCGCTGCAGCAACATTCACGCCTGCCTCCAGTCTCTCCTCCACCGGGTATTGGTCCTTGTTTTGCCGTCGGGCTCGCATTGTCAATGCCCACTTCTCTTCTTGTCGCCGCTTCAGCTGCTTGAGCCGCGACCACCAATTGCCACGCCTGCTCTTCCCATTCGGGAGCACGGTGTGGCCAGGATCCAGCACAAAAGCCTTGCTGCGATTCTCGACTGTGTCGAGACGGTAGCGGCGATAGTCGTCCCATCCTTCTTTGAACATGCTGATGGCCACAAAGAAAAGAAGAGGGATGATGGTGGTGTAGGTGCCAGTCGTGCTGAGGCCGGGAATCATCTGCAAGATGCTGATAATTAAGAAGTAGAAGTTTGCCAGTTTCATGAACTGAAAAACAAGCTGCTTCGGTAGAAAGTTCCATACGGTGTACCGGCTAGAGCGGATGAAATTGGAAATGAACGCTCTGCCGGACCTCTCGTCGGTGAGCGGGCGCGTGCGAGCGCAACCTGGATCGAGTGGAACATGGCGGCCGTCGGCACTAGGAGGCAGAGGTCTCTGGCGGAGGAGACCCTCGATAATATACTTTTGGTACAAGGCTGCAGTTCCGCTTTTGAAGCGTCCGTATGGGCCAGTCGTCCATCGGCGTTGCCGTTCTCTCTGACGATTGAGCCAGTCACGGTAATGAGCAAGGGTGTCACTCGCGTCGGCGGCTCTGGCTGTGGTGGATGTGGAAATTGCTGCGGTCTTTGACGGCCCATCAAACCCATCGAGGTCGCTCAGGCCCAGCCGGGTGCGAGAGAGGGAGGGAGACGGGGGTAGCGGCTCGACGAAGCTTACGCCGCTACGACGAGAATGCCGGACCGCAGCTTCTTGCGCTTGCTGATTTGCTGCATCATCGGCATTTACTGTAGGTCGTCGGCGCGTGATAGTCGGTACGTTGTCCCGGATGGGAGATGAGATCGTTTCCAATGCGCCGCCCTTGCTCGTTCCTGCTCCGCCTGCGGCTGCTGACTGCCCTCTAGGTCCTTCTGAGGGGATTTCAACGTGCGATTGGATCGTATAGAGATTCGTATTGAGTCGCAATGAAGGATGGCCATGTTGGTTATTGCTGTGCGGAGCGGAAGAAGTTGTAGGACGGGGGGATGAAGGGCTAAGAGGGGCGTGTAGACGTTGATGTTGTTGTGTCGGTGAAACCGGTGATTGTGGTGGTGAGTTTGCTTGAGGCTCAGACCTCGGTCGGCCTTCTTCCTCCTGTGCCCTCGACGCCGGCTCGCGGAGGATGTCTTCAGAGAACCGAATGCGGGCGTCGGTCGTATCGTCGGCGTCGGTTTGGCGGCCCGCCATGGCTGCCTCGTTCGTTCAATCAGAGCAGAATGCTGCGACGGCGTATTCCGGTTTGATTTTTGTCGAATTGAATCAACCCGGATTGGAATTGTCGTCGAGGATAAAGTGATCGAGCAGCGAGAGAAAGAAATTGCGACGACATGCAGGGTTATCGACCAAAGCGAGCGCACGCGACAACAATTGTTCGGGTCAGTGTCTGTCACGCCACTGCAACAAAACGGGGCCTTGACCAGAGGGAAACAAAAACAAAAACAAAAAGACAGGGGAATCTGAACGAAGATATCAAAAAAAGAACAGCGCAGGAACAAAGGTGAATAGACAGATGCCTGACGAAGACAAGGCCCTAAAAAGAGAACGATGCACGACACGAGCAGAATGGGGACACTTGAACGAGGGAAAAAGAGGCCACTAAAATCCAGGTAGGAGTACGGAGTAAACCGTTGATGGGCTGTGCCGTCAGACTTTTGGGAGGCTCGTAATGCAGTCTCGGCAACACGAGGTCATCAACTGGGGCTGATTGGTTCTGAGGGGGGGCGTTGTATCAAGTTTTTTTTTCTTTTTTGCTGGGTTCCAGAAGAGCGGGTCTGACGTCTCCGTTGCTTTGCAGGCACTGTATGTACTCCGCAGTCCGCAGCTGTTTGGGCTCCGTAAATACACATACAAAGGAATATGGACAGCTTATTTTAAAATGTGTCTGCCTAGATTTTGCGGTACCAGCGTGTTGTGTCTCGGATGGCTTTGTTGTGCAAAGTCCTGGAGCTAGAGGTCCTCAACTTCAACTGCCAAGCGTTTCTCCCTTATTTTTTTGCTCCCTTTTTTTTTTGCTCCCTTTTTTCTTGGTGTCCTGGGTCGAAATCGGACGTCGATTGCTTTGTGCTTCCTTTTTGTCACCCCTCTAGGAATTGTGGCTGGGTTGCTCTCCGCTTCATTTGTTCTTTTTCTTTCCTTTGTCCGTCATGCAGCCAGACTAGTCGAAAAATGCCAGTTTAACCACATTCGTTCAAGGGCATGGCAGAATCAATACTCGGTGGTCCCTGTAGGTGCAAACGCAATCAGGCTTGGCGCAGGGCTGAAGACCGAAAGATCGGACAAAGATGGCGATTGGTATTTCACGACGTGATGGCGCAAATTGCAACAGGAAAGGGAGAATCAGACAGTGAATAGGTCGAACGCTCAGTTATGAATGCGTCAAACAAGGCTAGGTTGACTAGGTGGGCTACGTTTTGTTCATTATCGAACATGTTCCGCTTGTATCTCAGGTTAGGCGTCTTTCTTTCTGGTGCTGGGTTGAGCCTCCTCCTAGTACCCAAGGCTGCAGCACAAAGGAATTCGAGAGATATGTGGAACGCAGAACCGGCCGGCGTAGCAGATGCCGGGGCTCATAAGGGCGAGAAAACGCAACCAAGGGAAAAGATAAGACGTCGGGTTTAAGTCCCAGAGAAAACTGATGCAGAGTGCATCAATAGGCATATGATTTTTGGTGATGCTTCTAAAAGAAAGTACTCACACACAACGAAAGGGAGAAGGAAGTGCGAGAAAGCCGAGCTTTCTTCAACCCCACCAAGCAAGAGAGCCAAGAAGAAGTGAATCGGGTCGTCCCTTCCAATTCTCCGCATACCCTGTTTCTGTGTTTTCCTCCGTCCTCTCTCTTCCTGCTCCCAATTTCCCTTTGCTCCTTCACGTACGGGTGGTATTTTATCCAGCTCTCCTTTCGTCCACACCCTTTCCAGTTGCCTGTTTTCCCTCAATTTTTACCGGGAAAGAGTTGGTTGGTTGGCCATGACGTGAGAGTGCATAACTACATACTCTAGACGACAAGACAAGGAACAATTTAAAAAACGAAGACAGTCCCAGCACACGGAGGATTGAGGGCGGTCTACTCCAGTAAATGCACCATCCGGCGTAATTGTCCCCGTATCCCATCTCTTGTTCTTACATGTACACTCTTTTTTTCTTAGCGCAATCCGACGCACGGTATTTATCGTCTGCCATCAGAACACATTTCGGAAGATTAAGGTTTTTCTGTGATGTTCTTGGGGGAAGCTACGCAGTGGGTTGACTGCAGGCCATGCTTAACTCCTCACATCGTGAGGGGTGACCCTTGCCCGAGTGAGCAAGGACTACCGGGCCGGGTCTGGCGCTGACCCTCTGGTGCCCCCGTCTTCGGCGAATCGCACTTTCCCTTTATGTAAAGCCGCACGCACGATTTGGAGGGGGTTGGTCAAGCGCAGCTTCCTGGTCAGATGCTGCAATGCCAAGAGATGCGAACAAACAGAGACGGTCTCGAAGGAAAAAGGAGTCCAGGAGTCTTGTCGCAGCTCTTTTGCTTTAACTGGACTAAAACTAAGGGGGACAGCGTCCGTGACTCTCTCCCAGACCCAGTATTCCATGCAGTATAATGGCAGTCATAAAAGAAAGTACAATAAGATTCGAAGCGGGCACATAAGAAAAAGCAATCGACACGAACGTGTTACAGTGGACAATGCCATACGATTTACGATGCGGATTCTGCGATCATCAGAGTTGCTCGACAGTGAGTCGACGCTGCTGCAAGTTTGCACGCAGGTCCGGGCTGTTTCCTTGAGCCTACCCCCACCGGGCCTTTCCAAAAGGGGCGGCCTTGCCTGTTTCCGCGAGGCCAACTTTTTTGCAGCAGGAACCAGGGCTCTCTCCTTCCTTACTTGAGCTAGCCTGTTTCTATCCGCCGATACTGGTCGCTGCACATCTTGCTTGGATCAGTTTTTTTGTTCTATTTTATTTTATTTTATTTTTCTTAGCGGCTTTCATCCTCGTATATACGACATGCATGCCAAAGGATGATAATGCAGTATCACACACTACAGTCGAAAGCCTCAATGCCAACGTAAGCCCCCTTAATGGCAAAAGTGGTATGAACATGCGGATGCGACGGCGCGAGTTGGCGAATGGCGCCATGACATAATCAATACCATTATCTGTGATTGAACCTTTTCTTTACTTCTTCCAAAATCAGAACATTTTTGTGTCATTGACTCGGCCGTGATATTGCAGTGTAGTTATATGTTTAAGCAAATTAATGTATCTCAAGTATGTTTACCTTTGAGGATTGTACATCGATTCCCGCTGTGATGCTCTATTGACTTTAGAAATGCGTACCGTTTCCCCACTGTTTACATTGATGTTATCGTGAGTTTTGCTCTTCCCCGGTTCATCCGGATCGCTGTGGTCATTGTTTTATGACGTTTCTGTTTTTTTTCTGTCTTTTTCCACTTCTGTGTTCGTCCTGCGTCCTGCATTTCTGGAAAATTTAAGCTGATGCGCGCGTCCCATCCGCAAATCGTGTCGACGGCCAGATGGGATGTCGGCACGACGAAGACGAATAGCAAACTTTTACAAGCGGCGCAGCCTGCATCTATGTCAACAGAAGAACCAAAATAAGGCCGAAAGAATTGATTCGAAATTTGAGGTTAAGAGATTTCTCAGTAAAGGTATTTTTCTTCTCCTCGCCAATCTAGCGAAGGCATGTACAGGAGGACCACATATCCCCCTGCGCATTTTGACTTATTTGCCTGAAATAGGCAATAAGCGTACGGCTAGAGAAGAGTAGCAAAAAGCACATAAGGTCTTACCGGCTGGAAAAAGAGAACCAACAACGTCAACGTTTTCCAGTCCCGTAAAGAAAAGACAACGAGATGACAGGAGCACGAATACGTAGCCTTTCGCAGAGTATCTATCAGCTATCCACCAATGTCAGCGTGCACTCTCTCGTACAGTTCACACAATCGCCAGAATCTTGAGGATGGCTCCTATTTGACAACATTGTACTCGTACACTTGAAGTGCCCATCTCTTCTCCAAGGGAAACCCGGCGGTGCAGCGGCGTAATCTTAGACCAATCTACCTTCTTTTTCTGGCGCCGTTTCGGTTTCATTGGGTCAGTCGCCGCATTACGCAGCCTACAGTGGGACGTTGACGCGGCACACTCAGAAGACATGCACTTTTGCTTGGCGGGCCTACTTCCCTACATGGATCGATTTGCCCCTTGATGCTATTTATAAAATCGCTATTATAGAGGGGAAGAGTTTGCCTCCTTTGACTCGCTGGCAGCGCCACCTCCTGTGGCCGAAAACGCGTGTTCACAGCGTGGCTGTGGTGCTCGTTGCCAAACGCCGAAAGGGCGAGATACAAGTGCACATTTAGACTCTCTTTAGCACCATGAGTAATCTCGAAATAATGGACTGGATAGCACGAGTGCTATCATTGATACGTAGGAAATAGAAGTTACATAAGAAGAGAAGAAGGAGACATCAGCGCTCATATCAGAACCAAAAAAAAAAAAAAAAAAAAAAAAAAAAAACTATAGGTCTTTTTGACTGGTGTCGGTGAGAGGCCTTAAGAGTCGTCCTCACCGAAAGCACATAGCAGTCTTCCGCTTTCACAGTGCAGTTCCAGCGTAGTCGACAGGCACAAAAATTCAACGAGGCGTAAGGCAGTCCTTTGCTGCTCTTACCAGAAGCTATTAGCCAGGCGTGTCTTGGCCTTTACGCTGCCTTCCTTGCAAAATACGGACGATATAATTCCTTGCAAGCAGGTGAATTAATTGTGCCCTGAGAGATAACAGGAAGTCCAACACGCCATTTAGAGTGTGCGTGCGTGCGTCTGCATGGGTGCGAATTTATCCGCCCTCTTCTAGGCTGGTAGAAAAGTGTATTATATGCTGCTCTTTATTATGTTCACTTCGCATTGCTGTGTAAACGATGAGGAGAAGTGCCTCCGAAAATAAAAAGGGGCATGCGCTCCTTATGCTGAACGCAAATAGAAGCTGAAAGCCGGAGGACGGGTTTGCCGGGGTTGATATATAAAAATTGTTTGGCCCTAACGAGGCACGTACTGGCTTGCTCTCAACGAACTATCCATTCTGTCTCTTCTGGTTCGATCTCTTCGTCTGGGATCATGCTTAAAAATCTTAATTTCCTGTGCTCTGAAAGGTAGCACAAATGCAAACGACGTAGAAGTGACAAAAAAAAAAGGAATGGGGTACCCCAGAAATGTCACGACACGGGAGTGTTTGCCGCTCAAACCGTGCCGCGTTCCGGAAGGCGGAACGTCCAGAAAACGTCTTTTCGAGACGCACAGGAAGAAATGAAAGGAAGCTATCGCCCATTAGCACCGTGACTTTCGCTTGGCAGCTGCCATCTCACGATCTCCCTCGAGTAGTTATTATAGCGATGGAACTGTAATTTCTGAAAGAAAACGCAAACTTGTATATTCCAATATTAGGATCCCAGCCGTTACCTCGTTATTAAAACTATAGAGAAGGAAAGGAATAGCTAAAAAGGAGACAAAGGCCAAAAGGACAGGCAAACACAAGGAAAAACAGCTGCACCGTGTAAGAACACCTCCCCTAAGACATCTCCTTTACTACCTTCACTGTCAGAAGGACTTTTTTTTTTCTTTGTTCAGCACTTTAATATTTTGTGTATTCAGACAAAAAAGGTAGAACAATAATACCGAACTCCTCAAGCCATCCTTCACACACACGGCCACTCTAGTGAAGTAGCCCTTGGCTAGCCAAGTCCATGACAAAAGCCCCTATAATTAAGCAAAATACCCAAGCCGCCTGGGCCATTTTTATTCCTTCTTCTTCTCGTGTCGAGAGATTTTCCCACCATAGATAGCAGAGATGATAAAAAATATATAAAATGTGTTAAAAAGGGTTTTCCAGTGGTGGTGTGTCGCCTGTATTTCAAAACAACAAACCCCTCTGGGCATTAGGTTGTGATTCTGCTCGGTGCCTAAGACATTAACAAACACTAAACAAGAACACACGGTGAGGCGTAAAGGCTGTAGCAAATGTCGCCAAGCATCGCAGAAATACTGCAAGGAGGCGATCAACAATAAAGGAGCGACGAGAACCGAGAAAACAAATTGGACTCAAGGAAAGACTAGAAACAAACAAAACAATATATACGATCGCTGTGCCAGACATGCATGATCGAAATCCGAATGTAGGTTGTCGTCATGCAGATTCGTGGCAGACAAATGAAAAAAAAAGGAAATGACAACTAGGGGTAAAAGGAGTGGCGGTTTTGTCGAAACAAAACAAGCGAGTCGACGTCGAAGACGATGAACTCTAGTCAAAGGAAACAACAGCAAACTCCAGGAACGGGCCAAAGAGGAGGGCATCCTCAAGCACCACAAACACAGCCGTGAAAACGCCAAAACGCAGCCTGCGGGTATATGAACTAAAAGCCAAGCCAAAAGACAGAAAAAGAAACAGAAAACACAGCCAGTCTAAGGGTCTCCATAAATAAGAGGAACTTTTGAAATTTTTTTCTTTCTCAATTAGAGAACGCCTCTCCTCATTTATGCTGCCGTGTGGGGTGGCAGACTCTCGGGAGAAAGACTAGCTGCGTCAACTGCATCAAACTGGACCAGTTGGCTCATATCCAATTCTGCTTGCGCGGCGTCGCCAAAGTTAGCAGGCGAGTGCGGATGCAGAGGCAGGTTGATGGCGTGCTTTGAGTACATATCGTTCAGGTTGGCCCCATCATCGGAAATGGCTGAAGAATCACCGTTGAGCGGGTTGTAGATGTCGGCAGACGAGCTGCGGCCCATCATGGTCATTGGCGGCGACTGGTCAACGATGGCAGGGTCTGACCGGCCGGCAAAGGACAGCGGCGACACGGAAGGCGGAGGCACACCTAAGTTCTGAGCGTTCATCATGGGAGAGAGGAAAGTGGTGCTGTAGGGTGTGTTGTAGCTGGAGGCCGGCATGGCACCTGTCTCGGGCGCCTGCGTTGCAAAGAAGTTCGGGCTGGAAAAGTCAGAGGGCGACGCCGCCGTTGTAGCTGACATGGGGTATTGGCGCATGTCGAGGCCAAAACCAGCCTGGGTGTCGATCCGCAGACTCGGGCCGGCAGGGCTCAAGCCATTGGGGTTCTGCGGCACAGGAGCGTAGATGTTCGGGCTGTGTTGCGGCTGGGTCTCGCCAGGCTGCTGGATGTAGAAAGACGGCATCGGTGTCTGAAGCATCGAGAAGTCAATTGCCATCGGGACGGAGCGACTACGTTGCCGCTTGTGACCAGGACCAGAGCGCATGCCTGGGTGCACACCACCAATACCCCATTGGGTCTCTTGGAAAATACCGACGTGAGGCTGCAGGAAGTTCGGCTGCGAGGACGGGCGACCGGTGGGCGAAACAGGAGCGGACACGGAGAGGTTGTGAGCACCAGCGTCAAGGGGAAGAGGGGCAACCAAGGGGACGACCGGCCCGGAGGTAGTCGCAGCTGCAGCGGCCGCAGCGGCGGCGGCAGCAGCAGCAATGTTGTGCGGATTGTGCGGGCTGTGCCGAGTCATGAACGTCTCGAGGGAGATCAGCTTGGCCAGCTGGCCGCTCAAAACCTTGGGGTTACCACCGAGATGATGCACGAGGCACTGAGAAGCCTGCTGGTTCTCAGTGAAATCGCCACACACAGTGAAGCCGTTTGCACTCGGTGTGCAGTCCATCATGAAGTTTGGCGGTTGGTTGAGCTCGATGACGATGCCGCCAGATTTGTTCGGATCGTCTTCGTTGTTCTCAAGAAAGATGTTCTTGATATACGAGAAGGGATATTCAATCTTGTATCCAGCATTCTCGTTGTTGATGTAGTATGTCATGGTGCCATTGTGCGGAGAGTAGAAAATGATGAGATCCATAGTGTTCTGGCCAACACGCACCCATTTGCCAATGCTGAGAGACCGACAAGTGAGATGGTGGATCACTGTTCAAGAATTAGAAGGTCTGCAAGTGATTAAATGGAAATTGCGTTAAAAGGGGGGAAAACATACAAACTTTGCCCTGGTTGCTGTGATCGCCACCGAGGAGCATGCCGGGGCCGTAACCCATGAGCCCAGTACGACCATAGAAAGCACCACCGAGGCCTTTTCCGCTCTCGGCGGCTTGCATCGCAAGGTACGCACGCATAGACTCGGGGATGAGATCGATGTCTTCGCCAGTCTCCAAGCTCTTCTTGGCGATGAGCTTGATCTTGGCGCGTCTATGAGAGGTAGGAGTTAGCTTACGCTCTAATATTCATGAATTTGACATAAAACGTCATCATATTAACTCACCGGTTCTGGAACCAGATCTGAACTGATCTTTCGGTCATGTTGATCTGTTCCGCGATGAGATTGCGGGTTTCGGCATTGGGGGTAGGGTTCTTGTTGAATTCCATCTCGAGGGTCGTCAACTGATCCTGAGTCGCCCTCTGCCGCTTCTGGTTCTTCTGCTGTTGTGTCAGAGTGCTCTTGCGAGCAGGTCGCTTTGATGAAGACGGCTGCGTGCTTGTAGCAGATGCTGACGGGGAAGGGGTCTGGGAGCTCTTGGTTGTAACGGCCGACTTGGGCGTTGGCATAGGAGCTACACAGGCAGATGGGTTCGGTGTCGACACGGACATATTCATTGGCATCCCATTATGCATAGACCCGTCACCGAGAGGCATCGTCATCATCATGACTGGTCCCGGATGAACCGGCATCTCAACTTTCACCTCGGTCGCCATTGTCAGTGACCAGGTTGCTCGTTGATAGTATTAGGGCTGGAGAACGGCAGAGTATTATTCGACCGCGGAAGACGCTCCAAACAAAATCCCACGCTGGTGGTACACAGGTACCGGTTTGGTGATTAATGTAAGAGAGCTAAAGGGTGAGTCTGCCTCAGTGCTGAGACGAGTCGAGACGATTTGAGGAGGGTAGAGTGTGTCTGCCGGGAAGGTTCGTCTTCGTCGTCGAAGGATATATGGTGATTCGATCGAATTTAGATGGTGGGATATATAGCTAGATATTGGAAGCAAAGGAGCGTCGTCCTGATTCTCAAATGGAACAGGAAGGTTCAATAGGCGCAAGATATCCTGAGGAGGATATCGATAGCGAAGTGCTGAAAAGAATGTTCAACCCAAGAGGGCCTGTAAAAAAAGATGGATCTTAAGCCGAAAGAATGTAATGGAAGGTCCCGAAATGAGTGTATGGGGGGGGGTTCTTAGGAGAATCCGAACTGGGCTAAAAGAACGAAGCTTTACATATAAGAGAATGACTATGGTGAGAAAAAACGAAAGGAATGAAAAAGACGAGAAAGAAGACACAACAAAGCGACGGGAAAGGTATATGGACGAAGAGAACGATCACGATGGATGAAGGGAAAAAGAAAGAAAAGAGAGAGGGAAAAAGGGAAGGGAAGAGGAGGGAAAAAAGGAAACGGGATCCATAGAAAAACGAGAGCGTGAACAAGAGACCAGACGAAGAGAGGGATAGGGATCTTTTTTTGGGGGGGGGGGGTGGAGGGGGGGTGTCGTAGGTGTCTACGCTTCTGTGGTCAAAGGGGGCGTGTGGGCAGGGAAAAGGAAAAAGGGGAAAAGGGAAAAGACGGAGAAAGTGGGCCTTGGAAAGGGCGGCTCCCAGTCTAGAAGACAAACTCCACAGCGTGTGTCCAGTGCCCATCAGTCAACCACTGCAGCGCCCAGAGCGGCGTCGTACCGCGATAAAGAGGAGCGGTTTGGGAAGAGACGGCAACAAGAAACCAAACAGCTGCATATGATATGGACCCGTCCATTCTGCGAGGGGCTATGTGGAGAAACAGGACACGATGCGAGCGCGGCACCAGCAGCGGTGAACCTTAGCCAGCGTTTCTGCTGGAAAAGTGGTGAGAGCAGCCGAAGTGATTCAGCGATCTGCGTAGCACTGAAGGCAACCGGTTCCGCCTCTGTACGTTATGTACTTGCACCTCGCACAGAGACGCAGCAAAGTATGTAGGCTTGCAGTTGCTCGTAATGCTCGTACTGCCCGCTTTTTGCCTGAGCGCTCCACAGCATATCATATACGCATGTACATAAGGATATAGGGTGTGTCTCTCTCCCCACGCGTGGCCGTTCTTTGTCTTACACCGCAGAGCAGCAGGAGACGTTCGAGTCTGTTAGGGTTTATGGTCAACTCCTGTCAACTGCAGCAACCTGCAGCAGAGTGTTTGGAGAGCAGACAACTTCCTCTTTCAGCTACGTGAATGTGCGCAGTACGAGGAGGTCTTCATGCTCCTGTTGAAGAAATCCCGTAGCGCCAGCAAGAAAGCCCATAAACCAGACCATCTTGACCGACGCATCGAGCGCCAACTGCGGTGCGTCGTTGGTGGAACGAATAGGCAATTCCCACTAGGCTTTTGCAGCTAATGGTGCTCTGTACTCCGTAAATAGCACAGAGGCAGCTCTGCTCGAGAGCTCCGCCAAGTTTGCCACTAGGGCAGGGCCAAGAAACAACGACGTGAGTTGCTCTTCCTGCGTACCTGACTAGCAGCCGTTCCTGGCATCCTGACCAACCAGCTGTCGCCGTTATGATCGACCAGTGGGCGGGCGAGGGCTCACACGCTGTTTTGACTGGACCACCGTCTGATGTTTTTTTGGTCCCGCCTTGTTTTCCCCTTTTCTGCAGGGCGCGTCTTTGTGTTCTTCCGTCTCCCTTTTTCCTGCTGGCTCTGCCACCACCTTTCCACTCCGTCCGCTGCAACCTTGGGCCGTCCTATGCCCTCTGGTTGGCGAAACAAAAAGTTGTGGTGTGGTCAGCGTGCCAGCATTCACACCCACTTCTGACGAACGAGTAGGGGGTTAAAGGAGAAGGAAGGCCAAATAAGGCTCTTTGCACTCTTCAGCAGGAAAGCAAAGAAGAGCGAAAAGAACCATACGGCTCGTGAGCTGGCAACATAATGCCAGTATTGTGGCGTCTAGCTGGACGCGAGATGGAGAGCACCAAAATGGTTTCGCGAAAAAGGGAACCAAACGGGAAAAGAAGAAGAACAAAAACACAGATCGAAAAGGGGTAACAAAAGGCTAAACAAGGATGGCATACATACGGCGTACACGTACATACAAGCATTATGCTGCCTCCGATGCTAAAACCGCACTACATGTACCAAGCACAAAAAAAAACACTCTGCAGCGAGCATCGCATCTGCACGAAGCACGAAGCACGAAGTACGGAGAACGGAGAACGGAGAACGGAGAACGAGTACCTCGCGTTCTGTAAGATACTCGTGCTCCATCGACCGGGGATCGCTGCGTCATGCACTGCACCACCCAACCATTCCGAATAATGGCCTGTGAATCTGTGGTAGTGAGGCAGTGTCAAAGTGTAAGCTTAGCGTCGGAGCATTGCTGTCGGTGCCTCAGCGCATCCAGTGTACTACTCTACGTCGTAGCCCAGCCCAGCCCAGGCCGTCCGAGGATCAAGTGGCTTTGCACCCGCCGACTGACAAAAACCGAAGGTCATCAACCCTGTTCTTATTTTTCGTGCGTCCTGGCGACTGGGATGTCGACACACAAAAGGCAGCCATAAACGAGACCAAGCATACTGTATCTTACAAACGCACTGTTATTCCTGCAAGGTACAGCCGGTTAAAGCAGGCCAGCCCAGGACGATGCTCTCATTACCCCTGGTGCGTCTAAACCTGATTTTGCACTAGCGTATGGCAAGCGGGCTGCAATCCCCTGCACTAGGCTATGTGAAGGCAATCGGACACAGTCACGAAGACACGCAGTCACGTCAGGAACGACCGTGCCCGTGCAAAATATCCATCGACCGTTCATGTGTTAGTCGAACAAAGTACGGCGTGGTTGACGGATACTACTCCGTGCTTTGTTTTTTGCGATACACGCTGGGAAGGCCGACACACGGCATGATGCAGCATACAAGTACATACGTACTCTTGCTCTCTTGACCTTTTCGATGTACCCACCTCCTCGTTCGTCGTATATGTCGACTTGCCCATATGCGTAATACTACATTTTCCGTGCACTTAGCTCCACAAAACAGGGCATCTAGGCAAGGTGAGAAAAGTTTCCAAGGAGTTACCTCTGGTGCCGACGAACGAATACCGAGAGGCGAAAATATGGAGCGAATGATAAGAAGAGCACGTCCACAAGAGAGAAGTACGACTACACCGCACACTTGTATATACGTTCCGTACTGTGGAATACATGATGCATCCACCGAGACAGCAGCCTAGCGATCATCAGCCCTTGGAGGTGGAAACGCTGTGTTGTGCAAAAATGGCAACCAGGGATAATCGTGAGATGCGTCTCGTCCTGTCGGCCGTTTTGTTTCAAAGGTTGCTGGGAGCGTTGCGGGCCTGCTGCTATTTTCTCCTCTCTATTTTTTGTTCTCTTCGTCATGCCTTGGGAGCTTGGGTCCCTCGTGGGATAATTTCTTCTAGGTTCTTCCCCCAAGGTTAATGCTTTTGTTTTAAATGGCAAGTGTCCTATTTTTGGGTTATTCTTTTCATCTTCTGGTATGTTCTCTTCTCAATGCGTCCTTGGCTGGAGAAAGGGGAGCCAACGTAACGCCTCCCCTTGTTTCTTCTCTTTCTGCCACTCGCCGGAGTACCATCTTCCATTTTTGCTGCAGACGGGAATATCTCTATGCTTTTGCATCCATTTTTGGCACCCCCTCATTTTCTCCTCTCACTGCCTCTTTGCTCTTTTACCCCTTGTTCCCATGATCCCGATGTATTGTCCCGGAGAAACTACGAAAGGGAGGTGTGAGTAGAAGACGGTGCCTCGATCGTCGATACGGCACACTGGCAGGTGGACATTGCTTAGTTCACTCCAAGTAGGGCACCGAAGGAGGGAAGGGAGGGAAGAACGCGGAGAAGAAGAGCCACCCTTCCGCATACGCACAAAGGTACATTAAAGGCTTACATAGAAATGCACTTACATAATGTACAGAAGCATATCTGCTATGTATGTATGAGTTACCTATTATTAGGCTTAGTACTCGTATAAGTAGTTCGCGGTGGAAGCCACCAGCGCGTTTTGAAGCCAATGATAATCCTGAAGGCCGGTAAAGGGAGGAGCACCCGTTGCTCATCCATTCCTGCTTCATTCGCCAGATGGCTCCTGCTCTTGCCTGATTCGTTGACTGTCTCATGCTCCAAGTTAGCTGAACAGCCAAGGCCAGCGTTCTTACAGGTTCGCGCCTTACGACGTACGTTGATTGTAGGAAGTACGAATGTGTAGTTTCTTGAAGAAAATAACGGGGAAGAGTGTGGCGATTGGAAGAACAAACGAGAAAAAAGCGACAAAATGTAGAATCAAGCACGAAGCCAAGGATCACTCTCATGCTCCATATACGCATATGTTTGTTCCTCTTATTTTAGCGCTAGGAACGGGGTGTCAAAGGCGGCAAGTATCGTATGCAGTATCAGCGAGAAAACAGAAAGACCGTGAGACCAAAGGATCACCAGGGCGTGGCAAGCTGAGCTAGCGAGTAAAACTGCACTTGGCAGAAACGATAGTTTTCTGGCTGCTCGCTTCGACGATCTAAAGCGCTCCCTTCTTTGATCTCGCCCACTTCCATGCTCCTGAAGCCTAGTGCTTGCACTTGACGAAGATGCACGCATCGTGCGGAGTACACATTCACTGCCGGTGCTGTCCGCGGCTGGCCATCGCTCGGTACTTTTTTTTTTTTTTTTTTTTTTTTTTTTTTTTGATATCTCGCCGCCTTCTACGGAGCACAGCTGCTTAGATGCGGAACAACTGTCTCGTCACGTACAAGCACATGCCCACTGGGAATGTTTGTGTGCCATTTCATAGCCAGCTGTGCCAGCCTACCCCTGCTTTCAGCGGTACGCTGGGATCTCTTGCCCGTAGGTATGTGGTGGACGATCTCCAGTCTACAAAAATCATTGCCATCTGAGGAATAGCGCCATGCACCACGCGATGGTCAGGCGGCGTCGGCGAGGGAAAAAGGAAACGCGAAAGGGCGAGCAGGATTCACACGGCGGGAAAAAGAAAAAGGTCGAAACAGAGCACCTCGATTTCGCTCAGTCGTGGGCGCTGGGAGCGGAGAAGCCATGCCAGACACACCAGAGAGGTCATGTAACTCGTATGTTACAAGTAATACGCATTCTCACTCTCCTTCTTCTTCGAGAGCCCATTCGCCGGTCTTTTTATTTTTTTATTTTATTTTTCTTTTCAGGATGCACCGTGGTTGACACCGACAGCACCGCCACCCCCCAGTAGAGCGACGCGCCAGGCACAAAAGGCACCAGGCAGGGAGAGCAGAAACACGAGACGAGTTAAAAACGCTTGTCGGTGGGTTCCTGCAGAAGCGCGCTATCCATCTCTTATGCAAAAACCTTAGTATGGACGCTACTACTGACCAGCTCCATCCTTTTCCCCTGGACGCATCTTCGTAAAAAGCCTAGGACAACAGGATATGCTCCGTGCAGACCCGCCTCTGCCCCAGCTGTTCATCGCCCGGCGCTGATAGATACTCTGTTCGGCCTTTGGTTTTTCTTCTGTTGTCATTACTTTATCTGGCTAGACCCTGTTTTCTCTTCCTTGGCTGCGACGCAACAAGTGTCGCCGGTTTAAGAATCTGCCTGCAGACGACCAATATTCTCCTGCATATATATCTTTTTTTGTCCATCTTGCTCCCCTAGACGCGCATTTATGTATAGCTGCTTCTCCTCCACGCCACCAAAGCCTTCATCAGGAGGTAGGAAAAGCGTCATTCCCTTCTGCTGTTTTGCTTCTCGCTGTCCCTTGAGATGTTACTCATGCAGTATACGAGTACGAACTTTAGACGTGAGCACTAACCTGAGCGCTGTAGGTAAGGTCGCAAGGCTATTTCCCCAGCCTATTAGGCTTCTTGATCGCCATCCTTTTCGTCTCGTGCTATTACGAGTAGATACTCGTACGCTACTTTAGGCTTATAGGCTATTGGTCAGGTTTCTTCCACCTGTTTCCTACTGTTCCCCTTTCTGCTCTGGCAAGCATTACTGGTAGGTTTTTCGCAGCACGACTGTTCAAGGCTAATCCTTGCGTAAGATTGAGTGATATTCCGATTGACGAAAGATCGCCGAGCATCGTCTTAGTGGTGGGCTTCTCGATTGTCTTCTAGCCACAGAGAGGAAAAGATTTGCTCATGCTAAACCTTTCAGGCTACATACAAAACCATGTCAGGGCGACAGACCATTCCACAACTTCGACTTTTCTACATTTTTCAAGCATGAAAGGCTCAAAAAGGAGCATTCACAAGGCTCTACGGAGATTACAGAAAGTTTCTCGTCTTTGCTATGCAATAGCAACACAGTGCTAAAGAAAGAACATTGGGTTTCGCTTTTATTGCCTTTTACCTTGCATCGTGCGAACTGGCTAACAGCCAAGACAGAGAGACTCGCATACTGGCAGTTAGCTGTTGGACAGCAGGACAGGTGCGACGTCGACATGCTCCGTAAATTGTGTGCGAAGACAGCCGTTTCGATGTTTCCGCCACAAGGCAGAACAGCTTCCAACTGATAAGTGGAGCGGATATGTTGTCGCGAAAGATTCGTCTCACCTCTCTTCCCAGGGCAGGCCTGTCATTGATCAGTTCACAACTTCTGTGACAATTTCAGGCCCCAACTGAACTGGCAGGGCTTACGTGTTTTGACATTGCAGGCGGAGGGCATCCGATCTTTCAACGGACACAGTCTTTTCTTGTTGAAAGTCGAGGAGATGCAGTATGTTTATATTTCTGAAAGGATGCGGCTTCTCATTCTGGAGCAAACCCTAATTTCCCTTTCTCGCTTTTCTGTGCGGATTCGCCCGCCTCGTCCTGCGGGCATCCTCTCACAACCAGTGCCTTTCCCTGTTTTGCTGCCATGCGTGGAGAAACCCACTGCTGGTCTGCGATGCAACTCATCCTTACATCCCCGGTCATCAATTCTGCACTCTGGCCGCCAGAAAAGCGGGCCAGCTCTGTGTGGGTGGGTATCTCCTCACGCTCCATAAGGTTTTGCTTCCCCCAATACCCGCCGCAAGAGGGAGGTGTCATGTGTTCCTTGTGCCAAAACGAGCGAATGTGGTGAAAGACTATTCTGGCAAGCCGCTCGGCTGGCGGTCTTCTCCCCGTAGTACAATGCGTGAAAAGGTGGATTTTGCCTTGCAAAGAAAGCGGTGATGGAGAGAGCCAATCACACCCCCAACCCACGAACTGAAATGCTGGAGGAAATGCAACAAGTGCGGGTATCGTATATGTCTTTGCAGGCAGACGATGCAACCTGTTTCTAAACAGGAAGAGAAGGGCACCGCCGCGGAAGTCCTCGCAGGCTGCCGTTCGCCCATCTGGTTTTGCGTGGATAGAGTTTTGTCGCTCTTGTCTCTTTACCCTCTTTCTTTGAACCCCACGCAGCATGTCGTAAGTGATGGCAAAGTTTGCATTATATTGTCGGGATGCGGGTTCGTTTCTTGTTCTTTGCCTGTGCTCTGGGGGAGCAAGACTAGACGGATGACTTGGCATCTCAATACGTATTGGCCCGGCTTCCGTCACATCTCACTTTGCCATTTTGCGCCTGCCCCCTTCACAATCGTGTGTGTGTTGGCGAAGCGACTCTGCCATCTCCGATAATCCCACAGGGTCCATTTCTGCTGCAGGGTATCGTTTTGCGTATCTCACGCCCAACGGAAAGAGTTTCTTCGTCTGATCCATCCACTCTGTCTTTATTTCGTACTTCGTAAAAACTACTGGGAAACACAGCGTAACAGTCGTGTGGTCCAACCAACGTCCGCATCCTTCAGACCGGTTTGACTTTTTCCAGTTTCTGCCCAATTCTTCAGCGTGACGCGAAGCTTAGACGGCGAGACGAGGGCCAAACAAAACAAAAGTGGACTCTGATCAGCAAGAGGAGTCAAAGAAGAATCTATATACGCACACACCATGGGCGACAAGCCGGAAGCCAAATCGCCGTCGCCTGCGGCAGAGAAGGGCAAGGGACCCGCGTCCCCCGACTCCAAGGCTGCCTCGTCTCCGCCAGCGGCTGGTTCGCCCAGCGGAGGCGACACCAACTCACCGCCCGCCGTCGCCGAAACCGCTCTTCTGCCGCCGGAGCACTGGACGCAGCTGGGCATGGTACGTACCAGGATGCTGCCAGGTCTGTTTTTGCTGATCTCTTGCTCACATTGCGGGGCTCATGTCACCAGGTCACCATTGACGACGACGACGACGCTGATTCGGCCCTCGGCGACGACAAACTCAGCTCCACGGCCTCCATCTCATCGTCGATTCTCAAGTACCGGACGATACAAGGTCGCACGTATCATAGTGAAATCGGCAACGCAAGTTATTGGTATGAGAAACAGCCACCGGCTGGATTTTAGGATCAGCGCATGCTCACCTTTGTCATTGTGGCGGCGATTGACTGGCCATGCAGGGGAACAAATGACGAGCGCCACAATGAATCGCTGGACATCCTGTAAGGCATATGCACTCAGCTCCGTCACACCTCACACCTTGGCGTCACCTCGCCCTGGTAGCCCGCTGCCGTTCCGTTCTTAAAAGTTAATGTCATTACTCTGCAGACATCACCTCTTCACCCTGGTGTTGGACGGCAAGCTCTTTGCTGCGCCACTTGAGAACCCGAAGGTATTCGCGCAAAAGCTCTTGAGAATTCTCGCAGCAGCAGCTAACTTTTTTGACAGAAAATATTAGATATCGGTACAGGCACAGGTGAGCCACGTCGTGTATAATGAATCCGACTAATTTTATTTTCTTTTTCGTTCCATGAACTGACCACATTCGATCGCCATCTTTGTAGGCATTTGGGCGATGTAAGGATTATCTTGTCCATGTATAATTTCACCATAGAAATCTTGCTAACCTCAGATGACAGCGATGTTGCGGATTTATATCCCGAGGCCACTGTCATCGGCACAGATGTCTCCCCGATCCAGCCAAGCTGGGTGCCCCCCAATGTCAAGTTGTACGTGTTTCTTGCGCCTCAGTGAATGCAAGTGCTCTTTCAAAGTCCATTGCTCACACTCATGTTTTTTTTTCTTTTTTCACAGTGAGATGGAAGACTGCACCCGCGACTGGACGTTTCCCCATGACGAGTTTGACTTTGTCCACATCCGCTACCTGAACGGCTGCATTCAGGACTGGAATGAGTTCTTCCAGCAGGCATATAACGTCATAAAGCCTGGCGGCTACCTGGAGAGCTACGAAGCGTCGCCCAACGTATACTCTGATGATGACACGATGCCCGCCGGCAGCGCTATCGCCCAGTGGGGCCCCCTGTTCATCAACGGCGGCAAGCTGATCGGCCGGCCCTTCACCATTGTCGATGACGGCACGCAGCGCACGGCCATGGAGGAGGCGGGTTTCGTCGACATCGAGGAGAAGCTGGTCAAGGTCCCGGCGGGAGGCTGGCCGGCTGATCCTCGCCTCAAGGAGATCGGGCTGTACGCCATGTACGCCGTCGAGTCCGACGTCGAGGGCTTTATTCTCTTCTTCACCAACGTGCAGCAGTGGTCCCGCGAGCAGGTGCAAGTATATATTGCCCATCTGCGCAAGGAGCTGCGGTCCCAGAAGCACCACGTGTACTACTACCAAAAGATAATATGGGGACGCAAGCCCCTGGCCCCCGCAGAAGCGCCGGCTGAAGCTTGAACGGGAAAACGAAGGAACGGCAGCATCAAGGGTGGATATCTCTGCTATGATGGGGCGCTGGAGATGAATGAAAACCCAGGTGGGAAGAGGGCCTGGGAATGGCTAGGGTTGTGTCGTTTCGTTGGCGGCTTTCTCGTACGGGCATTGTATGCCTTCGCTTTGGAATTTTTGTTCGTTCTTTTCACTTGCTTTCTGCACGGTTCTTCTTTTCATGAGTCGTCTTGCAAAGTTTTGTCGTTCAGCTTTCATTCCCTCCTTCCAGCTGGCCTTTTCCCAGTTGTTTTATTTTATGCCAGCCTGTTACTTCTAAGGATGTCCATTCATTTCAGCGAGTTAGCTGGCCATATGACAACTTTTTCAAGATATGCTTCTGTCTCCCAAGTCAAACAGTAAACGAAATTTATCTTTACAATGCAGTGCCTTTTCTGCGTTGCTTTATTTGGTCCCATCTCTAATAGGGGAGGGAGGATCAGCAACAGCACGATCTTGTCTCCCATCTCATACCTTATCTTACAATCAGTACAGGCCGAATTGCCTGTAGGCTTTCTTCTCTCAATGTCCCAGGCGAACCTATATGTTTGTTACCATACGTCCCACGGATCTTCGCGGCCGCGCGTCGTAGATTAAATCTTGAAGCCACACGCACCCCGTCCAAATAGAGGGAGCGCACACGTCAGACACCTGCGTCGAAACGCCACCCTCTGACATCTCCTTTTCTTGTTTCATAGTGCATTGCTGCCCCGCGCTCGCTTGCGTGCGGAGCCCTGCGAGGGCGAATGCAGCTTGTCGTCGCGCTCGCGCTTGAGCTTCTCGTCCAGGACGCGTGCTGCGGTCGGACCGGGAAGGTTAGCAGGAGTCACATTCCATAGCAAGAGAGAGAGAGAGAGGAGAGGAGAAGAGATGAAGGTGGCAAAAAGGAAGAAAAAAGAAGAAGACGCACTCAGCACGTCGTAGGCGAACTGGGGGTGCTCGAGGCACAGGGCCTGGAACTCGGCCTCGGCCTCGGCGCGCAGGGTGTGGCTGCGGGTGGCCCAGAACTTGGCGACGGGGTGGCGGACGGTGGCGTCGTCGGCGGGGGTGTTTGCGTAGACGTAGCGGGCGTAGGCGAGCTCGCCGCGGGCGGTGCTGTTGACGCAGTGGATCTTGGCGGCGGCGAGGGCGCGCAGGGCGGGCAGGGCCAGCGCCTGCGCCAGCGTGTAGACGCGCGCGTGCTTGAGCAGCTGCGCGCCCGTCTCGTCGACCGCCGGCAGGCTGGGGTCCGCCTCCAGCCGGTGCGCGTGGCCCTCGGCCCGCCGCGGGAAGTAGTCGCCCGTGTACAGAAACTCGAGGAGGCAGCCGACGGCGTCGGGGCTGTGGGCGGTTAGGTCGATCCTGCGGGGCTGAGAAAGCGGCGGAAGCGGCGGCGGCGGCGGAGGCAGCAGCGGAGAGCAGATTAGCAAAAGCTTGCTTCTTTCTTTCTCACTCTCTTTTTTTTTTGTCCCCTCTCAGCTCGCACTTACCGAGCCAGTCTGGGCAGGCATCATGATGAGCTGCTGCGCCAAGTACGGGCTCCGCTCCAGCAGCGCCTGGTGCGCCGTCAGCGTCAGAGGCGCCGCTGTCGCTGTCGCTGCCGCCTCGTCCCCCTCCTCTGCCCTGACGACCAGCTCGACGATCGGCGAGCGCAGGTAGCTCGCAAAGGGCGTGCGGGCCGGCACAGGCGCGGTGTCAGCGCTGTTGTCGTCGTCTCCCGCCGTGTCATTGGTCTGCGGCTCCCGCTCGTCTGCAGCCGCGCCGCCCGCGGCGCTCTCCTCCATCTCTACGTCGTTGATCGTCGCCTCGCCGGCAGCAGCAGTCGGATCTTGCTGGGGGTCTGCCATGGCTTCAAGTGTGCGAGGGGGGAGGTTCGGGGGTTGTCGTAAGAAGCGTCAATTCAAGAGTGCGCCAGGGTCTGTGAAGCGGCGCAAAGCGATAGCCTCGACAGGAAGCCGCGGAAGTGAAGAAAGCGTCTCCCTTGCAGCCTTCCGCGCGTGCAAGAAGCAAGCAATTGCAGCAAGAAATAAAAAGAACGTAAATAGCCTTGCCAGAATAATTGAGCGAAAGAAAAGAGAACGAAAGCCCAGAAGAAAGAAACTCAAAACGAACAGAAACCCAATTGACAGAGCTTGAATGGATGAGAAGAAGCAAAGAAGCAGAAGCAATTAAAGCTTTTCCTGAAAAGTGCCCGCATATTACTCTCGAAACCCTTGGGGCCAAAGCTCCCTGAGCATATAACTTGGAGTGCGCCTTAAGGCGGGAAGCAATATTAAGTGCTGCCGCTATGGAGTATTGCCAGGCGGCTGCCAATCGCAATCTAGCGGCCCACTAACTACCGAGGAGAAATAGCGTGGATAGACTATACTATCAGCCGTCTTACATCATATAGCTGTAGACGTCAGTCGACTCTCTTTGAAAAGCAATTCCCGTAACATGCAATCCGCTGCGTTTGCACCAGACTGCTTGTATCTGATAAAATTAATCTTTATTTCCTTCCCTCGGGGAATCAATATGCTATTATATATATATAAGCAAACTCCAGAATCCGTCTACGTCTGCAAGGCAGGGGTAGAGACTATAGGCAAGAATATGCAGCCCAGAAAAAAACCATAGATAACCATGCTCCTAGCCAAAACGAAGAAGAGGAAGCAAGCCCAAACCCAGAAACAGCCGGCCGTTGTCTGCCGCAACGTGCGGTCGTCGCATCCTATACCCGACTCTCCAGCTTTCGTCGCCGCCACCCGGTCGTGGGTTGGGGCTTCTCCAGGCGCCACGCCCAGAGCAGCCAGTCTTCGAGGGGGAAGAAGTTGAGCAGCGCGCGGTTGCAGATGAAGGCCATCAGCACGACGAGCGTCGCCACAAACGCGTCCATGAAGTAGTGGTTGGCGGTGGCGACGATGGTCAGCAGAATCCACGACGGATAGGAGATGCCGAAAAAGAGGAACAGGCACCGCGATAAGACAGACTTGTCATAGATAGACACAGTCGTCGCCGAGTCGTCGTCGTCCTCTTCGCTATCGAACAAAAAGTGCATCTTGCCACGCGAGAGATACTGCTGCACAAAGCCGGACTCATATATGAATACGCAGCCGATGCAGAAGGCATAGCCAAAGTGCATGCTCGGCATGGCGGCCAGCTTGTTCACATAGTTTCCGCTCATCCAGACGCTCTGGGCGTCCTCGGCGTTGACCGTGTCGATAAATCCATACTCGGGCGGGAGGAACCGCGGGGGCATCGTGGGGTAGAGAAGAAAGATGAGAAAGGCCCCGAGATTGAGAAGCGTCATCGTGCGGCGGACGGTGGCGAAGCGGCTGAATGTCGGGGCGTACCAGTAGTAGAAGGCAATGAATCTGTGGGTGGCGCTATTAGCAAATTGCTCAAAGAAGAGGAAAGAGAAAAAAAAAAAAAAAAAAAAAAAGCCCACGTACCCTACTGTGCCAGGGATGTGAATCAGAGCATAGCCGCGGTTGAGAATGGTCAGCCAGATGCCACGGAATGACTCGCCGGCGTCCGCGCCGCTCAGGAACCACTGCTGTATGCGGAACTCGGCCCAGCGCTGGTTGCCTTGGACGGAGTTAGAGCCGAAGAGCCAGGCCTCGAGCTCCAGGATGGCAACGGCGTGGCCCTGCGCGACCTCCCAGAGGCCCTTGGCGCCGCCGTACTGGACCTGCGCCATGATGGCCGTCAGGCGGTAGAAGAAGAAGGAGATGGCCCAGTAGAACATCTCGACCAGAAAGGGGAACTTGACGAGGATGCGGCTGTGGTAGTGGCGTGCGAACCGGGAGGAGTTGGGCGTGCGAACGGTCCAGATGCCAAAGAGGCGGCGAAACTTGGGCGGATGATAGCTTGGCTGCGCGCCGACAAGCGTCAGAGAGGAGGCTGCGGGAGAGAAGGCGTCAGAATCGGTGGAGGACCGCGGGGGGACCTCTCGCGGGGGGACCTCTCGCGGCGAGTCCGAGGGCGAGTCCTGGAGGTGGGAGTAGCTGTACTCCTTGCTGCCGTCGTCGACGCTTCGCCCTTTCAGGATAGAGTAGTTTCTCCGCCGTGTTGCGAACATGGCAATGAGGAGAATGCTAACGATGAGCTGGAACGAGAAAGGCAAGAGTTAGCAAAAAGCACCAATTGGAGACACCATGCGGAAAACAGCAGCTAGCAGAGATTCACGTACAACCGGCTCGACCTCGTCCGGCATCTTCCACATGTGCTCGCTACGCCATTTTGAAGGCGGCTCCGTTGCATTGGCCGCCATCTTTTCTGCTCTCGATGACGGCGGCGGCTTTCTAGGTGTATGTCACAGTTGATGGCTGGTGTGCTCGACGTTTGGTATCGTGAAAATTGAAAGTAAACAGAAAGTAAATACACAAGAGCCAGAGGACAAAAGAATTGAAGTTGTAAGCAGCTAATAATAGGTAAGGGGTGTTAGCCGCTGGCAGAATCCAGCAGGTAAGAAGATGAGAAGAGGAAGGCGTGAAGCCTCGCGCAACTGCAACTGATAAAATCCAGTTGACGTGAGACGTTATACAGCCGCAAGGAAGAATCGTACAAGGTGAAAGAAAGGTTCGTAGGTAACTCTAGCTAAAGAGTTGGGTCTTTCTAGCTAGCGCTATCGTTCCTACGAGGCTCGCTCGGCCTTTTTTTTTTTTCTTGTGTTTCTTTTCCCTAGAACTAGATCTCGCCGCCGCAGTGGAAATTCGAAGCTGAGCAGCTGGGTATCTGTGTATCTGCGTATGCAAGTCACTACAGACAAGGTATGAGAAGCGAGAAGCAGACAGAGAGAGAAAGAGAGCCAAAAGAAGAAAAGATACGCAACAGAAGCAGATCAATACGAAAGGAGGACAGGTGAACGGGAGAAGAGAAACGAAGGAGAGACAGCGGGAAAGGATCAAAGAGAGGATGAAAAAGCAAGCTTTTTTCCAAAACAGAAAAAGGGAGAGAAACCAAGGAAACTTGGGACGAAACGGAGGCGAAAGAACGACGGAAAAGATGAGCAGCCAACAGTTACAAAACAGGAGGCTCTTCCCAGGTTGCTGGAACAAGATAGACGAAATGAATTTAAAAAAAAAAAATCAATAGAAAGAATATGAGAAAAAGCCTTGTCAGTCTCTGCATAGGCGAGGAGGAGGAGGACCTCTTCCGTTTCTGTGACGGTGGAGAACACATCTACGACGTCCTTGGCACAGTCGCACAACGCTAGAACGAACATGCTTGCTTCCATGGAGTATTATTACTTGTATTACAGCTAATACGCGTAGTGCACCGTTGCACCCTCGCTCGATACGTGTATTCGTGCGAATAATAAGGTTGAGCTTTTCATAAATTTGGACAGTTGCGTATCTGTGGCTATCTCCTTGGTGCGCCGTGGTGGGATCCTCACTCCCTGCTTTCCCTGTACTGCTACCTTGCATGGCCTTGCCATTGGGCGATAAAACGGAACAAGAGCAGATCGCCCCGTTTCCCCCTTTTGTGCCAAGAGATGGGACAAGCTGGTCGTGTGCTCCATTTTTTGGGGCCAAAGACTGACTGAAATATGTCTCTTGACACTGGTTTCTGGTCTAAGAATGAGCTTCCCAGCGATGGTATGTTGGCTTTTGTACAGCAGAAATATGCTGATATATTGATTTTGAACATTCACGAGGCAATGCCCCTCCCAAAAACGTTTCAATAATTCAAACAGACAGATCCAAGGAGCTCACAGAAAAGGGGGTGGAAAGGCATGTACATACGTATGGTCGTGCGTGTCATTGAAATTCTTGCCGCTAGCGCATTCTCCACCGCAGCTACTCCGTACATACATCCTACTCCGTGCTATCTTTCTTGTACCGTGAACGAAAGGATAACTATGCTTAAGCAAAACAAAAGAAAAAGTCGTCGTCATCAAATCTTAGCGGCCGTGCAGCAGAGTGGGGCGGCTGCGAAACAAGAAACGCGAGTGAGAAACACCAAGCGACAGGAGAGCGAACGAGCGCCAATGACGGGCAGAAGAGGCGAGAAAGCAGATGGAAATTTAATAAAAGAGAAAAGAAAATGAGCCAATTCCAGCTGTAGATAAAGGGACAAAACACTCTGGCTCTCTACATACAATGGTTCGCAATGATTCGTATACAGTCGAGACATATAAGATACAGTCGAGACAGTGTGCTGCCCTCCAGATTCGAGGCATGCGAGTTCCCTTCCTTGAAGGGATGCCGGTCCGAAAAGAGACAATACGCCAATGCAGAAAGTAGTCACAGCAGTGCGCGCTCTCCTTGCTAGCCCTGCAGAAGATGCCGGTTGCCGATTCCGCGGAGAACAGCGTAGACGGAATCGCTAGAGGGAATGAGGCTCGCATTCAGTGCTGCAATTTAGCGAAGATGCTCGCATCTTGTGCGAAAGCGGATACGCCTGCACTCAGTTCATCGCACAGAGAGCACTCCTTGTCTCCTATTTCCCTGGTTCCTTTTCTGCCTCTTTCTTCCACAAGGACAAAGCGCATTCGGATTAAAGCAGGTTCCAAGACAATGCCACGGCGAGACAGAGCCTGCCAAGCGTCTGAGTAAAAACCCTAAGACGTCCAAGAATTTTGTCAATAAAAAATTTACGAGGAGCGCCAAGAGATTGATGCTCCGGGATGCTCCAAATCCGCGACTCCGTATTAAGATGAGATGCTGGCCCCTTCGGCTTTGCGTGCCACAGGTAGAAACGGTGGCCCAAACGGGAGACAACGGGCGACAAAATGTTTCGTCCAGAGATTCAGGTTCATATACGAGTTTTACGGGATGGTGTGGGGTTGCTACGTCCACGGTGCCAAGTACGACCTAGCTTGCTGCACCACTGGCCAAGAAAGACGAGACGGGCACGCGACAGTGTGTCTCGAACTACGAAGTAGGTATAGCCTACGGCACGAACCACTCGCTATTCCTCTTCTGCTACAGACGTCCAAAACACCCTAACCCATGCCCCATTCCGCTATTTCGCTTCTGTATCTTGGTCTTTTTGCCCTTATCACTGCATCTGTTGCTGATTGCTGATTGCTGATTGCTTACATTACGAAATTGATGTTCTGCGACCTCATTTTCTTGGGCGAAGCACGTCGCTTTGAATGCCTGTTTGGTACGCAACAGTGCAAGACGTATTCCGCTGAAGACTATCCTAGTGGGGTCTCGCAGGCTGGTAAGAAGTAGGCTAAAGCTGGACAGCGCAATTACCGAATGAAAAAAAAAAAAAAAAAAAAAAAGAGCAACAAAGCTGGGTGCTCGGCATTCAGAAAGCTCCACGTCATCGACGGACTGCCACCACTATAGTCAGGGCAGAGTCTAGAATCCGCCACAATAGGACTTTTATATTAGGACAGCAGGACATGCCTGAGCAGGCCAAGCAACTTGACGCTTTTATAACTCTCTTAATGCCCTTCCCGCTGCCATCGTGCCGGCCGTAAGCACTAGGCCAGCTACGACCTTCTTTCTAGATACGGGCCCTATTCCCCACTCCCAGCCTTGTACCACAGCCTTCCGGCAGACTTCAACCTCCTTACCAACCCTCCGTTGTCGAGCCGGCTTGTGGGCAAGAGCCAAGTGTCAAATACGCAAATTTTATTAAAGAGGCCAATATGTACAATCTTTTGAGTTATATTTATTTCTCTCAATCTGGCCCAGCACAGTCATGAGACGACAAGAATGTGCTGAACACAATAACATCGTCAGTTGTATTGCTGGCTCAGTTCGACAGAATGGCTCATCAGACATTAGACGGCATGCTGTATGAGTCTTCCACGAGCTAAAGCCTTGCGATTTGAAGGTGGGAGAGGCCGTGAGTCTCTGGCCAAACACTAGGTCGACTGGCAGTCTTGCTTATCTTTCTTTCGTGAATTGTTTCTTTTGTCTTTTCCTTTGTCCTATTTCCAATTTCTAATGACGCGTTCTTTTCCTCACATGCTTTTGTTGAGAAGAAACAAATAAAAGGCGGCGGCCTTGGTTTCCACAGCCGAATAGAACCAAAAAAAAAAGAAAAGAAAAGAAAAGAAAAACCATCAAACACCGGCGCTGTACAAGAAACAGTAACAGTAGTAAAAAGGAAAAAGAGGGTCGGGCATGCTCAGAGAGACGGAAGTAGAAGGGGAGACTCGCAAAAAAGCCAGCTCTGATAGGATGCGTTCCTATCCTGTCTAACAGAATTTCCCGTTTTCTGGGTTGCCTTCTCCCCCCTCTTTTTGCTTGCCGGGGGCCAAGGCCCGTCTCAGTTGGCAAAGATCTTGAGCGTCATGTCGACGCTTCCCGTGGCGATCAGACACCGTATCTGCACGTCTGCGCCGTTGGCCGTCGCGGCGGCAGCCGCCGCAGACGTCTTGCCGTTTGGCGTGCCTCCCCCACCGCCGTTGCTCTCTCCATTTGTGCCGCCGTCGTCGGCCAGGGGCCCCTTGGGGATGCCCGGGGCCCAGCGCAGGCAGGAGATGAAGCGCTCGTGGGCGGCGAGGACGCGGACGCACTTGCCGTCCTGGGTGAGGTCCCAGCAGCGCAGCGTCTTGTCGTCGGAGACGGACAGCAGGTAGCGGCCGCCCGGGTGGAAGGCGACGGCGCGCACCCAGTTGTCGTGGCCGACGAGGGTGCGCAGGCAGGTGCCGCGGGCGTCCCACAGCTTGATGGTCTTGTCGCGCGAGCCGGTGGCGACGTACTCGGCGGCGCTGGCGGCGGGCGGCGGGCGCTTGAGCCCGGCCAGCGCGGCGAGGAACGGGTAGCTGGCGGGGGGCGCCAGCGCGCAGCACTCGTTGTAGTGCTCGTGGCCGATCATGGTGGCTTTCACCTCGGCGGCGGCGCCGGGGGCGCCGCCACCGGCGCCCTCGAGGTCCCACAGCCGCGCGGTGCGGTCGTCGCCCGTCGACACCAGGTAGCGGCCGTCGAGCGAGGGCGCGACGTCGCGCACCCACGACGCGTGGCCCTGCAGCGTCTGCAGGCAGTAGCCCGTGGCGGCGTCCCAGATGCGCAGGGTCGTGTCGCGGCTCGCGCTCACCAGCCGGTGGCCCGCCGCCGGGATGAAGCGCACGGCGCTCACGCTGTGGTCGTGCCCCGCCAGCGTGCGGATGTTCTTGTAGTCGTCCAGCGGGTCCCAGATCTTGATGGTCAGGTCCGAGCTGCACGACGCCATCAGCGTGTGGCCCCGCGGCCCGCCAAAGTCCACGTCCAGCACCGCCCGCGTGTGCGCCTTGACCGTCCGCTCCAGCTCCCCCACCTCCCAGTCCCAGATCTTGATCGTGTAGTCGTCCGACCCCGTCGCCACCGACGAGAACACCGGGTGGAACGCGATGCAGTTGATCGCGTCCCGGTGCGACTCCAGCGTGTACCGCGGCGGCGCCTTGGGCAGCCACGACGCCGGGTCCTTGTTGCGCTTCGACAGCGAGTCCGGCGTCAGGCTGTCCAGCTCCGACTGCAGCGCCGCGTTGCGGGACTCAAGGTCCATGATCTAGAGAGAACGCAAAATAAATACAAATGTGAGCAGGCAAGGCCCTGGCATCGGCGGGGTGAGCTGGGGGGGAGGGGGGGGAGGGGAGGCATTGTGGGGATAGAGGGGGGGATTATGCCCAAACCTTTTTTTGTAACCGCACAACGCTCGTCCATTTCTTCTCTAATAACGTCTCGTACTTCTTCGTCGTGACTGCATCCAAAACATCTTCGCCGAGCTGGGCCTCTGTCCGGAGGGCCTTCGCCGAGTCGGGCAGCTTGTGTGCTTCTAGGTACGCAATTATGGACTTGTGTCTAAAAGGGGGGACAGGTCCGCCGAGGTCAGAACAAAAAAAAAAAGTATGACAAGAAGCGTAGGCCTCGTCGAAACGTACAACTCATCTGCTTGCCGGCCCGTGAGTGAGTGGGCCATTGCTGGGGTTGGTACGCCAGTCCCGGGCGAGCTGGCTCCTTGTCAATGTTTATCAGCCCAGTATTTCTTTTCTTTTTTCTTTCCCGCCTTCTCTGCTGTGTTCGTTCGGCTACGACTCGGCTCAGAGGTGATCCGTAGAGCTGGATGCTATAAAAGTCGAAAAATATGCAGTCGAAGGTGCTCGCCAGGTGGAAAGGCGATGTCGTCGTATTTGGCGATGTCAGGGTAAGCACGGGGGATGTGGAACACAAACCGATATGACGCAAAGCGGCGGTGTCTCCGTAGTTGAAGCGGCGTGGGAAAAGCATCAAAGCAATTTGTTTGAGCCGTCGTTGTTCCCACCCAGTTCCTGGATTTGGCGCTAAGATGACTAATAATCAACCGTTAAATTCAACGTTTTGCACGTGATGTCTTTTGAACAGCTCACAGCATCGTGCACGACACATGAAGAGAAAACAATAGAAAAAGAAATCGACATCATGTCGGTGTAGTTTTTGCTAAATTTTATGAGAGTATTCAATTAAAATTAAGTTGAGTAGAATAAGGTAGACAATGTGGCAGTTTTTTTGAGAAATTACCGTGTATGCAACGCATTTCTTCAGTGCCATTCTCTATGTTTACAAGCAAAGGGGGATGAGAAATAGCAGTGAGGAAAAAAGAAGACGAGAAAGAAAGAAGAGCAAAATCCATAGATAAAATGCAAGGTAGACTTAACGTTGTTTACTTAGTAGAAATAAAGCTCGTTAAGAATAGTGTCAATCTTTTTTTTTTTTTTTTTGGCTTTCTTTTTTTTCCTATTCTGCTTCCTGCTATGCACGAGTAAAATCCATAGACATGCAAAGCAGAGAAGTGTCCAATAAGGCGAAATTCTAAGCAAGACTCACAAAACTGACACCTGTATTTCTTTGTTTGCAACTTGAAAATTTGAAAAGCAGAGAACTCAAATTACAAGTCGAAAAAATGTACTTTGCTCAAACTCGCAACAAAATCAAACGAATGAAGCTGCTTATTTCTGAACAGTAGAAAGCTCTGCACATATCTCTTGACACAAAATAGAAGCACATCCATGACGCATGTAGTTCCAAGAGACTTGTAACTCGCTCTTTCTGCCTTTCTGCCAAACTCGGCAAGATATGAGATCCGCCCTTCTATGCCCTTTGTTTTCTTGTTCACCTTTTGATTTTCTCTCTTTGGGTTCTTTAGCTCCATCTTGATCGTCAAGAATTCCTTTTCTGTCATTTTCCACGATTGGCAATTTTCAACATCAATCCCATTTCCATGTGACTATCTTTCGTGCCTCCTTTGTTCATATCTATCCCTGTCAGTGTTCGCCTCAGCTGAGGATTTTTCATCATTAATTACCGTTAACCTTGTCGATCATGCTGCTCCTACAGTTCGGGAACTGATACAACTGGCAGTCCTAGGTGTAGGGTCAATGGAGAAATGCTCACCTCGTGTGGAGAGCTAGATGATGCTAAAGAAAACAAAAATTTTACTAGATAGTTTGTTGCTTTAAAAAGAAAAGTATTTGTTACATCTCGCTCGGAAGATAGAGTTTCTCTTAAGATTTGTTAAGATATTTTGGACGGAAGTATCATTCCATGAGCACTATCACAAATCTTAGGAGATCCATTACATGTCATTTCCTGCAAACGCAAAAGAAAATGATACGTGAATGTCGAACGCGATAAAACAATTACCGCGGAGTAAGAGCTTCAACGAGCTTGTAGCTCGTATTATATTCCGCGTCTATTTCCCTGGTCGTGATGCACGCTATCTATTCGCCCGCCTTCGGCACCTAGTACCTGATTTGCTCTGCCTATGATGTTGCTGCCTCCTTTCTTCTCGCAATTCATCCTAGTTTTTTTTGGCCCCCTTTCCCCTACATTGACCACGCTAAACGTGTAAGATTTTAGAAATGCGTCGACGGCTTCGCACTCATTGACAAATACAGACAAAGCTGAGTGAAAAGGAAGAACTCCTGCACCGATGCCCGGCTGTAAAGGAAGCACGGCGAAAAGATAAGCACGAAGACCGAGGAAAAGCTCGAGCTGGCACAAAAATAACAAGCCGTTGCATACGGCGATGACTGTTTCTACCGCGAGGAAAATTTTTAGGCAGGCCTACACCGTTGCCAACATAGTGGTCGCGAGTAGGCTTGGAAAAACCAGTCAAAGAACGCGTCTAAAGATCCCGCAGGTATGGCGTCGCCAAGATTCTTTTCATCAGGCGCGAGTGTACTGGTTCTCAGCCATCTCTCTTCCCCCTTCCCTCGCCCCCCTTCCATGAGTATCTCTAGAAGCTTGTGACTGAAATGCTGTTTGCGAGAAGTGATCAATTCCAGCCTAAGAGCGTGACAAACTAATCTGTCTGAAGCGGTTCCGCAGTGGACAAGGCGTAAAGCGAGGCAGACGAGCAGAGAAAAGCTTGGCAAGCTGCAGGAACTGCGAAGATCTCGGAACTTGCCTGCCCGGCGGATACGCCTTGGCCCAGCTGCGTTGGTTTAATTTCCCATCTGCACCCCTATCCATCCAGCACGTTTTCTCTGTCGCTGCATTTTCTCTGTGCTTTCTTTTTCTTGTGCTCTGCCTGCCGGCCCATTAATGTTAGGGTACTTTTTCAGTACCGTGGATTATGCAGATGCATGGCTCTGTAAAATAATAAGGAGTGTTGCCATTAACTAGAAATGAAGAAAAAGAGCTATTTGATTTGTAGTTTTAGTAACTTGTTGTCTACACAGACGACCCCAGCTTGTTCTCCAAATCTGCTGTGGTAACTTTGAATCTCCCTTGTATTGGCAGGGTTGCATGCTGATAAGTTTGTTAGCTTGCGTTTCAGCCCTCTCAGCCCTTTGGCCCATAAAATTATGTAGACTTAAATTTTTGCTCTATTCTGGGGGATCTAAAGAAAGCAAGTGGGCTCGACAAGACTGATGATTGGCGTCAATGTCGTATTGGAATAGCAATTACCGCGCTGTCTTTTTTTTTTCTTGCTCCAACATGTGCAGCCTTTCAATCTTCCGAGAGCTAGTATCACGCACACGACAGATTTTCACGACCTGGTTTCTTGTCTTTGTGCCCCCTTTCTCTTGAGAAGGCTCATTTCATCGAATCCTTCCTCTCTAAATTTATTCCGCTGATAAGGAGTATTTGCGGTGATAGCCTTTCCCCATGGCTTGGCCCTCGTCCCCCCTATTTTTTTTTCTTGTATTGCATGTGTTCTTGCCAAGCATGCTCCCCGGTACAAGCCGGTGGCAGCGGACCCCTGTCATTTAGTGCAAATGGAGAACGGCAAATCTTAATGGAACTATCAGGGCCGTGAGTCTGTGCCAAAGGTAAGAACACCTTCTACTGTACGAGTACGAACAAAATCGACCCTAGCTTTGACTTTTGTGACGTCTAAATTAATACGATAACCATATTTGAACACAAGACAGCAAATATGGATAGAGATGACAAGCTACAGGTAATAAGGGATGAAATAGACAAGACAGAAAAAGAAAAATTCTCCGCGGGGGTAAGTGAAGCCAAGGCTTTAGTGTCAGTATTTCACAACCGTTTGCTCCGTAGTCTGTGGCGTCAACGATGGAGCATGGCTCGCATGGGTCTTCATGTGTGGGTTCAGCAAGAATTTTTGGAGCAAGGCGTATTTTCTTCTATGCCAAGTCGATCAACCCAAGCCGAGGAGTCACCACGGTCTCCCGCGACGACGCCTTGCCTGTGCATAGTCCAACTTTTGCCTGCTCTTCTTCCATGGCTTAGTCTGAGGCAGGGGGGGCCTCCGATCTGGCATGACTTTATTTGCCAATGTGAAAGAAAACCGGCGTCGCTTGGCTGTCTGCTCTTATTGGTTCACCAAAGCTGCTCTCGTTTTTTGGAAAGAATTTGTTGCAGGGAGGGATGGGTTGAAGTCCATTTCGTGGCTTGCCGTCCGTAATCTCTCTTGTTCCGTATGGGGTATGGAGTCTGTTATCCTTTTGGACCAAATGTAAATGATAAATAGCAGCCGGATTCCTCGTCTCTCTTTCAGATTTTTGGATTTTGTCTATATCCAACTCTTTCTTGTCGCTCTTTACTTCCCTATTCTACAGTATATTTACATATAACTTTTGATACCCTTTTTCCTTCTACATCACCCTTTTCACCCCCCACCAAACTCTCAAAATGTCGAATGCCAACGGCGGTGCCATCAACGACAAAGACGTCGCGGACTGGAAGGAGCGCTTCAATGATGTCCTCGCCCGCCCCGGCGAGCACGTCAACCATGCCTCGCCCGAGAGCTCGCAGGCATGGCACGAGTCGTTCTTCGGCTGCTGCAGCCCCATCGACCTGTGCCTGATGACCTACTGCCTGCCTTGCGTCACCTTCGGCAAGACCCACCACCGTCTGCGGAAGGATGCCAACCTCCAGGGCTACGAGCCAATTAACACCACTGTAAGTCCGCCGTGGCCCCTCCACAAAAGCAGAAGGGCGGTGATGTGGACGTTTGGTCTCTCGCGGCAATGCTGACAAGTCTCCAGTGCCTGCTGTTCTGCGGCTCCGCCTGCTTTGGTCTGCACTGGATTCCCATGTCCATGCAGCGCGCCGACATCCGCACCAAGTTTGGCCTCCAAGGCAGCTGCATTGTCGACATCGCCTCGGCCTGCTGCTGCGCTCTCTGTGACCTGGTCCAGGCCGAGAAGGAGGTCGCCTACCGCGCACCCCTCCAGAGCGGCGCCGACAAGCAGCAGTACCAGCCCGCCGCCAACATGGCCTACCCCGGTGCCGCCCCGGCTGGTGCCCCGGCCCAGTAAACTACTAGAGCTCCAGGGCGACGCGCGCTGCGGGGTTTCTCCTGGCAGCTTGCGCGATTCTTTTATTGCTTTTGCAGTCGTCTTTGCGGTTTACTCAGCCATGGAAAATGGATATAATTTGATACCAAACGGGAAAACGCTTCTTTTTTTGGACTCGAGCTCATGGAATTACAAAGAGCGGGAGGCGAGGGATGGAATAGATGGTTTGGGCTTTCACTCTCGGTCCTTGTGACCAAATTCACTCCGACAGATTTTCCTTTTTTACTATTTTGTTTAGAAATAATATTACCAAAGTCTTGAGCGCTTCGCTTTTACTTCCAAACCAAACAAAGAAAACGGCAGAAGCTGGTGCATCTGACCTTTTTTCAAGTTTGTTTATACCGTGCCAGACCTTTTTTGCCCTGTTCCCTTCAATGTCAATATTTTCCTGACAAAGGCCCTGACTCGTGTCTTGTCTTTTGACTTACACGAGGCGTCGCAAGGACCCACAAACGGTGTAGCTCGTGCGCCAAGCTGCGGCTGAAGCCAACGCTTTGCCGCCTTGGGACTAAGATCAGACACAGAATTGGCGGCAGGGAACTGGAGACAGAGAGCATTACTGAGCAAGAATAAAGAACCATAACAAAGGATGTGCCGCCCAAATAAAACGCTACGCTGAAGTGCCGCCTGGCGTAGAATTACACTAGGAGGATATGCACCACTTTTCGCCTGGGCTGGCCCTATAACAATAAAGTAATGCTCCACTAGCTTAAAACCCTCTTTAGGCTACCTGAGCGAACCGACACGTTGTAGCATTCTCACTCGCGTCTCGACTAACATGCTGCGAAACGATTACAATCAGCGAAGAACTGCCATTGGGCGTGCGTATTCGTATGTACTTTATGCACAGGGAGGACAGCTCTATCTTAGTGTTCGCACCGTGCGATGCTGGCCACCTTCTTTGATGGAGCCCCTTAAAGAGGGCACGTATTACGGCGTCCTGAACTTGAGTTCGCTGGTACAAGCCTGCACAGGCTCCTTTGCTCGCCTGGAACGCCGGCCGTCTAGAAAGCATGGTCTTCCCGGTGCTTTATTTCCCTTGGTGCTTTGTTGTGGGGATGTCTCGTGGGAGGTACGGCACTAATTACTTTGCTTTACGACTTTCGTCTTGTACGAAACAAAATGCTAGGAACACTCACGTCTAAAATCGAATAGAGATTGTCTTGGAGATACAGCAAAACGCAAAAATAGGTGTCGTAAACATTTTGGTTCTCTTTATTAAGCTGGCCATTTTTAATAGGCCTCTCATGGCTTCATACCTCCTTTCGACTGTGCTCTAAAAACTCTTCACTATGATAACAGAGTAACATTGACACCTATGTACATGCCCAGCGAATTGGTGTCGCGGGGGTCAGTTACATAGGTAGTTTATTGTTTAGCAGCTCCAATTTTAAATATTTGCAGCCTTGCACTTGTGAGTTGCACGCCCACCTCTACTACATACGTCCATCTTACGATTATTAATATTTTTATGCAGGGAAAGAAGTGCCCAACGTAGTGCCCAACGCATCCAGCTGATTCATCTGTCTCTGCCAACATTTCCCCCCGCCTTGCAGCTGGCGTCTTTAATGTGTCCGGCGTTTTCACTTGATATTAGCGTCGAACCCGATAGCGACCGTTGTTTTCGATTCCCATCCGACAGCATCTAATGACAAACCCCATTTCAAACTATGCGGCTGCTAGAATACAGCGGCGGCAAGTTTAAGCTGACAAAGGATCTAGTTGGCGACATACCCAAGTATGCCATACTGTCGCACACATGGGGCCTAGATACCGACGAGGTCACTTTTAAAGACCTGAACGACGGCGCAGGTGAGGACAAGGCTGGCTACAAGAAGCTCACGTTCTGCCAGGAACAAGCGAGACGTGATGGTCTACGATACTTCTGGGTGGATACTTGTTGTATCGACAAATCAAACATAACCGAGCTCTTCACAGCGATCAACTCCATGTTTCGCTGGTACCAAAATGCGGCCCGATGCTACGTATACTTGTCGGATATCTCAGCTTCCGATTACGAAGACGATGACCAGCAGTCTGAGCTCGCATGGGAGTCGGCCTTTCGGGCGAGTAAATGGTTTACTCGGGGCTGGACTCTGCAAGAGCTTCTAGCGCCTGCATCGGTCGAGTTTTTCACAACGGATGGCAGGCGCCTAGGCGATAAGAGATCTCTCGAGCAACTTATCTGTGAGATAACTGGGATTGCTGCTCCAGCTCTACGGGAAAGCGCCCTCGCTCAGTTCGGCGTTGAGGAGCGTTTTGAATGGGCCGCGAGACGGCAGACCACACTTGAGGAAGATTGGGCATATTCTCTCCTAGGCATTTTTGATATTTCTATGCCACTCATATATGGCGAAGGGAAGGCGAAAGCAATTCGTCGGCTCAAAAGAGAGATCATCGAGGCTCTCGGCCATAGCGATACACCTAACTACCATGGAGGTATGTAGCCCACACTCTTTTTAACTTTGCCCCGCATCATAACTCCGAAGCGAGCAATCTCGCCTGGATGGTGTCATTCTAATGACATACCTCCCTCACCGGCCGCCTAGCAGCTGCTGACCCTGCTACAGACCGTGCTACACTGCCTTGTCACTATATTCCGCTCTGCGAGAACCAGCTCTTTGTCGGACGTTGTGGGACACTTGATACCCTCAAAGAGAAGCTATTTGTGCGTAAAGAGTGGCAAAAAGCCGCCATTGTGGGCCTTGGTGGGATCGGAAAGACCCAGGTCGCCCTGAAATTTGCATACTGGACCAAGTCAGAGCATCCTGAGTACTCTGTTTTTTGGGTACCGGCATTAAGCAAAGAGACCTTCGAACAAGCCTACACCGAGATCAGCAAGAAACTCCTTGTTCAAAAAATCGATAAAGATGAAGACCTTAAAGAGTCTGTACGGCGGTTCTTGAGCTCAGATACGGCCACGCCATGGCTTTTCATCGTGGATAACTTGGATGATAAAGATATTCTTTCTGGCTCTGCAGATATGCCGGGCGGTATTAGCAAATATTTACCGGAAAATGGTCTCATTTTATTCACAACACGATCTCGAGAAGTGGCTATATCTGTTGCCCGGAACGACGTAATCGAATTGAACGAGATGGATCCATCGGAAGCCGTTGATTTTTTGGAAAAGTCATTAATCCAGAAAGATATTATAACTCGTGATAAAACGACAACAACTAAATTGGTAAAAGAACTTGTTTATCTTCCTCTAGCAATTGCGCAAGCGGCGGCTTATATCAATAAAACAAAATTACCCCTTGCTCAATACTTTGAGTTGTTGCAGAACACTGAGCCGAATATCATCAGTTTAATGAGCCGAGAGTTTCATGATAATACTCGATACCGAGAGTCACAACATCCTGTCATGACAACGTGGTTTATATCTTTCGACCAGATTAATAAATCTGACCTTGACGCGATCGAATTATTAAAGTTTATATCATGTATCGAGCCGAAAGCTATTCCGCAATCGATATTAATTCGCTTTAAGTTGGAAGAACAGGTCGTCCATGCGATCGGCACATTATGTGAATATGGTTTCCTAACGAGACGCAAAAATAACAACAAAAATAATAAAATATTCGACATGCATAGTCTAGTGCACTTAGCGATTCGAAACTGGGTTCAAAAAAAGGGTCTTACAACAGAGACGAATAAAGACGTAATTCAACACCTCGCAACAGTTTTTCCAGATAATGATTATGCAAACAGCTCTTTGTGGAGAGAATACTTTCCACATACTTTTAAAGTATTACGAGAGGGTGAAAAGGTTGACATAAAAGACAAATTCGACTTGTGCTACTGGGTTGGACGATGTTTACAAAATGATGGACGAATCAAAGAAGCTGTTAAGTATTTAACTATAGCTTATCAATGGAGAAATTATCATCTTACCGAAGACCACCCTGATCGGCTCGCATCACAACATGCGCTCGCCAGAGTCTACAGGGCCAACGGCCAAGTCAAAGAGGCCGTCACGCTGCTTGAGCACGTCGTCGCTATCGAGGCCAATACCCTCGCCGAGGACCACCCTGATCGGCTCGCATCACAGCATGCGCTCGCCAGAGTCTACAGGGCCAACGGCCAAGTCAAAGAGGCCGTCACGCTGCTTGAGCACGTCGTCGCTATCGAGGCCAATACCCTCGCCGAGGACCACCCTGATCGGCTCGCATCACAGCATGCGCTCGCCAGAGTCTACAGGGCCAACGGCCAAGTCAAAGAGGCCGTCACGCTGCTTGAGCACGTCGTCGCTATCGAGGCCAATACCCTCGCCGAGGACCACCCTGATCGGCTCGCATCACAGCATGCGCTCGCCGGAGCCTACGAGGCCAACGGCCAAGTCAAAGAGGCCGTCACGCTGCTTGAGCACGTCGTTGCTATCGAGGCCAATACCCTCGCCGAGGACCACCCTGATCGGCTCGCATCACAGCATGCGCTCGCCATAGCCTACGAGGCCAACGGCCAAGTCAAAGAGGCCGTCACGCTGCTTGAGCACGTCGT